>VXBL01005539.1:1106093-1183044 GCA_013400195.1 Aramus guarauna
TTTTTTACCACTGCAAAACCACCCATCCCTCCCTTCCTCTCTATCTATTAAACAACCTAAAAATACCTCAGTGAGTACAGTTGTACAGTAATGTGACATTTTTACTGTCAGCTCCTTTCCACTGGTTACTCTTCCCTGTAGCTGCCCTATTTCACAATAACTTCCCATGGCTTGCACTCTGCGCTGAGGGACTCTTGGCATAAAAGGCTGTATGCAGTAAGGCAGGCTCAATCTGCCCCAGCGCTGCCTCCAGCCGCTCCTGTTATCCTATTTTCATCAAGATATACAAAGCTGAAGTGAAACGCACCCGTTCCGAGTTGTGAGGGTGCCTGCTGTGAAGATGCAGTGATGTCAGTGCCGAATAATTAAGTGATAATGTAATAACTGTGGGTTTGTGCTCCATTAAGCGAGCTCCTGCTGACTGCTTAATGAGCAAACAAAACCTCAAAACCCATTAATATTATTCCTGTTACATTAAATGTAAAAAAGAAAACTTGAGTCCTTAGCTCTAACCATTTGGGAGTCATCTTCTGCAAACACAGACCGAGACGGAAGTGATGAACTATCCCATCGCTGCATTTTGAAAAGACCCAGAAGTTTATTTTCTTTTCAGAAGGGTGGAGAATTAGGTAACAATGCTGCCAGGTTTGGTTTCCTCTGTGCAACTTCTGAATCCTTTGTTGCAAAAAGAACATCACTAGGTCTCCTCTTCCTGTAGCAATGCTGCAACCACTGTATCGCAGAGGCTGTGAAACACAGAGTTCCTCGGCTTGCGTCTGTTTGCAATTTGAAGAGACTCTAGAGGAAATATCCTTATTTGTCAATATAACACACAAGATTTACAAAGGATCTAAAAAAAAAATCAGTAGTACTGATATGGCTGTAATGCTTGGGAAGAAGAAGGTCCAGAGTCAAAGTTTCCTGTCTGTGTTTTTCCTGCCGGGGCGGTGGGTGAGCGTAGCATCTTTTAGTGAGGAGCCAGGTGAGATATGGCCACTGTGAGAAGACCCATAGACCACAGCAGCCTCAGGCAGCCAGAATCTCAAGTCACATATAACTTTCAAATCAAGACTTCTGCTTTGAAAATAAAGCCAGCACGGTTCAGAGATTAATACAAGGGTTAGACTTCATATGAATGGTGACAGTCTCAACACATCAAAGCAAGTGATAGCCTTTTTTGCTTGCACCATTATCTTGTGTATGATCTGTGGAAAGATAGTAAAGCCTAGATTCTATTATTTTCCCCAGATGGTAATAAGGAAGAAACAGGATGTGAAGTTTATAGCTCAGTGCCCTAATTTCTGGAGGTCTGTTAGCTGAAATGGAGCTTCTAACAAAATATTTATATGCTCTTAGAAGTTTTCTCATGAAAAGGAGCAAGCATTATTTGCATTTTCACTGGTTTTATTTGAGAGTACATAAATTATTTAATGTACAGAATTTATAATCAGAGCATAAAGATCTGTATTTGCTAAAGAAATTGTTCCTAGAGAAACATGAGTTGTTCCCAAGTACTACAGAGGGGTATAAGCCTAGTTTCAAGCTTTGGTACTCTAATAAGGAACTGAAACTTTGTACACAAATAACCTGAAGTACCTGCTATTTCAATTCATCATAACCTGCAGCAACGCTCTGGGTGTACCCTTGTTTACTCCAACCAACATACTGAGCCTTACAGGAAATACAGAAAGATAACATGCAAGAATGACATCTCATTTTCTGAAGGACATACTGTTTTAGTACATCATCAAGGACACTCTCAGCAGGTGATTTTTTTTTTTTTCTCCACTAAAAGTACCCTGATCTATGTTATTTATCATACTATCTGAAAGGCTTCATACCCTTATTAATGAAATCGGGTATTCTGTAAGAAACACAATAACAACGGCAACAACAAAAAACTAGAAGAAGAGAATTTGGGGAAACAGCATGCTAATTGTCATCTTGTATTTATAGTTCTCAGCTGCAAAACAGATTTCCAGGAGTGAGGTAAACTCCAGCTCAGATCTTTAGGGAATGTTTTCCAGCGATCCTCTTGGACATAGCCCTCTTCTCTAAGAACAGCTCTAGCACTGTTGGTAAGATCCTTCTCACTCATAAAGGGAGTCCTGCCATTCAGCCTCCTGCCCAAAATAAGTGAACATCGGTTCCAGCAAAGTAATGCCTGTGCCTGTGCCGAGTTCTGTCTTCTACCATAAGAAGATGGGTAAGGTGGAGATTGGGAGGTCCATTAGGGATGTCGCTACCTAAGATGCTCAGATATGGAGGAATGGGCAGCTGTTTTTAACACAGCAAGTGGCAGCTGAAGATCATTGTAAAAAAACAGTTTGGCAATGTCCTGACAGGCATCTGACAGTAGTTTCTTTGCATCCTAAAGAAATTACTGTATCAAAGGCACACTAAGTGATCTGCTTTTTAAACGTAGTTAATAGCCGAACGAACAGTCCTCTCCGTGATCATGATGGCTGTCAAATACCACGATGCTAATATCTCATATAAGGCCAGATAAACATTGCAAGCTAGTTATTTTTTGGTTTAGTGAGGGTTTTCATTACATACAAAGGGAACGAGTTAAAATATAGCAACTGCCAAAATGTTTCAAACCAATTGGGAGTAGGTTGGTTTTTTGATCTCGGACAGATCATCCTTGTCCAAAGCCCCTTCATCCTTACATAAGAGCTTGCTTATGTTCCCCAAAGATACTAGGTCCTCTGTTAATGTTAGAGCTTTCCAGCCTAAGGAAGGTTATTCAAAGGCAGCCCATATGTGAGAGTTCATTGGTATTCTTTCTCAGACTTTCTAAAAGGAGAAATCTTGGTTTCCAGCTTCAAACACCAAAGCATACCATATTTGTTCTGCACAGACTCCTACAACTCATTTTTTTCTGCAGGAAACTTCCTCTCCAGCAAAGTAAATGAACTAATGAATTCAAAAAAAGTTCAGCACTTTTATGTAAGAATAATAAACATCTCAAAATAACAAGCCACACATACACACAGAATTACTCCTTCCTTCTTGCAGAATAGGTTGAATTGCAAAGACCTGGAGCTATACTTTGTGAAAGACTCTGAGGAAAAGAACCTGCTCTAAATTCTTTCATTCTCACGCTGCAGACAGATTGCACTACATGATATTGGCTAAATTGGCACGTAACAGTGCAGGGGCTGGTGTATCTAACACCCTTTTTTCTCTGTGCTGGATTTACCCATTAATGAAAGTATAAGGCTAGTCCAGCTTTTATTGTTAAAAACCACAAAGGTAACCTAGAGCATGAATTACTTTTCCAGTCATTGGCAAAGAATAGGCACTGTCTATATTCTCTGCATTAGTACACAGAGCAAGTGATAATTCAGAAGAAGTCATGCATCTATCAGTCAATATTTCCATGCCCAGAGAGTTATTGCAGTCAGAATGATTTGTTGGGGCAGCAACTTTATTTAAATGTAGCAAACAGTCTCATCTGATTACTTTTGTCGCATATACCTCTTTGATCCAGGCTATTGTTCAAACATGGCCTTAATTTTGAATTCTGTAGAAAATCAAAGCAGAGAGTAGCAGGTGTCCTCTCAGCATCTGAGCCATTGCAGCTTTTTTTTTTTTTTGCAGTTTTTTAAAAAAAAGTATGTGACACTAATGATATATCTATAGTACTTTTAAACTTAGCTCTGCAGTCAACTCATTTTCTTTCATTTCTAAGTTTATAGTCCTCAGAAATGCCATAATCAATAAACCCACTCCAACTATCAATCTGAAGTAAAGCAGGGTCTCCCTATTACCTTAGCAGCAGAGGATACCATTTTTCATACATTCGTTATGCAATATTAGGGAAGAGCTATAATTATACTCTCCAGAGCTTGGAACATGACATACAGAACAGCTAAGACAAGACTCTCAAAGCTGCTGGCAGTATTTTCAGAAGCAGCAAAGCACTTCAGCTATTAAATCCAAATACCCACTTCAGCGGTAGACACCTAACTCATTCAGCTAAGTCAGCCCCACGTCAGCATCACACCCACTACCCCACACTACCCCTGCAGATTACACGGGGCCACAACCAAACCAAAGAGCAACGAGTTCCTGGTCTTGGCCGGTGCAGCTCTGCCCACTGTCTGTCTGTCAAGAATTCTAGCTGCTGATGAGTTGTCACATTGCTCTTCTCCTACAGTAAAGCAAAAGTATTTTACTCCTTGATTCTCTGTATGACGCTTGGGTAGCTGGTGGACCTTGATGCAGCTAGGGTGGGAGCACAGCACGTTCCCTGTTTCCATAATGACTGTAGAGACTACAGAAGAGATTGCAGTATGCGTTTTTGGACAATCTCAGACTCTCTAGCCACAGGTCATCTAATGAAGACAAACAGCATAGGCAAGTGTCCAAAGTGGGGCAGAAAAGGCAATGCTTTGCCTTGCATTGAGGCCATTAAATGATAAGTGCTTGGCAGTCTCCATTCCCCTGTCAACCCTTGTTCCTACCAAGAGCTGCATGAAAGTCCCAGCTCGATGTAGGCTCTACTTTTGATGGTAATGGCCTCTATGAACTTACTGCTTATCTAGCAAAGCACAGGTACTCCAGGAGAATTTCTAACTTACTTTCTCCAATTGATTGTTAATCCTGAAGCAAGGATAGGTATCCCATCCTTGTCTCCCCTCCTCAGCAGCCTATACACTGGACGAAGAAAAACAAGAACGTGCTATCATCAGATCCGTCTTAGTGAATTACTCCTGAAGGGACAGGGCTACAAAGCTGCTATTTCATAAACACTTCATTGAACCTTAATGTGACTAATACATTTGCTATTCATGTATATTTAAATTATTCTTTGAGCTGTTCGGAAATCTGTTTTGAGGCAAGTCAAGTCAACAGTCTTCACATTGCTCTCACACTCTCCCCTCATTATCATTATAGTTAGATTCTTTTTCCTCCCACACCTTTGCTGCGAAAACCTCATCTTCGATCTTTAGCTGAGAAGACAGGCCACAAAATCACAAGATACTATATAACATTTTTTAGAAAAAACATATATATATGAAGCAGAAAATGTGCTCTAGTTACCAAACATTCCTAAAATTATCTTCCTAATCAATATTGCACAAGTGTTTCCAGCAAAATCTCTTAGCCACTTTCATTAAGCGATGTGAAATGTAAAATAAAGAAATTCAGGAGAACTCCAAATGCAACAGTAATTATGGCTCTAAAACCTGGACTCTATAACAACAGTCTAATCAGATGTTAGCTTCTTGTTTACTGTTTAAAAAGAATCTATTCAAATGCAGAAGCCAGCAGTGGCTGTGAGCTTATGCTTAGCCTTTCCCCTCTCCCCAGACTTGTATCTCGAGATCTGTTTTTAATGCTGATTCAGGTCAGCGCAGATTCATTTGGCTGTTGGGCATTTGCAGGCTGCTGGGCAGCTCCTGGCCCATGCGTTGCTCTGCAGAGGACCTTCGATAACGGGGTTCTTCATGCTCAGCTTGTGGAAGAGCATGGTACCACACATCCCCTCTGGATCATGGCCCTGGGGCGCACCGGTGACCCGTGACCACCACCGGCAGAACAGCACCGGAGAGGCAGCGTGCCCAGCACCATGAGGTGGCTCGCTGCACGTTTAGAAGAAAGAAAAAATACCCCAACACCTTCCTGGCTTTGAAAGAGAGACCACCACCAATGTTCTCCCCCGCCCTCCAAAAGGCACGAAGGTCTTTCTGAGATCAAGTCCCAAGAACAACTTTGTGAAGATTTTCAGTAAGAAGCTGATTATAAACAAAATGGAAACCTTCCCCCCCCACGAGATGCAGGCTAACTGGCAGACTCATGGATACATGAAAATTAAAATACATCAGCCTGCATGAGGCTCAGTGCCCATTTACACTGAAAGCCTTTGCAAACTTGCTGCTACCGCTACAGCAGCTTCCCCACACTGATTGGTAACGCTGAGAGGCCGGGGAGCAGAGCGTGGGGAGGGAGCATGCTGCGGCACGGGTACCAAGCGCACCATGCATCCCCCCCAAAATCAATGCAGCGGCTGCAAAGCGGTCAAAGGCTGGGTGCGTGCTGTCTGCATGCTGCTAGCAGTCTTGGTGAGGCCATGTCCGAGGTCACAGTACTGGGTTGCTGGTGAGTGTCCCACCTCCCCTGGTGCGGGGGCACCCGGTGGCTTGTGATTCCTCTTCTAGACTTTCCCTGAACCGAGGCGATGACTTCCAAGAAGTGGCCACTGCTGCTGCTGCCGCCCTCGCTGGGTTTTGCTACGTGATTTAGCGCTGTTAGCAGCGGCGGTGAGAGCCAATGAGGAGGATCTGTGGTAAACTGCTTGCAGCAGAGGCGTAAAAACATTTTTAACACAGAAGTTTTATGCACGACCGTCCGGACCCACAAGTTGAAAGCACAGCCAATGCCAGGTATCTTTGAAGACCAAGAGCTGCTTAGGGCCGTATCTGCAGGGAATATTTCCAGTGATCCTGGGTGGGACAAAGACCTATCCTCTCTTATGGGTGTCCTAAATCAGAAGAACACGCTTGCCGGGCAGCAGAGATGAACAGGAGCTAGCACAGAGCTATTTCGATCGAGCAGGAGAGGAGAAGAAGCTCTCTTTAGCATCCAAGTTACTTAAGTCACCAGTACAGGGATGCAACTGATATGCAAAATGCTTTTAATAAGCTTAATCCTCTGTCAATCTTTCTAAAATTCTCAAATTTTAACAGAACTTATCAAAAATAAATAAAAATTCCCCTCAGTGGCTGCTGTGGGGAATTGTTTCTGGAGACCATTCACTGTGATTTGACTTGCTGGCTTGCACTGCCACCCCAAGCCCAGCAATGAACCGCTGACGCATGTAGTTATCTAGGCCAGCAGATGTTGCATGCAAAATAAACATACTTTGATCTGAACAAGCTGCTGTGACCGTGGGGGTCAGCAGAAGTGGGCTGATTTGCAAGCAGGACAGATCTGACCCAAGCAGGCTGAGTGTGTGTTGAACAGACAGGTCTGAGATGGAGGCTCTGAAAATAGGGATTTACCTATTCCCAGGGTGGCTCCGCACGTGTGATGAGGTTAGAGGAGAGTGCCTAGCACACTGCTAAAAACCTTGAGTTAAACTGTTGTCCTGTGATCCAAAATATGGTGAGCACCAATCATACAGCTGATGGTCTTGATATTGGTGCAGCATCCTCTGCCATAAGGACAGTGGAGCGCGTACAAAGGACAAGCAACACATGGACTCCTCCGTTTGCATCCATGGATGAACCATCCCTGGCTGTGCTGCTCACCAGTTCTCCTAGAGGAGTGAGGTTTTCAGGCCACAAACCTTCTGCGTCCAGCAGCCAGCACCATAAAATGCCCAACTTGCCTGTGAGCGTGTAAGCTGCAAAGCCCCACTCTCAATTTTAAGTCTCTCTCAATTTTAAACTCGCCTGGCTCTGTTCCTAAGGATCATCAGCCAGCACAGGCCCGCGCTCCTGATGGAGATGTCATTTCTTACTAAAGATAAGCTCCCCTCCATCCGAAAATCAAGGATTTGATAAATGAATTTTAAAATGTCATGACCTGAAATATTTTGATGAATTTGAAATGTTTTGTATACATTTCACTTTTTTAAAACTTTCTGTAAGGAATTACATCACATTTCAAAAATGGCATAATTTTGAACCAGAATGTGACTTTCTCTCAAACAATATCAAAAGAGTATATTTGAAACTTTTAAAATTTCTTTCTGAAGAATGTGATATTTCACAATTTGTTGAACTCACATGTTTCCTACCTGGTGTTTCTATTTGGTCTCATCAGCATTTTGCAGTAGCAATCAGAGTTTGTAGTTTTATCACCAGCCCCCAGCGCTTGTATTCATCTTGATCATTTCAACATCCACAGCGTGCACTGATGACAAAGGCTTATGAAATGAGAGGATTTGGGGCTGCTTGTCCGTGCTTACGAGGTGTTTGCTGTGCATTTTACAAACTTGCTGGAACTCAGATTTTGATGGCAAAAGATACAATTATTCTTAAATAATGGTACATAACTCTATCATGCAAATTGCTTCCTACAAATGCTTACCCTTCACAAAAAGCCAGATGCCTCAACAGCCCGTGACTCTTGTTATGCTCGTGGCTTTGCAAGGTCAAAGAATGAACGAAGGTTTTCTTGCAAAGTGCGACTTGCTAATTTTTTCACTGTGATTTGTGTCATACCCTCAAATCCTTTGTTGCAATTTCCCAAAATGATTTGCAACTGGATCTCTCATAGATCATGACCTGGGGAAGGCGGTGCTGGGGAGGTCAGATGGTTCTGCAGGTCCTGCACATGCCAAGGTGCAGATAGGAAGACAAAGCATGATGAGGAAGGAAAATAAACTCTTGCCATACCTTAAAGAAGCACCACCAAAATTATTTACAGAGAACCAAAGATTTTAGAAAATAATAGGCAAAAGAATAGAGAAAAATTTGCAAAAGCACACACTAATTTTCTTTCTTTAAAAAAAAATTCTGCAGAAGTGATATTCAACATGTAACTTTCTCCAGTGAGGTCAGATGTGCCTAAATAAGCACTGGCAAAACACAAAGTCCCATGCCCACTGAGTTGAAGAATTGTAGACATTTTGCCTCTCCAACACGTCTTAATAGACATTATTTTTTTCTACTCAGTGCAAGTTAGCAAACATACTAATACCATCATGTAAAAACCCCAACACTTGGATTACAAGAATTTTAAAGTCGCTATTTCTCTTTTCTTTTGCTTACTTCAAAATGCCTGATATATGGGGGACAGAGGAGAGAAGTTGTCACAGTCCCTCTGTGGACTTACACCAACGATAACATTTCTTAAAAAAAAATCATATTCACATACAGCAAAAATGCCAATATATGAAAAAGGAGACTTTTCGTTCTTCTTTATAAGCCATTCTACAGTGTAAAATTTGCATCCCACAGAAAGAAAACACTGAGGAAAGCACACTGCAGTGACTGCAATGCCAGCATGGTTAACGATGCTTGGCAATTGCTTTCCCATTTTTATTTACATTGAAGCTTAAAGGTCCATGGAAGGCACTGACTTTTATTTTTTGATCCTCCACCTTCCTAGCAACTCTGCGGCCCATTTATAGCTTTGTGAAGTTGATGCTTCACTCAAGCTCCACTTAGTCAGTACAGGAAAAGTTTTGAAGAAAGCAAATTTTTGTTTCAGCATTTTTAAGATAAAACATATCAGAATTCTACCTCATAAGCAGTTTAAATACACAGGTAAATGTTTTACAGGTAAAAGAACTGAAAATCATCAGCAAAGATGCTTTACCAGGAGAGGGAGGAGAGAGGAAAGAAAAAGCAAAGCCAATATTTTTCTTCTACTTTTTTCTTGTTTGCAAGAATTACATAGAAAATGTGGATAGAGAAAATATTAGGCAATAAAACTTACAATAAAGCTTACCACAGGGAAGATACGAAGACTGAATATGGATACCACCTGCTGCATAAGTATTGTGAGATGTTCATAAGATTTCAGATTTTACAGGAGAATAAGGAGCACCCTGGCTGGGCTGGCGGCCAGGCTGTAGGCAAAGAGTATTGCAGTCCTTGGATGACGAACAGCTAACTTTGATCACAGTGACTGAGAATTTATTTATTCAAGAAGATTAAACAGCTAAAGTTTTTATGGGTTATGTCCGGCATGACAAAACTGCCAGATGGGCTTGACTATGGGAAATGAGAACAAAAGGACTTTGGAAAGAGGGTCTGCTGGGGAGTTCCTCCATCACAATTTCTTCACAACTTAGTAAGTGTGCAATTCATTGCTCATATACTGGAATTAATTTTCTCCAGATTTTGAAAGTTATTGGTCTGAAGCACAATGCTGAAATACAAGAAGTTCATCATGGTCCCGAACTCCCACCTTTAGGTGCCTTGCTAAGTCGCACTCTGGTATCACCTGGAGGCTGGACTATCATGGCTGCACGTGCAGCGCACGTGTGATGCCACAGAAGACTTGCAGACCTCACAATCAAAGATCAGGAAGAAAAGACAGCTGTGGATAAAGCACAGGTAGGGACGACACGGCAGTAATAAGTAAGGCAATAACTGGAGACAGTAAGAGTCCTCAAACCCAAACCTACCCGAACACTGTTCAAGCCCCGGGATGCTGATGGAGCGGGTGTTACATGGAATATGGGTGCAAATACTGCAGCAATCCGGACAGCAGTGTCAGGGGTAAGGGGAGATCTGCATGGTGGAACAAGCAATGAAGTAAGGAATCAGATTTTAATAAGAAAATTTAATACTTTTCTAAACTAAGCGAGACTTTGTTGAGGCCTGATAAACTCTGCAAGCCTCAATAAGCTTTGTGTGGTGTGTGTTTAAACTTTTTTTTTTTTAAATGCTCTGATATATTTTAATCCTTGGAGCTTTACAAATGTTTTAAAGAACAGGCTCACATTCACGTACATTTGCTGCCATGTGTTCCAGGCTGTTGCAGGTCCCCCTGTTCATGGATGAAAATGTTGCACGTTCCCGAGTATTGCACAGAGGTATATATTATGCAGAAAGCCGTATGACACCTCTGACAATCTGCCTTTTAATATCTGTTTGCTTGATTATTTTATCTTAGTTTAAAGGGGAATTTAGTGCTGATCTGAAAATGCTACTATATTCCCACCCCCTGGATTCAATTAACACAGCAGGTGGGAAATCAAGATATTGTGACAACTATTCTTCTGTCTCAAAACTATGTAGCAATTTATATTCCAAAAGGTCTCAAATACTGACACGATAATTTATAGCATCCTTGAATGCTTCTTTGTGCTAGTTAAAAAGTCAGACAAAACCTAATCTCGCCGCAGTCCCTGAAGCTCACAGTGAAAGGCAAAGCTGTGAAAACTTTCTCAGCTCAAAGCTCTGCGATTCCATGGACCACATAAGCAGCAGAGTTCCCACCAGGTCTCTGGAAATGCTTACAGGGTTTTTCATGTTGTCACCATGGAAGATAGTGAAAGTGTTAAAGAAGTGGGATCTGAAGGAGCAAATTCTTGCCCTTCATAGAAAATGGAACCGTGGTGTCTTCCCTCTGCAGCTGATACGTGTTAAACGCTTCCTGCAGCTAAGCATCGGCTGAGATTTGGCAAGTTAAAACTAAGATAGCTTTGCACAAACTAACCTGGCGTAGTCAAACAAGGTACACGAGTACTACCTGAAGCACATTTTAGAAAATGCTTGTTATCCGTCCGGAGGTTAATTTAGGCTTTTGTATTTGGCAACGTTGTTGACCATTGTTGTCCTGTTTCTGGTGTGATTTGTGTTTGGTTTTTTTTTTTTTGGTGTGTGTGTGTGTGTTTGTTTATTTAAGCTACTGCTCTTCAATTGCACTTACTTCAGCAGTGTGGGATCAAACTCCTCTGATACAATACTACTGCCATCAGCCAAGCTCTTATTATTGGACTACATCTAGCTCACTGTTTGAAAGAGCAAAACCTGGTGAAATAATGAGTATATTATTATTATCATCCGAATTTTGACAGCCTCTGCCATCATGGTAAACTATGCTAGAAGCTCTCTAGAAACTCAGAGAAGAAGATTGTTCCTGCCCTAAAGAATCTGTAGTTTAAGGAGTCTCATGGTGCATCCCTTTCCGGCTCATCTGTTTCTGGGGTTATGCACTTTGCCTCCCACGTATCTAAAACCGCCCTCAACATTTTAGTGGTTAAATATATTGCCGGCAGCAGGCAAACGAGTCGCCTATGTGCACATTTCAAGTTGCTGTTTCTCTGATGACCTTCTTTCATGCTCTTTCATCTCTAAATTTAGCTGGCTACTGAAGTGGGAGTCTAGCGGATTTGGCGACACAGGAAACACTAATGCAGAGACTGTATATAATCACTCTTAAAAGAACAGCACAGATTATGAGACAGTGTAATTACTATTCCATAGCCAAATGAAGTTTATTTTATGAAATTGCACCTTTTCAAGTCTAATAAACCATTACAGACATTCACTCAAGACCAACACATGCAGCACAAAATCAAACATGTTATTTAAGGGCCGACACCCAGAATTTGGAAATCTGTTCACATTAGGATTGCCGTGTCTGTATTTGAACAGCTGACATGGTAACTGCCAGGCACAAGCACACCTTAAATCTGAAATTTAATCTTTAAAATAGCTGCCTCAGTGCCATCTAATGAGGAGAACATACTGGAGAATCACAGGAAACATTTAAGAATGTGAAATAAAGTATTGAGATTTAGAAAAGTACTGTATAGATACTGTGACTGTGACTGAGACACAATGATGCAACTACACCAAGTTTCATGAAATTGCAGAAAAGTTATACCACGTTAAAGTCTGGTTTGTTATTTTCAGATACAATAAATATGGTAAAATAGGAAATGTCCTGTGTTGTTTGGATGAGATAAATGCCAAGCAGTTTTATTCCCTGGATCATATATATAAAATCTGAATAAAATATTAATAATCTTTGTGCTCATATAGATGATGAGATAGTTTTAAAGTTTTTAATCACCCTTGTTTTCAGAAATCATACTTCCAGTATTCTAGTCAAAAAGCTTTCCCTCCTCTTTGAGAAAACAGCACAAGCACAGCCCAGAACATTTGTTAATTCTTTCTTTAATAAAGCGGGCTAGATGTTCTTCCAGAGTAAAGATACAAAGTTCCACGACTAAATGAATACCCGGTCAAAATATGACACTGCCTTTCTGCAGTACATACAACTGACACAACATGCAAGAGACTTTAAACAGTCAAAAATTACAGATGTGAGATACAGTACAACAGTCTCAGATACGTATCTTACTACCATATTAGTTTTCATCAGTAATTTGCAATGCATATATTTTTTCTATCTGGTCATTTTTATCCATGAACATTATGAGCAGGTCATCTTTGGAGAAAAAGAATAATCTTGTATTTTAAATGACAATTTCTTTCTCGGTATATTCTTAACATAACGCAAGACAGGGTGATGACTTGACATTTTGTCTAACTTACAAGTGTCTGACTTAATCAATATACAAAATTTTAACTATCTCCGCACTATGATCAAGTATCAGAGACAACATATTGGAGATGTGGAAGGACATGGTATTACCAAAGCAGATTAATTTACTGGAATTTGCTCTGATCTTATTTGTATAATCATCTCTCTGCTTCTGAAGATTTTTATCATGTCCCATGGCATGATAGGCATTCAGCTCATCAATCTTTGTATACTTATAGTGCTCTTTTAAAATATGCAGTATTAAAGATACAACTAACTTATAAAAATAAAAGAACTGTGCAAATCACACTCTTCCATTGGCAATGAGACTGTTCAAGAAAATAGCAATGTGATCCCTGAAACAAACAGAACAGAAATCAAAAGACCGATGCTTAAAAAAATAATAAAAAAAAATGAAGTAAAAACATTTTCCCCTGCCAAAGTACTGGAATCTTTGAAGGCTTATGTATCACAGAATATAAAACTTTTCTTTCTGTCCCCAGAATATTTCTTTCCTCTTTCCATAGGTACTTCTTGAACAGATTCCCCTTTGTTGGCGGTGTGGCACAAGCCTTGCTGAATGGGTTAAGGCTAGAAAAGCTTGAAAGACCTAAATAAATCAACAGCCACCTAATCCCCCGGCTTTCACAAACTCAGGGAAATAAAATAAATGTGAAGACAGGCATGCATGCTGAATTCCAAAGTGATTTTCTATGAAGCTTAAAATTAAACCAAAATAAACACCTCTCTGAAATGTTATGCATTTAAGATCTTTCATCTAAACAGTCATCTGACTCTTCACATCGCTCTGTTGCAGAGAGGTATGATGCTAGGCTTGCTCATAACATTCTAGCATTTTATCATTTTACAAGGCACAAATAATCTCAGAAGAACTACACGGCGGCTTTTGAGAGTGTACGGATACGTCAGCTACCATGTAATTACATGACAATTATCTCTTCATTGCAGTCACTGACACAGACCTTGTAAAATCTAAGACCAGCAAACTACATGTCACCTCATCTTTGGAATACGGTACTTAACTCCATTTACAATTACAGACTAAGCAGCAAATAACTACCTTTCTTAACTCTACACAAACACAAGCTTTGCCATGCAATTATGAAGTTGTTGCATGGTATAACGTATATGTATCTTAAAAGTAAATAATGCAATTTTTTAAATTTTTTTAAATTTTTTTTTTGCTGCTGTTACAAGTAGAGTGACTTTCTAGCATTCCTTCCTCAAGCGAGTTCTGTGTAGGCCCTACAAGAGCAGGCGTCCACTCACCACCAGTTTCTTTTTGTGAATTCCAACACAGTTTAAAAGGATCAGCAAGTACACGCCCCCCCCGCCCCGCTCCATATCTACTTGAAAAAACTGTTATTAGATGTACTATGTACTTGATAGGAAAGAAATACACTTTTCCATAGAAGAACAAGTTCTAGAGTTAATTAGTAACTTTCTGTTGGTTAATGCTGCTGCACCATTATATTTTTCTTGACTAGAAACGTGGAAATCGTATAGGAATATATGTAAACAGAGTCTATAGAAGATAATATTAACGAGACATAAAGTGCTTTTAATTATGAACATTTCCTTTCACTTTGCACCCTTCCCTGGTAAGTTATCATACTCAAGCTAGTTTTAGTTCAATTGGCTCAGGTCTACACTATGAAATATTGTAATTTCCCTTGCACCTCCTGTTTTAACTATGGTAATCTCAGTAAAATAAAAATGCCAGGGGGAGTGGAAGTAGACAGATATAAAGAGGGAAAGAGGTGAACTGGAAACTCTCGTGGGGAAAAAAAAGTAGGCAAAGGGAAATAAGGCTCTGTTGTATCGGTCCCTGGTCTCAAGAAATTTGTCACACATTCTCCTGTAAGACAGCGCTGAGGAACAACTACACAAACCTCTGCCTTGAACACACCTCAGGCTACTGCCGGATGAAAATGAAGAAACCAGGATGCCTCAGCTGAGAACAAGCTTACTGCCAGGATGATGCTTTTAATCTTTCTGACATACATTCCCTACTTCTCTAATCTCTGAAGAAACAGTACCCTTTCCTACTCAGCAAACCCAGTCGAGCGTATTTTGTAAAAAGATGATATTAAATCTAGCTTGTCTTTGCTGCTTCGGGTCTGATGTCAAGTATCTACATATATCCTAATCCATTATGGTACCTAGCACATACTATTCTATGCTTTGGGAAAGTAACAGTTCTATAGTAACAAAGCTCCTAAGTAAGATAACTATGACTAAGAATAACTGTATATTAGAACTGGGTTTTAGTGGGTCTTTATTTAAGGCAGTTATTAAAAGGTGTCTATTCTTTTTGAAGAGTTGCAAATTTCTGGGGTTGCTTGTTTGTTTGTTTGTTTGTTTTTAATTTAGACTTTTGGCAGCTGAAATGGGTTACCTTTATCTATTTTCTGTCCTTCTAATCCAAAGAACTGTCCAGCCCCTGGAATCATAGGAATTTGAGCTGAGGTGTACCAACCAACCTCCCAAACCCTCCCAATCTGTTTCTTTAGATGTCCAGTGGGCTGACAATAGCAAAGTCAGAATCTTTGCTGTTGTTACTACTGTCGTCATCAGGGCTGGAGCTCAGGTTGCTGGAGGAGGCTGAAATGGAGCCCATCAGTGGGTCAGAGAATATCAAAGAAGACCGAGATGGAGCTTCTGGCTTCACCGCTGCCTCCTTGTGGGCCTGATGGGGCTGTGCTGGCTCCAGGACAGCACGTCTACTTCCTTCCTCTTCTTTGGAAACCATAATGTAGTCATCAGCACTCTTGCTCTCACTAGTGCTCGAATCAGTCGTAGTCTGTGAGACAACAGCCAGAAAGGACTTACAGTTAGTACCAGCTTTACCACTTAATGAGGTTTATGATGCATGTCACTGATAAGGGAATGGGATTAAGAAATTATCACCAGCCTAAAGTAGTAATGTCTAAATCAAGAAGTAAAAAATAAAGTGAGTATTAACTTTGGATAAAATAATTTATTTGTTATTTACAAAAGCATAAAAGCTAACACTAAAAATACCTTATTGGGTATAGCAGCCTTACAGCTTTCATCATCATTGTATATCCATGTAGCGATCACAGCAGCTAGGCATCCAACACATACGTTACAGTCATGAACATCTTCAGTAATATTCTCACTGCTGTTAGTTTTCTGTAGTACTTTGTGAAGTAGTATTGAGGAATTTTTTGCTGGTTTGCATGTACAATGGCATTTTGGAGGTTGCCAGGAAAATGGTTTGATAGAAAATTTCCTAGTAAAACTCTGGCATGTGGAATCAGAGCCGTACATAGACCTGGTTTAGTGTGCGCCAGTTCAGGTTTGGCAGATCAGGGCTCCCAGGGCTTCTAGGCTTAGTGTTGATGAGTATTTCCTAACCCTAACAGAAAATGAGGGTCGTGGATCAAGATTACACGTCAGCGTGCCAGAAAACTCTGGGAACTGCAATCCTATATTCCAACTAGCCATATTCAGGAGAAATCCAACTTTTCAACAGTCAGAGCTATACATCATTAGAAGGGAAGGCTGCCATATACAGCAGAGAGGGATTTCTCCCACAACTGGCAGCCTATTAGCTTGGTTGCAATCCAAATGGACACTACTTCACTTTCTATTGCAAGAGATGTACTACCTAGCACTAAGTTCTTCTGACAAGAATATGACTGCTTTCTTAGTTGCTGTCACACAATTTTTTTCAGCATAATAGTGCAACCTGCTATGCAGCCTGTGGGGACAAGAATCCTGAAGTAGTGTGATATTGAAACCAATATATTTGATTACACTAATGCAAGACTGAGAAAAATGAGAAGTAGAGAGGCAGCTGGGGAAATGTGTATGTCAACATGTGTGTCAACTACAAGCCCTTCATCTCTGACTCTTTCACCAAAAAAGTGCAAATGCAAATTCACTTTGGGGTAAAAAAGAGATTGTAGGTATTAGAGAAAAAAAGAAAGCGATAACGAAAGAGAACAGGAAGAATCTGAATGAGATAAAGTTAGACCTTCAGCACAGTATATAAAATTGGAGTATGGAGGTCATCACAAGTGTTGGCAAGCCACAACTTGGCGTTACAGTAACCATGGCTCCAGCAAAACTTATTTTGCTGAATTTATTATTACAGCTGAAAACAATTTTCCATTGCTCTGATTACTGATTATAGACCAGAACTCTCTTGAAAGGGAACTGTAGAGTAGCTCAGGGAGCAGAACCCACCAGTGAATAAGAATGACTGTAATATGAAACAAGGGAGCTGGAAGTCTTTGGTTGTTATTTACATAGTCGTTCCAAATTGTTAAAAGTCACAAACAAGATAAATAGCATCTGAATGTGAAAATACGTTCAAATACAGAATTCTGACCTATTCCCTTCCAAAATTTATATGAATGAGGACTCAAATATCTCCCTTTGGAGTAAACTTTTAAAATATCCTGGGTTTATAATTTATATTTTTTGTGTGTTATCTAGATAGTATCGAGGTATAATAATACTATATTATTATGTATGTATAATAATATATAGTATTCTGTTTTGTGATTAACCCATTTGAATACTTTCTCATTCATTTTAAGTCCAGAGTATTGGTTAGAATTTTAAAGGTGGCAATGTAAGACAGTTGTACTAATTAATTTTCCTTGGATGACTTAATAAAATTCATACCAAACCGAGCAGATTAAAAATACCAGCAACTATCCTGTGCTGAGTGCTATCAACACTGATCTCCATCTTCCTGATCTGCGCAGAACCAGGGTAGTTCAAATGTCAACAACCTCAAGCACTTTCCATGAAGTTAAAACCAAACGGATCTATCCAACAAGGAGGGATACTTCGCTATTTAAGCACTTCTGAGCTGAGACACCATTTGTTATTAATTAGCTTTTTGCTGTCATCTGGTCTGTTTGAAATGCTGTCTTCATGAGCTGTCAGTCAATCGGCTGCCATCTCCGGGGGGCCGAGGACACATGCAGCGCACAACCGCGGCTCTGCTCCACCAACGTGTTAGTTGTCACCCAATTTTTTCGGTACCCAGTGCAGCCAGAAGGCAGGGCCAGGTGAGGCTTTTTTGGGAGCTCTAAATGCCGTGTTCAAAATTTCAGCACTTTGTTTCCTCCCACCTCCAGAACAACAGAAATATACGTTCCTTTAAACAACCGCCGTTGCATAATTCACCTGGCGTCTTTCCACACTTCTATTTAAAAGCTCTCAGGGAACGCAGTACAGCCTCATTTTGCAAAATTATGCACTTTATTATTCCAAGCTATCAAGATCACGCTATTTCAGTCCTTGCAGCCCTCACATGGAAGATGGCGTAGGGTGACACAGATGTTACCTAGTGACACACTCGCCCAGCGAGATCAGTATTTTCCTTGCTGGTACCCCCACGGATGCTAACGGGGTGTCTTCCCTTTGGCAGTAACCTCAGCAAGGGCCTTCCATCATAAACACTTTGTGCTGGTGTTGCAATTTCCTAAATTCCGCTTCCAAAAATGTGCTCTTGCGCAGTTAAAAAAAGCATCCTGCCCTTTAATAAGGGGAAAGGAAAGAAGACTACCTCAGTTTCTTCTTGTTACGTGTTGTGCTGTGCTTTGCAACACTACTTGTCATTCTACCCACACTTTTTGGTTCAGTTAAAGAGACCTATAGTGCACTGAAGTGTCAGAGAAGCACCAAAGCATAGATACTGACTCCAAAATGCTATAAAAGGACCTCCCATAAATGTTTGCCTATCCCTGGCATACACTGGTATTTTGGTACTGATATTTCCAGAGGTAAAATACCTCCTCCCATTTTCTTCTGCCTGTTTCTGTTTCAGGAAACTCATGCTGACGTGAACCATGTTTTCTCCCATCTGCTGCCACTACTGAATAAATGAAAAATGACATAATTATACTTCCAGTAGCTTTGAAAGTTAACAACCTTACGCCCGTTGCCATATGGCTTCTCCAAACATTTTTTCCTGATGAATATCAGCTACTAGGACCAGGCTTATTTCAATTGCCTTCATACTGTGAATGAGTTAAAACTAACTGTAAGGATACAATTCAAGAAAGCTTAGAAGAACAGCAGCTCATTTTGCCTCCTTCTTTGAACAGACATAAAGGCAAGATAATGTGTTAATTATCATTCATTATTTAGCAACAGAAGCCTTCTGTTTGTCAACTGCATGCTGCTACCAAAGCCAAACATTCAAAAAAATGCTCGATTTCTTTCAGCCTTTATCTTAATTTTTTGCATTTTTAATTTTGCAGCTTTCCTTTCTAAAAAAGGGCTGTATCCTTATCCTCGCTTTCCAGAAAGGGATTTTGGGGCAAAAAAGAGGAAGAACACTTTTTAAAAAAAGTAAAGATGATAAATAATTTATACTTATATAACAACCATGCACAAAAGACCAGATTTTAATCTCAATTACAGGATAGCTACACCTGTAACTTTTCCAGCTGTCCTAGAAAATAGCCATGTAACTCCACCAGAGGAAAATCTCTACAGTGTGAGTCACATCAAACAGAATTACATGCATTACCAAAGTCACAGAAGATGGAAATACAGTGAAATTTATTTAGCAAGAAATGCATTAAAGGATCTAGAAGTGGTTGGAGTTTTTAATCCCCCTGCAGCTCTCAGTAAGTTCTCCCGGCTTGACCCAGGGCATCAGTGCAGCCCATTTTCTTCGGCAGAGAAGAATACTAAAAGCCTGGGCTGTGGTCCAGCTTGGGACAACGAGCGACCCCATCAATTAACAGTCGAATGTCACAGCCCACTAAATTCAGTAGTTTTATTTTCCTGTGTTTTATTAAAAGAGGTCCAAAGCTCTCCTCTTTTTGTTTGCTGACAGACACTGTGGTTAAAGACAATAGACTTGGAAACACCACAGACTGTCGGGATACTAATAGTCCCCCTGCACTGCCATTTCTAACCCTAATCTTCTCTTGTTCTTTCTGTCATAGGGGCTGCTGCTCCTTATCATAGTTGGAATTTCCAGAAGATAAGGGGGGAGAAGGCTAATCCGTATGAATACACGGAACCTCCTAACATAGACCACACAGTGCTGAAGCCTCATTAACTCTCTGCAGGAGCTCAGCTTGTACAAAGTTACGTTGCTCGTAGTTGGCTTACTAACAGCCTCATGGAGTACACGGAAACTGTGGGACCCACGGACACCTCTCGGCTCCTGTGGCTGGATGTATACTTTGGCTACACATTGGGGTGAGACCTCATCACACATCACCCTGAAAATTTCCATGGGAAAGAAACGTGCGCAGACCAGGCTTCACCTGCTCCACTCCTGATACTCAAAGTGCAAATCCCCAGCGCCTCTGCTCAGTGACACCAGCGTCTGAATAAGGGCTTCTCCAGCATGAGTAGGGCTGGCACACGCTCATACAGCATGTGGGTGTCTTATATAGCATTCTACCTTCTGGTTTCTATAATAAATCCAAGTAAAAATAACAAAAAACCCCTAGTATTTGCTATTTTGGCAAGAAAGCAAAAGAGATTCTGTATAAAATGCTGGGAAGTAAAGGGCAAAAATAGGTCATTATATGAATGCTCCAATATGCTGCATCACTTTAACCTGTGCCTTTATTATGGCAGGAAGTAGTGATTGCAATGACAACAGGTAAAGAAGCAATGAAAGCTTTCTAGCAAAGCATTGCTCTTTGAACCCGCCATTACTGAATTAAAAAAAAAAAAAAAAAATCTCAGTATTGCTTCTAATACTGAAATACAATTAAATGATTCTTAACAGGCTGTGCTAACTCAAGGGGATTGTGGGTAATAAATCAAAACAACCCCGTGTCCTTATTTGAAAATGAATAAATATTTCCTCTAGTTCCTAATTAAATTTATCAAGAGCAGACTGACTGCAGACTCAGACTCTGAGGTGATAGTGCTACCACTGGATTTACAAGTGTGAGTATCAGTACTGGGGTGGCAGACTTAACTTTTGAACTCTAATATTGAAAATGGTATAGACATGTGCATATACAAAAGTATTTGTTTTTAAGATCACATTTCAGTCAGACTGAGTCTGAGAGGGACCTTTTAACATGAAAGGAAAATACCTCTTTCTGTGTGTGAACTTGTCCTGTGACTGTACGCTTTGACTGCGAAAACATTGTTTACCGATTCAAGGAGAAAGCCAGTACAATGGAGTAGAAGGTAAAAGCCACCTCCTCGCTATTTCCTTTTTGGCACCGGCCATGGATACACTGCAATGCAGATAATTGGATCTTACATAATGGGATTCTGGAGGACAAGGACAGTGAGAATAATCAATTGATATGGGAACATTTGCCTCCAGTTTTTACATGTTTTTGTAGGAAATTAATCCACGGTTCTGTGATTCAACAATCTGAAAGAGGAAACCCCCAAACACTGTGCAACACTTAGCCTTAAAAATCTGTGTGTACAGCATAAGGCTACAATAAAAATAATTGATGGGATTAGGACAGTAGTTAGAAACTTTTAATGATGGCTCCATATGCACCAGGAATGCTGGTGTGTTCCCATGTAACGTCTGAACATGCTAAAGAAAGTCTCCAAAAAATAGCAGACTAATTCCATCAATGACCTGTTTGAGATATTTTTATTTTACCTGTTGTCCTGAGATGAACTGTTGTTTTGTCGTAACAGCTCCCTTTATGACATCACTGGTCCCCTTGTTCTGACTGTTGGAACAGTAATGATCATCGGCGATCGTGATTTGCTCATTTTCTTCAGCTTCCAGCTGGCTCTGGTTGAAACGCAGGGAACCTTTCAGGATGTCCTTGATCTGTTGTTGAATGGGACGGGAAAGAATGTAGATTAGAAATTTGGAGGAATTCTAAATCTTCTAAAGCTCCGTGCAGTATGCTTTCACATACCATTTCCCCAAAATATTTGCTTTGAAGAGATAGGAAGCGAGTCAATATTCATTTCTATATTGTCTAGAGACATAAGTATCAGTGAAATGTGGTTGTATCAGAGTCTGGAAAACAAGAATCCAAGAAATCTAAAGAGAAACTGTTAAGATTATTCCCTACCTTGTTATAGATTTAACATATGTCACATCGTTCCTGATAAAATGTATTTTGAGGGAGCAGAGGACACTATAATCAGAGCTACAGATGCTCAGCAGCATTCTCATTTTATGTACGTTGTATTTCTTCTTTTAATTCAATGACATTCAAGTGGTGTCCCATTTAAATAATGGGGACACAGGCATGATTATTGCCTAGCATGTACATTTTGCATTAAGAAAAACGATGGTGTGGCTTAAGTCCAGAACTTGGTGTCGCACTGCCTCAGTTCTGGTTCGAGGCCTCCATAACTCTTCAGGGAGCAAATACTGTGCAAGTCATTTGAATTCTTTATAGCTGAGTTTTACCTTTTGAAATGAAAGTATGCCACAATGCTTGGTGCATTAGTATTAGTAAAACAGCTACAAGACAAAACAGCAGTATACAAAAAGAATAAGAAAGGAGGAAAAAAAAAAGATTAATAGCACTGGTGGATACAAGAAGGTTAAGTTAAGCAATAGTTATACCTGCTTCAAACCAGCCAAGGAAACCAGAATTTCATCTTCTTTTTCCAAGTGTTCTTGTAATATGACTTCCTGAATATTTCCTGCAACATCAAAAGCAAAAAAAGGTAAAGAGAGAATAATCGCTATATAATCTCCAGTGTGCTGCCAACTTACCAGTGACTTATGCTCTCACAACTAAATCCTGTGACCTGCAAACACAATTTCGCACACAGACCTAGAGGCTGACGTCCTTATTGGCTGTGGAGGTGAGGCCAGCCCAAGCCTGGCACTGCTGCCAGGAGGCCTCCAGCAACGCCGTGCTGCTGCGGGACTTTCTGCTGACCCACCGAACCAATGGACTCAGGCTCAGGCTACTGCTGGCCTCTAGAAGAACATATCAGCCTCTGTGGCTAATGGAATTACATACGTCTTTGAGCCTGCAAATGCTTTGGAAAATATGCATGAACCTTTACAGGAATCTGCTGCAGCTTGCAAAAATGGTTAGGGTAGGAGCTCAGCAATCTTCATCTCGATCCCATGACCACTGCAGATGCTAGAATGCTCTTCTTTATGAAAAGACTGAAAGTTTCATCCCCTTTCCAATCACTTATTTTAGGTAAAAGACGCAGGGCTGAGCAAAATCTATTTGACAGAAAGAGCAGTGCAATTACATCACTTTGGAAGACACTTGCCTTCCATACCTACAGTGCTATCCTCCAAGGATACATTTCAATAATGTGGTACAAGGTGTTTGCAGGAGTCAGGGCTGGAGGCTGGCTAACACATCAGAGCTGGAGCTGTGCTGGTCTTCCCTGCGTCAGGGAAATCCCAGGCAATGCTGCAGTCCAAACCAGCCCCGAGAAACTACGGCTCCAATAGCTCTGCAGACTCTTAAAACTATGCCAGGTCCTTGTCCAGCCTCCTAGCTTCTACCCTCCTCCTCAATTCTTTAAGAAAACAAGCAACGGTTCCTAGTGACAGATTTACAGAATGAGATGGTGTCTGTCAACTGAAAATGAAAGGGCATTTTTTTATGCCACTCCTGTCCTACATAGACAGAGCTGTGCCCAAATCCCTCAGTGACATTTGCTGGGGAACAACGCTTTGCTGCTCACGAATATCTGTACCCCAGGCACTTCACAATTAGAGCTTTGTACCATTAATCCACACCTGCATTGCATTTGTTTGTTTTTAAAACCATGCTACATGTTCAGTGCCCGAACCAGTGAAAAACCGAAACTGTTGTCACAGATGTGATGACACTGCCAACTTTGACACAACATGGAGTTTCAAGTAAAAGCATTGAGCAATTTGGCCCTAGTTTTGTGTTTACAGAATAAACAGCAAAAGAATGAGATGTGGGAGACTCGACAAGAAGAAAGATTAAAAGTAGACGGGTGGATTTAAACCCCATATATAAACACAGAAGTTTGAAATGGTGTGGGGGCCAGAAATGAGTAGAGGGTATAAATGAAGAATGGCAAGGGCAAAGAGGAGAAAGGATCCAAGCCTAACCACTACATGAACCACTCAAGAAGCAATCTGAAAAGCAGAAGACATCAAAGAGGCTAGAGCCGTGAAAGGCGATAGATGACAAGAGTCCATGAAAAGTGGCGTGATCAAGGTCAAGAGCAACAGTGGGGGTAGGATAACTCAGCTTTGCGTTAGCAGCCTGTCTGAACAAGGAGATCCATGTTTACATTATTTAGCAGCCATTATTTACTGTATTACAGCAGCAGTGTCCTGCAGCAACGAAGTCAAATGTAGTAAAATTGAACAATGTCTAGCATAAAGCTTACATCAGAAAGACAATGCAGTTTGAAGGCTAGAAATAATATGAAGCTAGATCTTTCTGGAAATAAGTAGCATCATGAATTGAGAGAAAGCATAATTAATTCAACATTTTACTTGCTTTTTTATATTTTACATCTAAATTGTCTAGTCTCTCAATTTGGTAAATAAAAGGTATTAATATTTATTTATAAAATAGTACTTTAGATCCTGATTTCCACTGTTTAACAAACAATGCATGATTTCCTACTTTTAAAAGGTTCAGAACTTGAAACATCAGAAGTCCAAAGTCTTCACAGGCAGGAAAGCAATGCTTAATCACGGCCTGAATCACTGAATTCAACTGTCTTTTCCATTTCACAGCATTAGAAAGAAAAGCATTTCTATAGTGTTTGATCCCAACATAAATTAAACCCACACACTGAAAAACTAAGGTATGCATACTGACTAAGCAGATGGACTAAGAAAATAATTCAAAACAACCCTCCAACCTGCTGAAGACCAAATGAGGGAAAACTAAAAACCTGAAAGGCATTCCACATGATGTGGAAATAATCTACTATTATTTCTGTTCTTTAGAGATGTTTTATAAGTCAGTATTTCAAAACAATGGAAAAGAATCTATCATTGCTACAAATCCAGCTGTAACTGTGTTTGAAGAGCCAGTATGTTGAGAAATTCCTAAGAACTTATGAATGGGACAATGATAGTAAGGCAGCAGTAAAACTTAATAAAAATGTTCCTATCATATATTTACTTTAGCAAGATTAATACCAGATTTTAGTATTAGTTTCAGAGAAAAAAAGATTAAGAGAGAAAAGGTTGGAAATACAGCAAAACTTTCTAATACCGAACTGTTGTACTTCTCACATTTTTTGTTTCAATTTGCAATATCTTTAAAGTACATTATGACATATGTCCTGAATATATAAGGTCTGTTATTTTTAATCAGTGAAAATCACTAAAATGTATTTTGGAAAAAATTCCACTTGGAGTTTGCTCTAAGACACAATTTTAGACTCAAAGAACACACTTCCACTTAACCCAGAAAAATGCCCCAAGATGCAAATCACTGCAATCAGTCGCTCTCCCCCCCCAGTATGTAACAGTTGTGACACAAAGTCATAAATTGGGATGTCTTTCTCTAGTTCAATGGAACAGAATGAAAGTTTCCCTGTGGAATTGGCAATGGATCTTTCTCTCTCAAGTGCAGACAGAAGCTTTTTATTTTACCCTTCTGTATCTCAAAAGATACCTTTCTAACTGTAAAAACTTTTAAAAACACTAGCTCCGTTAAGAGTGCTAGGAAGTATATTTGATATGATACTGCTCAGCTGAAGGACTTTCACATTCAGCTGAGATGTATCATTTAATTATTCTTCCTTCATGTGAGATTTTACTGTATTTGAGAGAAGTCCTTTATGTATGTAAATGAATTGGCCATATAATGATATTTTTTTCCTTATCTGATGTTCTATATCAGTAGCTCACAGCTTTAATTAACATATTTTTATAAAACAATAAACATCTTTTTGAAATGCAGATATCATTAGGAAATGAAAACACTTTCCTATCTGTAAAAGGAACATTGATACAATGAATAATAAAAAAAAAAGATTATGTGATTTCTACGTTATTCAAAATGCAGTCCAGTTTGAGTCTACGCTACAAATATCTGTCTTACTGGGATAACTGTTGTCATTCAAAAGTTAAAAACCTATGATATTTAGGAGAGTAAAGCTAAGGTCAAATATTTCTGGCTACCTTTATTTGGTTTTGTATTTTTTTCTCCCTTTCATCAAGATTTCATTTAGCTGATGCCAAATGCTTTCTGCTGAAAAAGAAAGTATTTCTGTTTCAGTGAAGCTCTTACCAGAGGAAAACAAAAGGTGAATTTTGCAACCTGTCACCTGGTGGTCGGCACACTGCTGTGAGATGTAGGAGATCCCAGACAGCCATTACACGAGTCTGGATTTGTTTCAACATAGTACTAACAAACCTCTAAGTTTCACAAAATGAACTGTCATGCCCTCACTGTACTCTTGACTCAGCCTCAGAAATGCTGGAGCTGTAAAACCAGTTCCCTTCAGAAGTCAGCAACGTTATCCACCATTATGGCTGCCCTCAAGCAAGACTCACAACCCAAGGGATACCTTTGATATAGTTGATTAGAATTAATTTTGGGTGCTTACTGTCTAATGAGCAGATTCATTTCATAGATACTAGATCAGTAAATCAATAGCTACTTCCTCAGCAAGACTGTGATCAGCTGCCTTGATATACTTTAAAGTTAACTATAACTACAGAGGCATAACATGCAAATGATTGCATTCGTGTTCTTCTTTTCTACAAAATACAGAAAATGTATTAAGTAGTGATTTGGGCAGCAACAGGCTAGTTGAAACAGCTAAGAATTAAGATGAAATCTATTTTTCATTTCTTGCTCTTACGGTTATCCCAAATTGTAAACAAGTTCACATGCAAACTCTCTGTAGAAGTATTTGTTTTAAAAATCAAGATTTCTATTTCCTCTCCCTAACTTAATTTCTAAAATTTAAACTGAAGTTATGCTATCATCCTCCGTACAGAGATGAAAGAGGAAGATAATCCACAGCAGTTCCTAGCAGGAAAATTAGAGAAAGGTTATGCTCTTTGATGACTGAACTGCTACATATTGCATGATGGTGTGTGCAGTCACTGCCGAGGTCCTTAGCCAGGGAAAGGGGCGGTTCAAAACTTTCCTCTCTGAATGTGGAAAAGCTGTTAGGCTTGGCCTAATTATTTTAGAGGCTTACTAAGCAAACTAACGTTCACTGAAAAGTTCGCAGGCATTCAATACAGTTTCTGCAGGAAGCCCACCCAGAGCTGCATTAAATGAGTGGGAAAACTAGTCTGCTGTAGACAAGGTCCTCTCAAGCATCCCTTCATGCCCGTCCATCTAGAAGACCGACCTGCACCTCTTCCCTTCTACCAGAGAAGCGGGACGCAGGCAGAGCTACAGCCCTGCAGCATGAAGGCACAACGTGGACTTAACTTTATATGACACTAAATCAGATGGAGGTGAAGAAAACTGAACCTGAGAATAAGTTTAACTTGTTCTCGTAGGTTCTTTGTTTCCTCCTGTACTGCTGCCTTTCTGCAGTCCATCTCTCTCCTAATGATATCCATTTTAAACCGGTCTCTGTGGGGCCTTTCCAGGAAGATGACTCCTGCTGAGAGGAGCCAACTTGAAATAGCTGCAAGCTTTATTATGAATGCTGCCTTTCTACTACCGGTTCCTGATCAGTGACTTGTGAACAATCGACAGTGCCAGAATCATGTTAAATTGACTTTTTTCACCCTTGCTTTCCACTATTGAGAAGACAGCTTGAACTCTGAATGCAAAAGTACCTTCTCACTGCCAAGGTAAGCAGCAGTAAGGGGAGAACTGAGTGTATTACTTCACCTCCTTATTTTTCCATAAAAGAAAAGCAAAAAAATCCCAAGGTTCCCATAGATGTCAAGGCACAGTCAGCTCTCTGGACTAATATTCCAGTCCTTTTGTAGGTTCCTTTTTATGAAATCAGGGTTTACAGAAAATGCTTCCAACATTTTCTGCACAGTATACAAGTGATAGCAAGACTGCTTTTTCACTAACATCAGAGGGCTGGAAGGATGGACTGGGAATTTAGTTTCTGATAATCAATTTTTCTCTCTTTTCATAACAAAAACTTCTTTCTTACTTCAACTTGATTGAGCTTTGAGCAGGAAAACATGCATTCTCCTTAAAATTGGACAGAAAATATAGAACTTGACAGTGGTTTGTGGCCTTTCTAGAAAGACTACTGTATCACTGTCTGTCATAGTGATATTGGGGTTTAATAATGCAACTCATTATTGGATAGTTCCAAATACTGCATTTTCTTTCCAACATTAAAAATGCAAATGAGAGGAGTTACATTTCCTTCTCAAACAACAGAGTTTGTGATCTAAGTGTTGATGAAGGCAACACCACTAAGTAGCTTAACTTTCATTTATCTATTTCATTGTGAATGTCAACTCATTGTAACAATTACACATTCTATTAAAAGCATCACTTAGCAACATTTGAGTGTTGCAGAATCTAAGGATCCTAAAATTCTGAAGCATTAAATTATTTGTCAAGTATTGCATTCTTTAAAATATTTGTTTTAATATAAATTAGGTATTTATATAGTATATATTTCTGATCCATGTGTGATGAGTGGAGCACTTTATCAATATTTAATGTGTGGTAATGCTTGTGACATCAGAGAAATATGTGGTAAAATTCACTAATCATCAACTCACAGCAATGCACAGAATCTCAGACGTACAGAAAATGAGGTTGGTAGGGTCGTGAAGTCATTTTGTCCACCCATTGCTCAAAGGCAAAATCAACTCTTAACTCTGAACTCTAATTTACACATGACAACCAAATCATGCTTAACATATACCTTATGTCTGCATCAGTGCCAGGGTGTACTGGGACAAGAGTGTATTCCCAGACATCCCCTGCTTTCAAAAAGAATGTAAATGAGTACAGACACTGTGCTTCCCATGGCAGGTGATCAGAGCGTGCTCTTCCTATCCAGAGCTAATTTTTTTTGAGAAATTTTGACCCTGATGATGATGATAGACTGTACCACCCCACACTCCTTACATGAATGTACAGTGCTGATCATTGTTAAGACAAATGACATCTGTGTAGTAGCTATCGTTTCATGTGCTCCACATTCCTCCATCTGCATTCTGCTCACTGAAACTCTTTACTCATGACTGCAAACACCTACTAGGACCACCGGCCTCTGAGCATCGCCAAGCAACATATTTTTATTAAAGTTCAAAGCAAGTTTTCTTCCTCTCTCTCCTCCTGCAGAATTGCTCTCTTCCTGCTGCTGTTTACATTCACTATAAATAGAAAAATTACTCTGGTGTGAAGTGACAAGCAAATGAGAATTCGTTCTGCATAAGTGACAAACTTAATAGCCATAAGAAACTGAAATCTTTCCTAAGGGGAAACTATACATTTTCACTTCCTTATGATCTAAACACTTCCTTCAGACTGCAGTGGATTGCAGACATTACATCTTAAAATTGCTATGGTTGTGTAAAAGGCAGTTATTGTAGATCGTGTAGAGATTTTGAAAATGTAAGGTTTTCAACTACTTCTACAACTGAATTCATCAAAATGGTTTCTGATTTTACAAGCAGAATGATTTACTCAAATACTGTTGTGGTAAATGCTACATAAAAACCTGGATATATTGAGAGTTTTGAAAACAAACACCCATAAATGCCTGAAATTCCATTTAAAACATTCTTAAGGGATTTTCTATGATGCATGTCATATATAGAATAAATGACAACAAACTGTGAAAGCCGTTTTACGAGATCATTTTCTCCAGTATAGAATTACGATGTTATCTCGGCCTACGTTAATAAATACTTCAGAATATATCCCTATGCATTTTCCTTTAATTGATCATTGTTTAGAGTTTTCATTTTCTCTATGAAAAACACTGTTGCAGTTATTAGTTTCTACTGTGCTGTCAAACCTAACTGCTTATGGTGAGGACCTATGGAAATAATTAAGCATACAAATTATTTCATTCCAGTTAGCTTTAGCGTTTGACCTGTGTGGAGAAACTCCTGTGATGGTAAAGCTTTATGCATCTGGTTATTTCTATAAGAGAAGTTATACCCTGTTGCATTTTATGCTCTTTTTCCACTGTAAAGACTTTATTATAAAAGGCTACTGTTGCATACTTCATTCTTGAAGGACTGAAGGTCAAAGAATGTCCATTAACTCCTCCAACAACTTCTAAATTTTGGATCAGGTACATCAACATTAAATTGTTTATTTACCTGGTTAATTGATATTTAATAGCCATAACTGAATAACTTGTATTGAGGGTGTGTGTTGATTTTAGCCTGTGCAAGTTTTGTCTACGGACATAGCAATATATTGGACAATTATTGTTTAAAATATTGCATGCAAAAGGTTAGTTTACATTTCTCAACTGAAAAACACCCCCGCTTTTCTGTGCTACGAGGCTGGTGAAACTGCGCTGCCATTCTCATGGTACATACATCCAATACACGTTACTAATGTAATTAGGGCTACTGCTCAGTAAATAGTATGTTTCCTACAGCTATTCTAAGCTGGAAGAAAAGCTAAAGCATTGAAACTAAAGACTACTCTTTATTAGGAAGGAATACGCAGTTTGAAACAAGCGCTTTCAATTTTCAGGTAGTGTAAACAAAGAAATTATGGATCCTGACTACAACTATAGGACTTGTCAGTTCTCTTTAAGGATAGAACAAAGTCACTTACTTGAAGTGCCATCTCCAGGAGGCAGGGAGGAAGGAATGAGGGTGATTTATAAACCTCACTGTATCATTCAAGCTATTTTGTGTTACTCACATGTATTGTGTAATTTTTTTTTTGGTGATTTTTTGAGACTTTTATAATTACCCTGTAGTTATTCCTTCATTTAAGAAATCTCAGTCTGTTAACTATATTCTCTCTGTTCATTACAAACTTTTGTTTCTAAGCTATGGCATTTCTGTAATAGAACATATTAGTGTCAAACATACCATGAGGAGGATGAGGCAGTACTCCTAAAATCAGTGTTATGCTATTAAAGACTTTGTCAGTTAGCATGGAGTGTATTTGGGTTTTGCATAAGACGACTGCAATTTCTGTTTTATTGCCTGAGAAGTTGGATGTTAGAAATAAATTAATTTGCTTAGTAGAAGAGATTGTCATTTACACCAGCTTTGACTTAAACTAGTTTAAAAAAAAAAAGATATTGTGAGCTCTGAGACATATTTGTACCACTTATTCAGAAGTCCTTAGGAGTGGATGACTGACAGCAGTGCTGGATTTGGGCCGAAATTGTAACTGAAAAGCAAGTGAACCTAAGCCATGAAGTGTGGCTACCTTCACATTAATAGAAATAACTAGAAACGCATGTTAAAGGAAAGCCATTTTCCTCCGTTTGCTTCAATTTTGTGCCCCGCACTTTTGAACGTCTTGTGCAGTTTTGATAAATGTCCTGATTTCCTGTTTGCTACCTCCGTACAGGTGTGAGTCATGCCGCTGCTCTATTCCGAAGACGGGAACTTTTCCATGTCACCTGGTCTGTCTGCTTACTGGGGTCCTCTTCAGTAAAAACGGTTGTCTGGGATTGTTCAAGTAGCTGTGTGCCCTTCCTCTAACGATGACATGTATTCTGAACATGAAAGGCTGAACAGTGTGAAGAGCAAAAGAAATGTATCATATATGCCTTGCTCACCTGGTTGGTTACAACATAGACATAATGATTTAAATTAAAGGTGGGACTTGAAGAATATAATAATAAGCAAACCAGTACCTATGGTAAGGTTCGGTGGTAAGAATACCAAAGATCTTTATGAAAAGAATGGGGAAATTAACAATTCAGTCATGCCAGAATTTAGCTTCTGACAAGGTTTTACTCCTCTAACGCGGACATTGGAAGAGGAATCACTTCCTAAAGGGTGCTGGGAAGGAAAGGATGGACTGTCGGTGGCCGTCAGCAGCAGGGAGGTGTGCTGCTGACAAATGGAAGGAAGCAAGAAGCTGATGGAAAAGTAAACACCGGGACAGGAATTTGCTGAAACTTGCAGAGAAAGGTGTTAATTTAGGTAAGGATGGAGTGCATAAGCTTCATCATTTTAATCTCCTTTTCATCCAGATTGCAGGATGTAGGTGCCAGGTTTGTAGGTGCTACCACAGCTGGACTTTCAGGATTGGTACGGTTGTTGTAAAAAGAAAGCAGCTGTCTATCAGCTGAACCATGTGTTTTTGACCTTGAGAGTTACCCTCAAGGGACAAAAAAAAGATTTTGAAAAAGATTTGGTTTAAATTCACGGGGCATGAAGAATTACACTTTTTTTTTATTCCTGCATATATATAGCATGACCAGAAGTGAGAATTTGCAAATTATGCTATACAACAAATATCTGTTTCCCAGTAACCATTCCTGTATTCAGTTTAATAAATTTGTTAATGTTCTCTATTTATAAGCTGCTTTTACAGGTTATTTTACATTTTTATTCTTAACCAAAGGGGCAATCCCCTTAGGCTCACGAGGCTGTGTTTGATGTGACCTTTTTTACTTACAGCTTTTCTAATCAGACTGGGTTTATAAACTATGGCTATTTTATTTATGTCCCAAGCATAAGAAAACTCATTTAACACACTTACTACCTCAACAAATGATAAAGTATTTCATTTCAACCCATGGCAGCAGAATAATTTCCATTTCATTTTTATCCTTACAAAAATGTCATAACCTTTCTTCTCATCACATGATAGATAAAACAAGAATTCAGTACTATCTTTACAAGTATTGCATCCAGATCTATGTTGGGCAATATATCAGCCTCTAAATAATGTGCAACTAAGTCAACTTTCTCCTCTCCCTCCTCCATTGAAAATGATGTTTAGAATGAAATGCATCCTTGTAACAATTGCATTCTCTATTATAGGAGGGACGGATGAAGGCAGTCTAATTAAGCCTTTAAAGGTGCTATTTATTGCACACAGTAACTAAAGTCATACTAGCAACTATATCCTGTAAGTTTTTATTCCTGTATTTTTATATTTTCCTTCCTTGCTCATGGTGTTTGCAATAATCACAGTGAAAAGGATGCCCTGAACCGTGTTTAATGAGTCTTCCAAATATTATTTATCTGGCAGATCTGTGAGTCTCACAACTGCCAGCATTGCCTGATGGCTGTGGCAGGGACACGTCCTGTCATCCCATCCAAAGAGCTCTCAGAAGAATAGCTTTCATTTTTTTGTTACTGTGATGCCATAACTTCTGGGCATTTTGTAAATAGGTACAGTTATCTACAGGCTACCTATGAAAGCTGAGAGCTGGCATGTCATTTCAGTGACAGAATGCTGGTGGTCTTTAGAAGAATGGGGAAAGCAAGCATCATCTTTTCACATCTTTTCCATAATCCACACTGGAGGGGCAGAGATGTGCTGGAATACTGGTGAAGGACACAGCAACCTATTACAGATAGCAGAAGTCACATTAGAAAATGCACCGTAAGGACAACCCAACCAGCCCTGTACGGGTAGCTCAGAGATGGAGTTATTTGCTTTGGCTTAGCGGATCCAGCAGGCTTAAGCATAAACTTACTAGATGCAGGTCAGAGTCAAAAGGTTTTTTGTAATGTTGCCTCCAAGACAAGAAGTATTTAAAAATCTGGATATTGAGCATTGCGTTTCTGAGACCCACCCGAATGTCTCTCTAGCAGCTGGCTCAAGTGTGGCAGTACTGGTATGAAGATGAAGTTAGTAAATCCAGGCAGACTTGTGTTTCTTCTGTAGAAGCGGGTACATTTGCACATATTTCCAGGGTGTTGTGCAGAACCCTGTGAGCTAACTCTCTGCAGAACTGGCATGAGTCTGCAGGGCTTATTAGCTGAGGCTCTATGCTGTGAGAAAGCACCTAAATTGCTTCTGAATCTCAGCTAGCTGGGGAAGCAACCTTCTGCATTTACATAGTGCTGCCCTTAAACAAAAGCAAGTGTGGAATGACCTTAGTTTCTCTACTTTCATAACCTGATAAATTGCCAATCAAAAAAGAATAGTTTCCATATAAAGATCCCCATATCCAAGTTAATACTGAACCAATGTTCCTTTAAATTGCCTCTTGTGAAAAGGACTTCCGGTACTATATGTGTAATTATTTGGTAAACTCTCACATACTCAGAGGTCTGAAACTATGTCTCTGTTGGCAACATAAAGTAGGTTCTTCTGTCTCAGAGAACAGTGATGGATTGGTTCCTGTCCCTTATAAACAGGTGACATTTTAAAATTCAGCACTTTTCTCTCTGGAACAAAACTGGCAAGCTCATAAACATCCTTCACAATCTCTCATATTAGTACTTGCCTATGGAGAATTGATACTTCTCCGGGGTTTTGATTTACTTTTTGTTAAGAGGCTGTGCTTTAATCCTGGGCCAGTGCTGACACGCTCCAAATCCTAAAGAAATTAGAATAGCAGATGGTGTCAGATGGCAGTGTCATTAACTGGTGTCACTTGAACTGCCATTTAATGGCATTGTCGTGGCTTGAGCCTGGGATGTAATGAGGCTTTGCTCTTTGAGACCTTCCAGTAGACTTCATGTTGAACTGACACCTCCAACTCAGTTCCATGTCAAATATGAAGGACAAGGGAGGAGCCTTCCAGCAGATACAGTGGGGCGCTCTGAGTGATGTTTGGGTACATGTCTCTAAATCATTCATGATCTGCTCTAAGACCTCAGACAGAGATCACATTTACCAGGGAAAGTCTTCTTCTGGATGCATTTGATAGCTTGATGCTTTGCTTCCCGCATAGTGAAAGAAAGGAGGAAACAATCAAAATTCTTCAAAAAGTAAATAACATTATGACAGGTTATAATATTGTAATACTGAAGTGGTATGTTATGGCTTTCTGAATCATTAAACCTTGAGGTATTTATGTGCACTAACAGAAAAGTACCTCACAGGAAGAAAAAGGCTGAAGAACATTACCATATTATTGAATGCACCAGGGACAGTATTATTTCCTGGAAAAGGCCACTGGCTGTGAAAAAGTAACATCAAGAAAATGTATTTGTGATGATGCTGGAGCAGTAATAGCTAGGGCAGCTATACTTTTTCACTATCAGCTGAATAACGTTCTGCATTTATATTGTGAAGAAAGCTGCAGGACAGGCTTACAAGATTGGTGGTATCTTCATCTCATTAATGGAAAAATTGGACACAGGATTTTTTTTTTTTTTTTGAAAGCTCTGACAAGCTTGTGAAAAAGGGTGGGAACAGAAGTAAAATCTGCTTTCCTGTCTGGCCATCTTACATATAAAATTTTCAACATTTGTCCTTGGAGCATTAAAAGGCATTCCACCTTAGCAGTTCTTCAGTGGCTAAGGGAGAGGGTGAAGAAAAGTAAAGCTCTTTCTAATGCACAGCCCTAAGAAGGAAACAAAGATTACAGAATGACTTTCCTCCCTTTTCATAATCAAAAACCTATTTCTAATTTCTACACATGGTGCTAAGTAGTAATATTTCGGAACCATCATTCATTCCCATGGTAACATCCCCCGATATTACAAGCAGTTCATTATGTCGTTGCTGTGTGGTACACTGTGTGGTTTATTTACGGAAGGAGATAAACATTTAATGAAACCATCTTTGAATATATGAACAAAATAAAAAATCCTGTTCTATCCCTCTGGTCTTTCCTTGTGCTCTATGCAAAGAAAATAGGGTATTAGCAGATGTGTGCTGAAATCTATAGAAATACAATGCTCTTGGTAAAGAAATGCAATATCAGTAGATGGTAAAGAGGAGAATTATGCCTGAGATTTTAACTAAAATAAATTATTTTTGAAAAAAGGCATCATATAAAAATATACTTGGTATAATTAGATTTATATAAGCAGGTTATAAATTACTAGGGATTCAAAACAGAATAGATGACTTCACAGCTCTTTTGATCATTTCTGAGCTACAACATATGACATCTCTGTTACGAAGTAACTGCCCCCGACTGTCATCAGGATCCCCCTTGTAAGGGAAGGAACCCGAGAAAAGATGGCCAAAAAATTCTGAATTGTTTCACTGGAAGCTGCAAAAAGAACATTATATAATTGTTTGACATTCTGATTTATAGTGCCAATTAAATAATTGTGGTGAATGGTCACTGGATATGCATTTTAATAAGCTTGAATTAATATTATTTGGTTGAAAAGTGACCTCCAAATATAACGCGGTCAATACAGAAAAAGAAAATTGGTTAAGCAATAAAGTCTGAAAATAATGTTTAAAATGTAATTAAAAAAAAAAAAGTAGGGTTTTTAAAAATAAGAACCTTAAACTTCTTCAAATTTAAAAGGCAGGACTTAGACTAAAAAACTGACTTATTGAAAATTCTTAAAAATGTTGTCTAACATGTTAAAGGAATTAGTTCTGGAAGGCTCCTCAAATTTTACATAGCTGTATGCTTTTATCAATAATTTAGATGACTATTAAATGTAGGATGGCTAAGTCTGCAGTTAGAGTGGCAGAAGAAAACAGAGTACATTGCAGAGTTACCTGAATTATTCAGCTAAAAAGCCAAATTACAAGAAGTGTATTTTAATATAATCAAATGGAAGGAACACATGCAGAAATAAACATTTATTGATTATTCCTACAGGATAAAATCCTCTTTTATTCACCAAATTTTAAAGGTCACAATGGATTATCATCTCAACCTATCACTGGATCAAAGAGCACTAATGTGGTGCTGCATTAAAATGTTTAAAAAGAGGAATGCCACATAAGAGTAGAGAGATGACCTTCCTTTTGCTAAGTAACCACTTTGCTGAGCCCATTGCTGGTACAGCACATCCTGATCTGATTAACCCACTTCAAAAAGTGTATGAAACCCTTGAAGAATTGAAAGGAAGACCACAAAAATGATCAGGTCAAAAAAGCAACCCACATAAAATAAATCTTAAAGTGTCCTACCCAGCAAAGACAGTGTTGAGAGATTACTTAATCACTGCGTATAGGTAAGTTAAATGAGGATTTTTAACCTTGCTATCAAGAATGCTACAAGAGCCAAAAGCTGGGTGCTGAAGTCAGAAAAACTCAACCTCACAGGAATAAGTAATATCCTTGAAACCAAATGTCCCGACAGATTACAAGAGAAGTGATATAACATCATTAGCTGCTCTGCGGTCTCTGAAAAGAAGCAATTTTCATGGGTAAGAGATACCTGGGGGAGAATCAGACCAGGTGCAGTAGCAGCCTCTGCTAACTTTTCCTTTAACCCAGAAATGACCAGATATGCTCTGAGATTTATTTTGCTGCCATTCCCTGAAGCCCCGAGCAGCGGAGGGACACTGTGGATAAACTTGGGGGGATGTTCTGTGATGCTATAGAGAATCCATTTTCTTGGACAGCCTGCTGGCATGACTGCTCAGATCACTGGGATGGATGTGATGGACAGAATTCAGGTCAGAAGGAGTTTGGCACAGGTCAGACCAGCAAGAATGCTGGTGTTTTTTTCCCTGCCCTCCCAAGGATCATCTGCTGGCTGATTTGGGGGTACCTAACCTCATCAGTTTGCTACAAGTGCAGAAGCTGTGAAGGTTGGTGGTATCTCAGTCTTGTGCTGTTTATTGTGTGTAACTGTTAACCACTATAGGATTTAAACGCATTAGTGTAACCCAAATTTACAAAGTTAATAGCCCATGATGTTGACGACACGTGTGGGAATATTGTGAAGAAGTACAGGCAGTGGGACTTAGAAGAAGAAACTAGGCTGGAAGGCTCTGAGAGCACTGCAAGGGTGCCACGATGCAGCCAGGAGACTACTGGCTCCAAATGTTTTTTGTTTCTAATATATTTGGGAGTAAGGGTTTAACAGCTGGATATTATCTCAAATGTTTTGCTCTCATTTCATGGATCCAGTGCTGAAAAACAGACTACTTCAAGAATCTTTGTTTGGTTTTATTCTAATCTCTAGTCTAGAGCAGTTGCTGGGGAAATGCTTGTACTTGAACTGATATCCCTCTTTCCTAAGGGAAAGACACTTCAGCTTTTCTTCTTGACACAGTAATCTTTCCCCCATCATTTCAGTAGCTAATAATTTATCCCTTGCACTTGCTTCTAGTCTCACCATTGCTCATGTACCCTCAGAGAAGCAATATAATGTATCGGACTACAGCTTTAGGGGTTAGAGGTTTACATTTGGCTTTTGAAGGCTGTGATTCCAAACTTTCAAATAAAACAATATTTATAGATTTTCCTAGGCTGCTAACAGTGGCTACTAAAAAACTTACATAAAAGAAAATGAAAATACAAGTATAATATGGCTTTCACATCTGATCTTTTTGACCTGGCAAACTCAGGTGTATACTTAGTTCTGCCCACTGAAATATTCACCTTTAAATTACTTTGCTTAGATTGTGATGTTGCAGGTTATAAATAAACCTTAAAATTATTGTAGTTGTGCCCTGATTTCTTACTAACAGTGCTTTTTCACATAACCACATATACTAATTTTTGGACTTCAGTTCGACACAGTTAAAAAATGCTGCTTTTATCAAAACATAGCTAAGCATATTTATACCTGAACTGATTGAATCTTTTTCTTTACTTTCTCTGATTTGTCTTGGCAATATATAAGCCAAATTTTAGATTGATGTCTTTGCTGATTCTGTTCCCAATGTATTGACTCCTACCTTAATATATTTCTCCTGGTCTGAGCAAAATATTACAAACTAGCCAGCTTAAAGTAACACTTTTTTTACATAATGAAGGTGATCAGTATAGATTGTGCAGATGTTACGTTTAATGACAGCGCATGAATTTATACAACTATCATGGCTTGCATCAGGTATCATTCTGGGACTGTTGAACTGCAAATGGGCTTACAAAGTGAGCTGTGAGCTCCAGCACGTCTCATACAGTACAAGAAATCTTAAGAACGAAGGCCATCTGTCCTAAAATACCTCTACTTTTTTCTTAGCATTGTCAGTGGCTAACATACTCCCTAGTTTAAAAGTATGACAGTATAAATATACGGTGGTTGGCAGCATCTGATAGAACAACTGGGTACATCAATTCAATTTTCTTCATGACTTGTAAAATAATATGCACTGTACTACATAAATATTATTTTAGTTGTAATACAAATATGAAAAGAGTCTTTGCAAAGATGTACTGGTTCATACAGGATACTGCACTTACCAAGATGTGTGTTCATCATTTTCGCACAATATTTGCACATGGCTTCCAAGTCGTTTAGTTGTCCTTGCAGGAATGAAATCTGGGCCTCCAATTCTTCCTCCTACAATTAAGAGATTATTAGCATTACAAAACCCCCAACTTTCTATGAAACACAGCAAAAGTGGTAAGCTTACTCTTGTCATGCTTAGACACCTTCTAATTTTTCCTATTCCTCTGTTCCTGAGAAAATGTTGGAAATAAAGAGAATCACCTTCCAACTGTATTTATTAAAATAATTTTGAATCCTTTTGCCATTTCATGGAAATAGAGTTTGGTTTTAATGTTTCAATGTTTACTAATACTACTCCTTTTCCTTCTAAAGAGTCAAACAAAAATCTGCCTACATTGATCCAAGAGGGGTTAACCATTCACATTTCTTTTACGGAATAGCTATGTGGTTTTGCTTTTGCAAACACAGTACCAGAGCAATGGCTGAAAAAACCCACCAGATGAGAAAAATTCTCATTTCTGGCAGAGCAATTTCCACAGAAATCCCTTTGAAACCTCAGAAAGCTTCCTTTTTTTATTTAAAGGCATACATTTACTGAGACCTAATGCCATACTTCAAGGTTGCATTACCACCATATATTTTGGCATATTTATTTGTATAACACATTGTACTCTATCTGTATAAAAAACTTTCACTTCTATGCTCAACCAACTGCACACAATGCATACATTCCACACAAAGTCTTCTGTAATATTTAGGTGAAAAGTATCTTTTTATTTACATACTATAAAGCAGTTACTCTAAATGATCAAGTTATGTTTGATAAATATACATCAAGTGTAATTTAAAACATGAATTTTAAAGAAAAAATTCGTGATTTTAAGGTCCAGGAGAAACATTACTATCTACCCACATGCTCTGTCCAAGCAATGGGAACTACATCAGCTAAGAATTCCTCTTTCAACTCCTTTGTTTGCTGGTTTACACATTCATCCAGTCTTGACTTGGAAGACCATACTGCAGAGAAAGCTAACCCCTCCTTTGGAAAAAAATCTTTCAAAGCTTAGTCACATATAGCATTAAGCAGGTTTTGTTTGTTTGTTTAAGTATGTGATTGAATTCAAGCAGATAAAGGCAAAGTAACTTTTTAGTCTCCTGCTTTTCTTAGGAGTTTTGCAGGTCTTCATTTCTTTATCTATGTCTTGTTTGATGGAGATTGCTGAACATTAGAGTCTGAATTACATTTCAAATAAAAAAAATTCAAAACTGATCAGCTAGAATAAAGCCAATGAATCAATCTTTATTTAAATGTACAAGTGATCTTATCTTCTGATCTCCATCAGAAACTGAGAGTCAGAGCCAAGCAAAAGAAACTTTACACTAACAGAAGTTTTTCCTGAGCCTTACAATCTACAGACATTAAATATTTTTTCTTTGCCTTTTCCTTATATTACTAAACCCTCATCTCATTTTACTCAACCTTACTTTGACCACTTAAGCCTCAAAAGGATTGATTTTATATTGCCAATTTATAGTTGCTGAAAGACTTACCTCTCTTGAAGTCTGCAGTTCTGTCACAGCCTATACAAGCTTATCTCCACTGATGTTTCTATTAAGCAATGTCCCTGCAGAAGACCTTTTCCTAGTCCATACAGCTAGCAATTGCAAGAAATAATCTACCATAAATTTTAAATTGCCAGTGCATGGCAAAGTGTAGCTGTACAATAGGGAAAGGTGACAATATTTGAGAATTTTACTATAAAATAACATAATCAAATTCTAAAATCATTAGCCAGTAATTGAAAACCAGTTTATCTCCTGCAAGTGAGTAAGAAAATTTAACTTCTGATCATAAATACTTTCATGTTTCCCAGACTATTTTTTCTTATCCATGGATCAGAACTGCAGTAAATTGATTTTACAATGCTTTTGGACAGCCCTATCCACTTGGGCAGATTCTGAAACTAACCTCTTCAACTGTACAGCAGTGCCTCTTCATTTGGCCAGTGGGACTGGTGCTGAGTAAACTACATCCACTGCTCTTTCAGCTCAGTAGGATCAAGCACGGGGAGCAGAAACATTCAGCAGACCCAGGCAGAAACATTCAGCAGACCCAGCACCCCCAGAAGAGGGTACTGTAGCCGGGAACTCAGAGACAGTGCAAGAGTTTGCCTGCCAAGTGTGAAACCTTGCACAAGGCTGAGTGAAGGCACTTGGAGTTCCTGACTTATCTGGCACCTTCAGGAAGAGCACCAAGGAGCGCTGCCAGCAGGATGTGCAAATGAACAAGACAGTTAACTTGGCACTTGAGACACGAGAGACCCAGATGTGCTGTTTGCACAAGAAGACAACACCCAAATGGTGATGACTTGCTACAAGACATAACCCTTGTCCCGGCTGTCACGTGCAGTGCTGTGGCAATCTCTGCGCAGATGGACCCTTGAGGGTGACCTCCCTGGAGGGAGGTTTGCTCTGTTGGAGTTGCCGCAGCAGCAGGTGAGGAGCTGCAAGAGGCAAGTGTGTTTTTTCACATCAGGGGTGACAAATAGGTGACTGACAGGATCTTTCAAGGAATAAATACTTATGCAACAGACAAGGACGGTGTATCCAAGGCAAGACACAGTGGGAAGAAGACATGCACTCCTATGAGGGTGGAAAGTGGAAGCTTGTGACTTTTGGCAGCTGGAGGGCTGCTCAAGTGGTGCAGGGCCCAGGCAGCAGAGGGGAAGAACAAGCTCCCTCAGAGCAAGAATCCAGGTTGGATACTGTATTGGAGCGTCACCAAGAGAAAGTGATGAGTGACAGTGAGTGGTTGGTGACTCTTCCAGCCAGACTCACCAACTAGAGAGGTTTCTTGCTTGCATGGAGCTTCAACTTGTGGTATTGATGAAAGACAGTTTGGGGTCACCTAATATTCTGACTTTTTTTTCTGCTTATTCATGCATACACCAATGACACAGTGATGTGATACCATGTCAGTTCAAAAGCGACTGTAGGGCTCCTGAGCAAGGGTGAAAGGGATAGGAATCCTGGTGGTGTTTCTCTTTAATCCTATGGCAAAAGAGAAAAGCCTGGATAGCAGCAGATGTATCCAGTAGACCACATATGGCTACCTATTTGGTGGCACCAGCTGAGCTTCAACCATTTTGCTTGTGACACCCAATTTGGTGAGGGAAGACAACTTAGAGAATAGGTCTACCTGGCAAAGAGATAGAAGAACACCTTTGTGAATGGACTTGCTAATCTAGTGAGGAGGACTTTGCTGTAGAACAGGGACCTAATCCAGAAATACATGAGGAAACAGCACATATGAAGGAGGTATGCAGAAGGTCCACCTGGTTGAGAAAGGAGCTTCCTAATGAACTAGAATGGGAAAAATATATATGGAGATGGAAATGAAGAGCACATGTGTGGAAACTGACAGGAAACAAAGGACAAGCACAGAATCATTGTTTGGGCACAGGAACAAAACTAGGAAGGACAAAACCCAAGTGGAGCTAAAATTGATGGGTGACATTAAAGGGTAACAAGAAGGAATTTTACAAGTACAAGAGTAGCAAAAGGAGGTTAAAAAAAAAAGTAGGTCTAGTGCTTATTATGAGAGAAAAGATAGTGATAGAAGATACAGAAAAAGCTGCAGCACCCAATGCCATTTTTGCCTCTCACTTTTTAGGCAAAGTCTGCTCCCAGACGTTTGCATGTACAGTTTGGGAAGGAGAGGGATGGCTGAAAGTTTGGGGGCAACAGATTGGTGAATACCTGCAGAAGCAGTATGTGCTCAAACACATGGGGTCACATGGTGCTGAAACAGCTGACGACGTGACTGCAACACCACTAGCTATCATCCATGAAAAATCACTGCTATTACAGGACATCCTTGGTGGCTGGAGAAAGGTTAATTTTACACCCATATTAAAAAAAAAGTGAGAAGGAGGATCGAAGAAACTATGTGATGGTTGGCCTCACCTTAGTCCTTGGAAAAATCGTGGAGCATGTCCTCTTGGAATCAATTTCCAACATGTAAAGGACAAGACAATAGTCAAGAAAAGTCAGCAAGGATTTACCAAGATCAAATCATGCTTGACCAATTTGGTTACCCACTATGATGAAATGACTGGTCATGCAGATGAAGAGAGAGGAATGAATGCAATATATTTTTACTTTAGTTAGGCTTTTCACACTTATTTCCAAAAGCATTACCATTTATAATATGAGAAAGTACAGACTGAATGAAAGGATGGTAGGTGCGCTGAAAATTGGTCAGACCCCAAGCTCAAAGACTAGAGTCAATGGCTTGATATCCAGTTGGTGGTTGGAAATGTGCACGGTAACCAATGGGCTCCTATGAAAATACTGCTCAATATCTTCATCGACAGCCCATATCAGAAGACAGAATGTACAGTGAGTAGATTTTCAGATGATGCAAAATCAGGAGGTGTGGCTACCGTGCTGACTGGTAGAACTTCAATTCAGAAACACTATGAGACACTGGAAATCCAAGCAAAAGAATCCTTTTTGAGGTTTCTGTTTTAGAAATTTCAGTAAATTTCACCCGGGGAGAAAAAAAAACTAATGCACCAGTACAGGCAAGGAAGGAACTTGCTATTTTTCAGGCCTGCTGAAAATGATCTGGAGGCTACAGTGGCTGCTGAGTTGAATATGAACTAACAAAGTGCTCTCATCATGAATAATGTAAACAGTGCACTGGGCTACATATAGGAGAAATGTGGTCAGCAGACCCAGGAAAGTCATTACCCATCTCTACTCAGTGCTTGTGAGCTTGTGAACCCTCACCTTGAATAGTCTTGGGCCTCCAGCTCAAGAAGGATGCTGAAGATCCAGAGAGGGTCCAGTGCAGGGCTACTATGATGGTTATAGGTCTAGAGGACAGGCTGAGGGAGCTGGGTTTGTTTGTTCTGGTGAAGAGAAGGCTAAGGGGGATCTTCTGGGAGTCTGCAACTCCATGGAGCTGCAAAGATGATGTAATCAAACTCCTCCCAGCAATGGCAGATGATATAGTAGGGACCATGGCCAAAAATTGCCCCTCAGAAAGTTCAAATTGGCCAGTAGGAAAATATTCTTGATTAGAACAGTGCAGCACTGGAAGAGGGTACTCATAGAAGTGATAGAGTTTCTATTCAAAGTCACTAACCCGATCCACTGTTAGTGATTGTCCTGCTCCAAGTAGGAGCAGAGGTCACTTCTAATCAACATTTCTAAGACTAATCTTTTCACAGAATCTTTTTAAAATTGTTCTGCAAATTATAAATGTTTTAACATTTTGTAAAGGTAAGCAACAAAATCACACAGTCCCTCAGAAGAAAGGACATTTTTTTTTCACTATTCTAAAGTCAAATTCTTCACCAGTAATAAATGAAACAAGTGATTTATAGCTAGTATTGTGCAGATGCTCTTAATTCTCATCCATACAGTATTCACTGCGCTTTTCTCTAAGTCCCAACTTTTGTGTTTCCCTGTGCTGAGACAGTGAGTACCCTGGACACCATTTTTATTTTGTGTACAAATAGCATTGCTGATTTGACGTCTCTTATGATGAACAGAGACTTACAAATTCTTTGAACAGGCCAAATGTAAGTCAAGAGAAAAACATTATGGTCTATGCTTCCTTGAGAAACTGACCTTTCAGCTGATCTGACACACACAGTACCAGAAACACGTTAGCAGTGACTCAAACTCATTCAGCCACAGCTCTCAAAGGTTAACCAGTTGACCACAAAACAAAAATAAATCATTTTAATAACTAATCCAAATAAAAAATCAATTTCAACTTACCACACAACATGTCCTATAAAACATATAAGCTCAACGTCTTCTAATATTGGGAGATGCATTACGAGGAAGAAACACAAATCAAGCAGAAAATCAAATGAAGGAATCACTGCATCAGAGATGGGAGACCAAGATGTGCAAATTTAATGATGCAGTCTTGCAGAAAAATGACTTAATAATACTTTATGAAAATTTAGTTCCATGGTCCTTAAAAAACTTCACACCTTCAACATTCTAGATGAAGTAGAGCCTTACAGGTAATCAGTAACATCTTGAAATGAGTATGAGAATGAAAAGGAAGTAGATTATTTGTGATGCCACATTGATTTACATCTCACTAACAACATAAAGCAGGCTAGCATTTATGTCTCTAGTCAAAGCAAGACTCTATTTGAGTTCCTCCATATGCACATCTCCAACTATCTTCCTTGTTGTGGCAAGACTGAATTTGTAAAAAACTTGACTTACACTTATGTTTCTCATATTCATCTTTCTTCTTATCTACATCCAGAACTTTGCTTACATTGTTATATTTCCTTTCTTCTTTTGTCATGAAAACTAATTTCTTTATGATTAATTATTTGCCATTCCTTTGCTATTTTTTTCCCCTAAACTACACTGTTCTGGTGCTCTCCATTTGTCCATTGCTCACTCTTCCCTTTTATTACCTTTTTTTTCCTTTGTCTTCTCATCTTTAAAAGGACAGCTATGGAAATAAATTTTTTATATCCTTCCTTCTCTCCTGAGCTCATAATGAGATCAGCGCTGCCTCTACCATAACCCATTTTTCATCAAATTTTACTGTTTCAGAAAAACAGCTGTGACCAACTGAAAGTGGTCAGCACCTTCAAGAACAGATTACAGAAAGTTTTACAGTTTTGACATTGTAATCCTATCCTTTTACAGCTCATCACTTTACAAGCTGCAATAAGGTTTGCAGACATGGGTGAGGGCACTGGAATTTAGCATCCTAACAAGCCAAGGTCTGAAGAAATATAGTTTTGGAAGAAGCTACTCTTTCTCAACCTTGTTTTTATCAGTTTAAACAAGTTTTCTCCCAAATACATGACATGTAGCTGAAAACTTTTGGATAAGGGATAGAAAACAGGGAATATAAATGCACAACATCAGGACTGTAACGTCTTTCTTTTACTCTAAGATTTAGTTTTCAGTCTTACTGTTCAGAAAATGAAAGAAAAATTGTATTTTTGCCTGCTTTACTCATGTAGAATCTCAAGGAAGAGTAAACTCTGTTGTCAAAGGCTTACAACAATACACGTCCAAGCACTTCATTCATGAACACCCAGAATGGCAAAACTCCATTCATCTTAAAGCTGAATCCTTCTGAATATGAATTACCTTGGCAGCACCACCAAGTGTTAGGTGTAGCAGAAAAGAAACTACCTTCAAAGAGGAGTATTTAAAGGTATTTAAGGTGTTTAAGCAATAATGCTGCAATAAAAAACCATAACACAAAAAATGACAGAACTGTGTTGGAGGAACAGCCCAGTCTTCCTGGTGTCTTGTCTGATGCTGGTCAATGATGGGTTGGGTAAAGCGTAATGACAAAAGGTGTCATCATATAAACATGCAACGGTACTGCCCAGAAAACTCTCCCAGGCTACACAGATTTGCAGAGCAGGGATGTCTTAAACTAGAGGCAGGTTTTTTTTTTTTTTTGGTAATAGCTTTTGGACTTTTCCTATATTAATTAGCCCAGTCACATTTTCAGTTCTTTCAGTATTCATAGTAAGAACAGTAAGGAAACATTCCCTGAGCTCTTGGCAAATTAGCAGGGCAAATTAGAAAATAGTTCAGATGAAGTATCAAAACATTTAGAGGAAAATAATAGGAAAAATAAGATTGATACAGGGAAATCTTGAAGCCAGGGACTTGCTAAGGCTTTTACCAGTACTTAAGTGCTTATCTATAAAATATACCCAGAGTATACCTTTTGGATACTGGTAGCATGTGACATGTCAAACAGGATTCAGATGCATGGCATAAACTGATTTCTCATTTCATTTTATGCAAATTTCCCTGGAGTAAAAAGCAGTGGTTACTGTTCCCGTTTTGTAAGGATTTATTCATGTTTTAATGTTTTCATGTTTTAATCTATCAATTAAATACAGGATTTAACCTTTTAATCTTGAACCCCTGACAAGTGAATGTTGGTTGACACCCCCATAATATTTTTATGATCTATGCCAGCTACAGAATAATCTACAGCATATGCTGACATTTAAAATGAAAACCACTGTTTTTGAACAATGAATTATGTACAGTGGAATTCAGAACATATTTTAAATTTATTTAATTTACTAGTTTAACTTATCTATTATTTAATTGTGTCACTCATGGGTCCTCATCAGGATGAAGACCTCACTCTGCTGGGTGCCGTACAAACATAAAACCCAAAACCCGCTTCTATGAAGGACTCAACAGTGTAAGCCAAGAGACAACAGATGGCTACAGGCACACATATGGGGAGGACACGGAAACAATATGGCTATATTAGTCAGTCTTATAGACATGGCTTCAGCATGTTAGCAACCAAACTGTTGTCAATGGAAAGGTGGAATTTTGTAGGAGGGTTTTCATAAGTCATTTGCTTTGCAGATATTCAGAGAAAGTTTCGTGTCTGTCAAAGGGGCTATGAAATGATTAGATGCAAGTTCACCAAGCATGTCAGAGTCAGGGATGGATTATACATAGTCACTTTTACATGGAGAATTTTGCTATTTGTGAGATGTTTGCACAAATTAGAATTATTTCAGATATTAATATATTATCCTGGGAGAGTAAGTTCTGATACTGCCTTTGGGTATTAATTCCTGCGGGAGTAGAGGTTATGTACTGATTTCCTGTGCCGAACCATTACCTGCCAATATTTCTGTGTCCCTGTGCTAGCTGAAATACCACCGTGCTTAATATATTTCCAAATACACCTTACTCATGTTTTGTGTTCTTCACAACTGTTTTTGTTTTTTTTTTTTTTTTAATTTTGTTTTTACTTTCATCAATGTTAAACATTTTAAGCACAGTATTTTCAGATAAATCCTACAAACATGTATTATGTTCCTCTGGACTGCACACACAGTGTTTTTATTTCATACTGTTTTAACTCCTGCTCATGGTTTTGTTTTACACCATTTCAACTCAGACTGCTTCTACAAACCGAGGATGATATGAGGTAGCTGAAGTAGGAATGTCTTTGCTCTTCTCTTTTCTTCTATTTAAACTCTCTTAATTTCACCGTGTAGTGCTAGTAGGCATAGTTGCTCAGAGTAGCAAAGAGGACTTTACACTTGCTGCTAGTTATGTACTTATTTCAGTGCTTTCCTACATCAGAACCCTTCAAGCACAAACAGGTCAGATTAATAAAGGAAATGGTGGTGTAGTTATCCACCTTAAAGAATGATACAAGAATACAAAACCTATGGAAGCATACTTTTCTTTTTCTCTCTTTTCTCCTCTGCCCTATCATTACTTTGACCTGTTGCTTTCCAGCACAGCAATTTTGCTCTCTGGTAGCACTCTATGTCTCAAAATACATCAGGGGACATCAGAGTAAGCACAAATGAATTAGGTAAAAAGTAATCCTAGAAGTCTAGGTTCAAAATGCAGTGCTGTCAAAACATTTCAGGGCACAATGCATCCTCTTCTGCTCAAAGAAGTAAATTCAGAAGAATAATTACTTATTTTAAAACCTGCAACAGAACTGCCACTGTGTAATCTTCAGTGAACGTATGTCCGTGACAACCCTCTGAAAGGGGTGGAGGAATGGGACTGAGAAAAATAAAAAAATAAAATGAAGCATGAAAGAAAGGTCAACAAAATATCCATTGTGAGTCCTGGGAGCCAAGCTAAATCAGGTTATGTACCAACACTGAAAAAAAAATATTATCTGGTTTGGAGGGCTCTGATTGAAAACAAGTATCAAGATAGGAATTTTATAATACAGATAAAAATGTTCAAGTAGGATGAGACCAAGACAAATCTGCCAATAAATTAAAATGCTGGAAGGCATTCACCTGCAAAGGCACATATTTTTGGGCATTAGTACAATCTTGATTTCCTCTGTGTGCTTTCAGTAGCAACAGAAAGGGATGGCATCACACAATGCTTTCCCAAGCTATGCACATGCAAACAGAGCCAACAGATTATTAGTAAAGAATTAAATGAATAAATAAAAATTTCAGCCTTTCTGTACTTAACCCCTCCCCATAAAACAGCGAACAAAACCCAACAAAACTGAAAGGGTTACAACCCCGTTTCAGAACAGTCAATGACCCAGGAACTCTCTCTTCCAACTAACACTCTTGAGTTAGTATTGTTCAAGGAGACCCACAGTCTTTAAATGCAAGAAAAATTATGTTTTTCTTTTTTAAATTCTAAGATGGGTGAAATATATAGATATGTGTATTTTAATGCATTATGTATCTGTAGCTTTTCTGAAATACAAGAAATAAGAATTCATTAGCTTCTTCTCCTCTTCTTCCAAACTAGAATAACTCCCTGTTCCTCTTCCTTGCCCTCTAGTTTGATGAGGACAGCAAGGTAAAAATATTTAGTTACAATCAGCATTTCTTTATAATTTGTACTAAGAAGATAGGTGATTTTGAAGCAAAATATCTGATTCGTTGTGTTGAAGAATAATTATCTATTTATTTGATTTACTGTCTCTTAAAACAAAGCTAAAAATATTTACATATAGTGATGTTTGAAAGAAAGTGAAAGATGGTGCCTCAGGAGGATCTCCCTAGCCCCTTGGCAGATCCATTTCATTTCAATTAAAATCTTGAAAATAGCTGAAACTCTGGTTCACAGCTTCTAAACACCAGGTCCTGCTGTTGAATTTCCATCTTAAATGGTTCAAAGTCAATTTGCCAGTGTCACGCTGTTGGAATCAGCTTAGTTTGCCACGTCCCACCTTGCCTGGAGACATTAGTGGCAAAGGACCACGGGCTTGGACATTTTCCAAAGCAGCTCCCACTGTTGAACCTATTACTGGAACAGCTTCCAGGTGCACCAGCCTCAGTGTTGCAGAGCTGGAAACCAGCAACTGTGCTACTGGAGCAGGAGCAGGACTTGTTTTCATCTAACCTGGGTGTATTTTCCTCTTAAAAATATTCCAGTCCTATGCTCAGATAATCTCTGCTTAGCAGGAAGATGGAGAAGGATAAACACAAATAATGGAGAAAGCTCTTGCCTGGAGACAAATAAAGTAGGGATGGAAAGAAACCTCTTTTTCAAGCAGATGCAAGAGAAGCAGGACTTATCTACCTGCTGCCTGCACAAGTCCACCTGCTGGCACTGCCCTGTGGGGCTGCTGAGAGACAGCTTAAAAACAAAACCCATGAAAAGCTGGAAGATTTGAATGAAAAATATTTTGCATAACTGATTGTGGATGGGTAGGCACTGAACAACTGAGGAAATCGGTAGTAGTGCACTCGGTCAGGGAATAGATAAGAACAGAAAGAGCTGTAGGGAAATAGAAATCATGCCTTTGAACAGAAATGCTGATAAAAGGTTTCTCTCGGTGCTGCTGTTGACATTGTTGACTTAATCATATTGGAATATTTCTTCACAAATAATAAAACCGAGCTATTAATTTAGATGGTATGACTGTAAGTATTTTGGAAATAGCTATAAACCCATATGCAAAAGAGAATCCCATTTCCTCCATGATGTTTCAGTATCGCATCTGATGGACTTCCTGCCTTTCTAGTACACACGTAGCTGGCCTTTAAGACTGCATAAGCCCGCTGTGGCAAATGTAAGAGAAATGTGAGCAGGGGAAAAACCCCCACCATTTAATGATTTTTGAGCTCTGAAACAATGCGGTAAGTATTCTTGAATGCATGCGAATATGGACATGGCATGATTAATATATAGATATTCTGCAATCAATGAAGTTCATGCTCCATGATTCAATATTATATTACTAAAGTATTTGGTTGAATGTTATTGAAATGGTTGATTAGGTGTGATGTACTTATGTAATTATGCTTCTTAATTTTGGTGCCTGAATAAGCAATTTAATATACACACAGTTCAATGTATACACAGTCCTTTACGAAGGGCTGTTGCCCTTTGTTAAACTCGTACTCAGATTTTTTTTAAGCATTAGTTGCAAAAAAGTTTCACTAACCCCTTCTCTGTTCAGGCTGGATGTATTTGACCTTTGATATGATTCCTAACATGACTGAGGATGCAGACCAGAGCAGGGTCTTATTATTTAGGGTTTTTAGAATCTCTGATTACATTGTTCAGACTTTAAGGAGGGTAAGACTTAAGTATAGTGATTACGAAGGGACTGTAAATATACCCCATTTATACTACATTGTTAAAAGAGCAGAAGTACAAGTTTTGTTGTTTTTATAGGGAATGACTTGATTTAACCAAACGCAGACAAAAATAAGAATCAAGCTTCTAAACACATACCTACAATTTATTTCAGTGGGAAAAAAATCTCCCAGACACAGAAACTCTTTCCGCTCAAAAAAACCCCCAAAACCCAACTAAAAGAATGGTTTGATTTAGAGAGATGTTTCTCATCCATGTCCATTTTTTTGTTGAGAGTTCAGTACAGGTCTCTCAGCTCTTCACAGAAATGGACAGTAATTTTGTGGTGTTAACTAAAGGAGCAGGATGAAGGGATGAGATTTCCACTGAAAAGAAAAAAAAGGGCAGCTCAAACCGCCAACATGGATCCTCAGATGTATTTTCCTTTGCCACTGGGATGCTAAAACATGAACTTCATGATTAATGTGTGGAAGGAGGATGCACAGAGCAAGTTTCTGTAGCTGCCGCGCTGCTGGTGCTGTGGAGTGAATGATCAGATTTCTTGGCTCCTAAGTCACTTTGATCCTTTTGTAAATGTTGCAATAGTATCATTCATTTATGATTTTGCTGTTTTTTAAATTCTCCCTGACAATTTGAACGGGTTGCCCAATAATTTTAAAAGTTCTTACTGCCTTCTCTTGAATGATATCATCCTAATTTGCTTCTGTGCAGTAGTTACTGGCAAGTATAATTCAGCTGCATGTTTCACCAGAGAAAGACAACAGTTTACACTGACATTTTTAAAATCTTCCAAATGGCCCCACAGATCTGTTCTGTATACATGTTTATTGCTCATAATATGACAGAAAAAGCACTGCAGAGCCACTTGGGTTTTTATTCATCTTTTTTTTCTAAGCAATTAACTTCCTGTTTTTATCACAGCACAGTTTCTTTTCCCTGAAATGAATCACTCCAAAAAAGATAAGGAGCATTAGGATTCAAAGCTGCCACTCATGCATACAGCTGTCGCTTTACTAAATTATATGAAACTTGCAAGTATTTCTAATAAAAAACTTTAAAAGGCAGCTTATTTTGCCTTGTGCTGTTTTCAGCTCTTTCATTTGTGTCACAGCATGCTGGGGGAGCCTGAGGAAGGCAAAGAAGAAAAGAATCACACTTCCAAAAGATCTCAGAGGTTTTTCTATGAACGCTGCTCACACGACCTGGCAGCATCTCAGATTTTATATTCTTTTCATCTATCCCTGAAATTAGACAAGTACTGAGGTACAAAATAAATTGCATTTTTTCTGGTGTCTGAATTGGCCTATCACATCAGAATAAGGAAGATAAACGTCTTCCATTATTAATTGCAGTTAAACGTTAAGACACTGAAGTTTGTTAACTTAATGGCACTGAGAACAATCACCATGTCTTTGACTTTATGTCTAAGAAATCCAACATACTGATCAAGGAACTGGCTGCTGTACACAGATGCTAACTTATTTTGGGCACATGTTACAATGCTTAACTAAAAAATGACAATTCATCATAGCATTTGTATTTCCAAATAAATGTTTGGCACTGGTAAGTACGGACTGACAAGTATTTTGCTTAAAACCTTTTAAAGAGGTTTTAAAAATAATAGTCAGGGAAAAGATATAGTGGAGTAAAAAAAAATCTCCAAGAAGTGTACCATGCACAAAAGACATGGTCTTCTTCAAAGGAATTTTTGCAAGCATGAATTTTTTTCTGTGTGGTTATCTAGTGTTTATTATCTCTTCGATTTTTGTACACCGCTTCTACTTGAGCAAAATTGTCAAGTTTGTATGCTTAAAATCAGGTTCCTAAATCAGAAGAGCAGATGCCTATTTAATTGAAAATAATGGCATACATTAATTTTCTAACCTGTAGGGGTACTCATAACTAACTTCAAATCAGTCAGACTAGCTATGTAAAATCATAGAGAGTAACAGTTGTTTCTACCTGCTTGTGGGGACAATAGCATATGTTATCAAATTTTATTTAATTAAAAAGTCTGTGCAATCAAAACCAACGTGATGCATGACATTTTTGTTCGGGATTTTTTTGCTAAGAAATGAAGATTGTTATTGGCCATGTTTGTAAATTATTTTAGTAAATACAATATACTTCTCTAGATTTTCCTTAGAAATGTTAACTTCTTGGGACTTTCTTAACTTACATATTTTCCAAATGGATGATTTGATTTTTATTAACTTGAAACCTTTTATGCAGAAATTTACTTACTAAAATACACAGTTTCTCCAAATCAAAACTTTTGGAACCTCATGATGAACTCTTTGGGGTTTTCTTCTCTACATGGAAAATCAGGTATCATGAAATTTACAGGAAAACAAAACCCAAACATCCTCTTGAGCAATAAGAACAGATTTAAACAAACCTTTTCCTCTTGGAGCTGCTACAAATTCGTTTTCCCTATATTAAAGGTCAAAAACTGAACATAAGGAAATAGATTTTTGTAGTCTAAAGCCTTTTCTAACTGTTTAATCATAAAATGCTACAATATAAAGTATATATCACAGTTTAAAGACTTATTTTGAAAATCTATGCTCTGCTCAGTTTATTGTGACTATCAGTCTACTAAAAATTACCGTAAGGACTACAAATGTGTTCCAATGAATACTTTTTTGTCCAAAATCCTTGAAAAAGAAAAGAATAATATATCACAAATTTGGGAAATTATTTACCTGAAAAACATGTTAATCATTAATGGATTCTAATTGAGTATGAATATTATAATGGAAAAGTCTTCTATGTTTCCTGTTAAGAACTAAGGAGGAATTAGTCTTAAACTCTAGTAGTGCAAAAACCCCAAGTTCTGGTCTGAACAATAGTTGCAAACAAAAGCTGGATTTAGATCTTGTTAAACCACATAAAAATAAAAATTCAATACTGGTATCTTTATTTTTCTTCAACCCATGAGGACAAGTAGAGAGATACTAAGTTGTTGTTTTAGTTTTAAATTCAATTCAATATGTCTTAAATGGACACAAACGTCAATTATAGTTCCTTGTTGACTAACCACAAAACACAGCTTTTCCTTAGGCAACATTAAAGCATGTGGAACAAGAATCAAACTCTCAGTGAACAAAATCTGAATGAAGTTGTGCAAAGTCGTGCATTTCATTAGAACATTCTAAATATAAAATTTAAAATATGATGTGGCTTAATAAAGATTCTGCTGTTTAAAGACAAAAATGCTGAGATGTTCAGATTAAACTTCTGCACACTATTTACCTCCAAACACTTGAAGAATGCTGTGATAAAGAAATATTGCTATTACAATTCCTATTCATTGAAGATTTACGAACATACATTTGTGAAAATGGAATGGAGAAACCCACTATACCTTCACCTTACCAAAAAATACAACTTTTCCTATTTACTATGTAGCTGGTTACTAACTAGCAGAAAGACAATGGGAAATGTGTATATAAAATAAAGAAGAATCCTTCTGCTCCATGGCATATGAGGTTTACCAAAGCAGTGCTCCTAAAATATCTTTGAGGGGATGAGAATTTCTCTGGAACACAGTCATGATAAGAGCCGATTTTCTTAGATGAAAACAATCTGTTTAAATAATAGTATCTTGTGGCCAAATGGCAGGTCAGGGCTGTGCAAGAAATAGAACTGTGACTGCAGACTACAGATGCTACAGACACTGGGAAACCTCTGATGTATTAAGGAATTTCAGGGACAACAGATGGACATGTTTGGATCTGCTGAGCATTTGTGCTCCCCGCTGAAATATTTATTAACTTCAAGACTACACCAAAAGTCTAACAGAGCAAATAAACTTACAGGCCTTCTCTCCTCTTTCTCAGAGGCAACAGGCTCTTTCACTGTTTCATTTCAGGTAGGATTAGGGGATGGAAGCCACAATGGAGGTGTAACTCAACAGAAACAGTTGAAATAGCTTATTTCTGCTTTTGCCATTAACGTCTGCTTAGGGAAACATTTTCGACTGCAAGTGCTTAATGAATGGGAGAAATGATTGGCTCTGAGAGGTAATGCAGTGTGACATAAAAACAGCTTAAAAAGTTACAGAACTTACCGATTCTTTTCTGCTCATCGTTTTGCTTTGGGAACGGGAGCGGGAGATTGTACTGAAAAAGGAATCCTTTTTTGATGCAGACAATGGTGGAGATCCTGTAAATTCACGTCCTCCAGACAAGCTCTCTATGCTTGGGGATGAGCTGATGTTTTTTGAACTTTGGCCTGGAAAGCAAGTATAAAGTAACAAAAGAATTAATCAATGGGCAGTTTCTTTTCCCTGTAAATTTTTCCTTGTCTTAATCGACATTCACTGAGATTCACAAATAGTTCAACACAGAATGAAATGTTGAAGTGTGTCAGCATGCACTGTGTGATTGAAGGACTATTCTAACATACATGGAACTTAACTGTTGTATGAACAATACAAAATCTAGTGTATATATAGATATACACACAAACACACTATATATAGTGTATATATATATGCTAAACAATATATATATATCTCTATATATAAATACCATCTCAGCATACATACTCTTATCATATCCATAGACTGAAGACTTTCTCTTCCCTGTACGGCATCATGAGCAAAAATACCATCTCATAATAAAAAAAAAAATCTGATGTCATCAACACTGCGGAGGAAATCCTTTTTCTCTCAAGAAATAAACTATAAAACTTGGCAAAGAAAGCTAAGAACGTCAGATTCCAAGAATGAGTTGGACATAGAACATCTAGATGACAATATGTAGACTTAAAGCAGGAAGACCTAAGTTTAGGAAAGAATTTAAGTTCTCATGCTTCACATTTTAATGCCATCTCCACCTAACAGACATTTCAATGAAGTCTACTCAGTATTTACTTATTGATATTTCATGCAGCTTTTCAAAAGAATTTATTTTTTTGTCCACTGTCTTAGCGAAGACATCAGGGTAGAAGCCTGGGCTGTTTCACCATGACATGGTATGCAGTCAGGCAGTCTTTGATAAGGACCATTTGTTTCAGTTGAGGCCCACAAAGTGTTGAAATAATTAACTTGATTTTTTATTTTGAATAGCTCCAGAAGAAAAAACAATTAATATGTCAGATTTCATTAATTTTCATTAAGAAAATGTTGTATTAGGACAGTTGCTAGTTTTAAAAAAAACTTTCAGTTAGGTTTATGAGGAAGTCAACCCGGTGTGAACGATGCAATTCTAGAATTTTCCATTCTGAAAAGTAAAATACCATGTAAAATTAAAGTTCTGGAATTCTTCCTTTTTCTTGTTTTGTCGGCTATTCTGGTGACTCTGTTTATGTTCTCTCTTTTTCCTTTCCTTTGTTTTTGATGTGCTTTTCATGCTACCACCTATAGCACCAAGAACGACCCTCTGAAACTAAATCACTCAGATGTCACAGGTGCAGCTGCATCTCCTTTGCCAGGCTGTGACTGAATTTGAAACCATCTCCCTTGCAGATGCCAGTGGTTCATCCTTCTTTGCTCTGAGCTGCTCCCACCCTCTACGCCAGTTATACTCCCAGATATGCCACATATTATTGCACAGACCTTACAATGTATTTAGCGTTTTGTCATTGTGGATGCACTACCAACTCTGAAAACACAAAACTAACTCATTTTCCAGAATGGGTTAGTCTCCCCTTCATTATGCACTGCAGTCTTCCCCCATGATACAGGTTTCTAGAGAAATAAAAGAAAACTGAAAGACAAAGAAATGAAAGAAAACAGAGGCAGAAAAGGCTGCAGAAAACACAGAAAGAAATTCAGATTTAGATAGAAAAGGATACTAGCTCTGTTGAGACCAAACATTTTAAACAAAAGGAAACAACTAGCAAAACCTATTCATATAGAAATGTCTTAATTTCATTTAGTCATTTAAGATGTAGAATGGTAACTGTCCTCGAAGTGGTGTTCAAGTCAGCGGTGCTGTGCTTGGCCACCTGCCGGGTGGAGACAAAGCCCGAGCCAAGTTCTCCACGGTGTTTGACCTACACAGTATATATTGCACAGCCACAGCCACATGAAACCAGCAATTCACGTTTTCTTAAAAGAATAAATGCAGATCTATTTAAAATGTCCTCTCTGCAAGAAGACTGGTAAATGCAAAGAGATTGAACAAGCAAAGAATAAAACATCACATGACAAAACAGACCAAAAAGGACAAAACTCAAGAAAGTATCTGGGTTTAATATTCTCAATGTTTTCTGGAAGAAAACTGGCATATAAACTGCTTCCCACCTTCCCCTTCATTCTCTCCTGCCTGATTTTGCTCTTCTCTCCCATGACCCTCCTACATTTTATGTCCTGCTTCTCATAGTCCTTCCTCTGTCTGCCTCCTCCTCTTCTTCAGACCCCTCCCCATTGCCTCTTCTCCTTCTGCAACTTCCTTATTCCAACCTTTTCCTTTATATGTTCTTTCCTTCTCACCAACTTCATAGAAACGCATTTTTCCATTTCTTGCCAGCCCTCCTCTAGTCACTCACCACCTACCACTTAGTCTGAACAGCTTCCTTAAAGTGCAAGAGAAATGGGATATGCGCTAATCAGGTGAACATGAATCTCCAATTCTGTAAATAATTCTAAAGATGGAAAAGGAGAAAACACTGTGCAGCAAGCAGCAGAAATAATTCAGTCACTTGCAAGTTTTTAGAAGATTTCTAATTTTAGGATAAAATCATGTCACTTGGCAACACCATTATCCTGACAGTTGCCTTTATGTAAGAAGGAGATTTTTCATGTGTTTCATAGTGGCAATTTACAATGGAAGTTCGGCTTTACAGTAGGTAAAACTTAAAATAGTTTTGGAACAGACAATATTACATATTTTAGCAAATAAAGCATTTCCAAAAGAAATTCACACAGCCAAGCCACAGCAGCCAATACAAATGCTAAACATAAAAAATCTATTTGGTGGACAAAGCACTATGAAAAAATATTTTATTATCTATAAATCAGACTCTATGGGCTCTCTTTCCCATCCTAGTAATAAGAAAGTATCTTCCACAGAGGATCAAGATTGAAAAAAAAAAAAGTTAAACAAGGAGCAATGTATGTTTCTCACATACTCCTCCACTGTATAGCCTGTGCTCAACCCACTTCACCTGCAACTAAGCAGATGATGTGGTAAAATTTCATAGATAACATTGAAAGAGGGACACTTTAAATATATTTGAGGAACCTACACACATTAAATAATACAGCTTGGTAAAATGATAGAAAAATGATTGTTAAGGATTTTTTTTTTTCCTATGTTCTTTCAGCTCTAAGGGAAAAAAAGTCCAAAACATAGTAGGAAATTAAAAAGACAGAGAAATATCCTTATGGCCACCACTTTGCTTACTAAACAGACACACTTCAAAAGATGGATCATAGTTCAGAGGAATGGAATATGCTACTAGCATAACCAAACAAGAAAAGAAGTAAGTATAGCTGGGATTTTGTGGACAGAACAATACAACTGTCCTAAAAGGGAATTTGCTCAAATAACACCAAGAGCTTAACTAACCTGGTTCTTATGGATTATAAATTATAATGAAGATGAAAAATAAGAACAATACGACATATAATGGAACTAAGATAGCGATGCAGTAAAACAGAAGTGATAAAAAGACTATTTCTGTATGTTTTATACTCAGGTAAGAAGATATCTTACGATGCACCTGATCCTTCTGCATGAATAAGCACATCTGAGAAAATTATCATCAGAAACACTAAATTTTTACTCCGATTCCAACCCTGTGAACAGCACTGTGACATGGATTATTTGGTGATGTGATTAAGCAAGACAGAAAGAATAGCACTTATGAATAATTACAGTGTGTTGCAAGTCATAAAGCAGAGTTCTTGGATTGTAAGAGGCTTTTCCAATTTCTAGAGCAGTCATCACTTTTACAACTGTAAATAGGAAGAAAGCTGTTTTCCTTAACGTGACAAAAAAGCCACCTATCATTTTCCCAACACAGAAGTTTAGTGGAGCTGCTTCAAGAACAGTTAACGGAAGTCACCACGATGCTTTTGAAGCCTTTCAGATGCATGATGTGTGCACCGATTTCTGAGGCATTAACAACTCTCACATAACTTTGGAAATAACACTGTAGCACCGATGCAGAGATTTCAGGCTCTCAGGAGAATCACAAAAAATGTCATTTGTATCTTCTCTATCCTGTGTTGCACTGATTCTCCATCTTTCTAAATAAGCAGTGTGGTATGTTCTCCTCACTCAACAGCTTAACAAGAAGGTCATTTGAGAGTGTTTCTAAATTTGGATTATTCCTCAGGAAAAAAGAAAAAGAAAAGAACAGAAGTCTTACCCTACATGTATCAATCAAAATGTATGAAGTGATGAAAACTACATTTAATAACTAAACAAATTCATCTTCTTCTTTAGCAGCTTAATCAGCAATCTGAGAACATCACTGAACCAAAACTCTCATTTTCCTCTGCTCATTCTATCAATCTCAGACAAATACATCATGCCTTCTTAAAAGAAGATTAGAGAAATCTAATCTCTGACCATCTAAGCATATACCAGAAGGTCCTCAAGCCTGTATGAACCAGGCTGAAGAAGCCCCAAGCATGGAAATCAAATAAATGCTTATGAGGCACACAGAACAAATAGCTAAGGATCCCTGACGTAAGCAGTAGTCAGAACACATTACCGTGTAGGATGTCTCAAAAATATATATATGCACACTAAAATGCATCAAAAGTTGACAGTAATGATGCACAAGATATCATGGACTAAAAATACATCCCCTACTGAGGTGAAAAGGAGCATTGTTACCTCCATACGCTGGCTTCTAACTGGCTCACTAACTTGCCTGTTGCTAATGATCGCTGGGGCTGACCCCAGGGTTACAAATGTGCTGTCTCAAAACCATTTGGAAAATACATGGATGAGGTGGTGGGAGAAGCGACTCAACTGTTGGTATTGCTGGCATGGCAGACAGTGGAGACGTGATGGAAGACGGAGAGTTGAAATGTAACATGATCGATAATAAGGATTTATAATAAAGTGAAAGATGATGCTGAGAGGAATGGAGAAGACTTACAATGAAAGAAAAGCAAGCCGCAGGTCTTACTAAGTTTGAGTTAAGTTATAGGGGAGATAACCATGAAGTCTGGAGGTCTCTACTAAAATATACGAAAAATCAGAGGAGGAAGCACAAAAGGCTTACAAAACTGATGGCTCATTCTGTCTGGCCCCTACAGAGGAAAAGAATAGCTTTCATAGTTATAAAGAGAGCAAGGACAAAGATACCAAGCAGAACAGAAGTAAGGCACGATCTATAATTCAAAACCATTCAGATCTGCTCATCTATTACTCTGTATTTGCCATAGTCAGGATGTAGAGTATTAAAATTTGCAAAAAAGCAGGGTATGAGTTTTATAAAACTTTTAAACTTCAGATAAATTAGTCGCCCTTTTTCTCCTACACTGAAATTGGAACAAAGGCTTCCAGCACTTTTCGAACTTACTCAAACCATCTCATCACACCAATCCCCGTGCTTATTTTTTCAGGCTGAGGCAGGTAAGTTCCTCTTTAGCCAAGTGCATCAAAGTAGACGTTCAGCTCAAAATGCTTGCCTCAAATTTAACAACAGGGAAGTAACGCGACCAAAAGAGGCGTTGATGGTCGAATCGCCCCACATGACAAATTGTGAAATGGACAACAGAGGACAAGGCAAACACACATTTTTAACGAAGACGGATGCTGGCGTACAGTGAATGTAACCGAAGGGCCGCACACAGCACAGTCAGGGAGTGATGAAGCAAAGCTGCTTTTTTTCTCTCTACACAACAGTGCCACTCGGTGGATGGACAATGGCAGTGAATGGAGATGCCACGCATGGAAAAAACCCGCGGGGGGGGATGGCTGGGCAGCCGGAGGGTAATGCTGCAGGCACAGAAAGATCCGCTGTGGCTGCAGCAGCCGTACCTGGGAGGGCAGGGGGATGCTGCGCAGGGCCCCGCAGCCCAACATCGCTGCCTGCAGCATCGCTGCCTGCGCCTGCCTTGCCTGGTAAACAAACAACAGCGTTAGAAGGTCTCCTGAACAAACGCATTTCGCTGAAGAGCTGCAGCTTTGGGGTTTTTAGCTGGAAGACCCTGCTTTGAACACAAACGATATTGTAAGAGCAGGAAAAAGAAAAATGGGAAGTTTTAATAAGAAGTGCATTATATGCTGCGTTCAGACCCGTGCGAAAAAGCAGTGTTTTTGAGACTGATTATATTAAAATCTGGACTAAAACAAACAATCAAAACCATTTTGTTTCTGGTACTTTACACTGGCAGTGTCATCCTGCTAGTTTGGGAGCATCATATTCTTACTGTCAATAACATTTCATAATTACCTAAGAATATGTGTATTTATATTTTTTTTTTAAAAAGGGAAAAAGCATTTGTTAATCAGTGAGTTGTTTCTTTCATTTTTATTCAGTTCTGCTATCAGTAAGGACAACTTCTTTTTCCTTCTGAAAAAGCATCCTCATTTTCCAGACACAGTTCATAAATAATTCTAAATATGGAGATCATTTCTTTAGGGCCTATTCGGTGACTGGAAATTCTGTTCATATTATAACAAATACCGCAGAAGTATCAACTCATAAAAACAAGCAGTAGTATGGAAACTCTTTAAATAGCTGATCATAGTTTTGGCAGAACTTCATCTTCAAACTGGTCCTCTAACGTGTCCTTGTAATAAAATGGCATTCCCAGAAAAGTCTTTGGGGTTTCAGTGTGAAAGGACCTAGAAGGAAAACTGTATCTGGCACTATCAGGGAAGAAGTGAAAGAGAAATGCTTTTTTTCCCACAACACACTGCCATCTGGTACTCAAAGAGTATCCAGTTTCTGCATGCTCACGAATCCAGTGGAATGCAAAGGGCAACAATTCTGCTTTTTTTCCAGACTTTTTCATCAATATTTTTGTCTTTCAAGACAATGAACTCAACCGACAACCCAATGAACTCAAGAGTTGAGTTTACACTTTGTGCCAATGAATACCCTCATTATGAAGGATCAATGAGAATATTTTAATCCCTTTTCTATTAGCAGGCTACCTTGCATAAGTAAGCAGTAATGATATCCAATCTTCTTCTGTGCTGAGGACAGGCTGAATGGGATTAGTATATTATTAGGAGGAACTGAATTTCCAATTAGATACCTGGATACTTCGCTCAACTGTGATTTGTGATGTTGAAGACTCATCTGGAATTACAGGCTTGCAATTAAGAGGGTTTTTTTTTTCATATTAGCCTGTTGTTTTTCCATTTATATTATCTTAATTATATATGTTTTTCTCTTAAAGAAATTCAGCAAGCACCAAAACTTCGGAGTGAGAAATAGTTACTATCGATTACGTAAAGCAACCATCCTTGATCTGGAGCACGGCACAAGCTACCCCTGGAGGTGACAGCACGAATGGCACCTCTCACTGCTCTCTGGGAACTATCAAAACAGACCTGGTAACGCTGGGATAGGATTACCTTGCCACTCCTGCAAGATATTTTGTGACCAAGGACTTCTTCACACTTAATAAAAAAATGCAGATCAGGCAATTAATTTAATCTCTTCAAACTTATAACCCGCTACATATTAATTTAAATTATCAGCACTTCTTGAGCATTCAAAACCTGAAAGGACTAATATAGTATGAGAAAAATGGGTAACGTCCTTTACTGTCTTTATGCCTGTCAGATTTACAGTGCTTCAGTCCGTTACACTGTTCAACTGAGCTTCAACTGGAAGTGCAAACATCTATCCATTTAAATCCTAAATCCATGCCTCTGCCTGTCTCAGCTAAATAACCAAGCTCCAGGAGGCTGCGGGGAGCTGAAAACACAGTGAAGAACAGGAATATGAGACAATTAGTGACAGCTAGTCAGTAACTTGGGGGGCCTTATAGTTACAGACCACACCAAGTAGTTTCTAGATACTCAAAAGCTAGAGCAGAATCCAGAGTTTGAAAAGAAGCATTGCAGAAGGTAAAAAGGCACGCAAGAAGTTCAGCACAAACAGGAGTGGAACAAGAGCTTCTCTGGGTATGGATATATCCTAAATCCTAAGTCCTAATGCCTGGGATGGAAGTATCCACAACTTCTCAGAGCTCCGGAGATGCTGTACAGTACTTTCTTGAGGTGGTGATACTGCTGTCCTTCTGCACACAAGTTGAGAAGTTATTCTCACTTTTAAGGTGTGGTGGAGATGGTGCTGCATTGTTTGCTAAGGTATCTGCATCATGCTTCAAAAGGGTCTTTTTAACCTGTCTCTGCCACAGCATCATTGCAAATAGGGATTTTTTTTTTTTTTTTTTTTTTTTTTTTTTTTTTTTTTTTTTTTTTTTTTTTTTTTTTTTTTTTTTTTTTTTTTTTTTTTTTTTTTTTTTTGCTAAGCTATTCCTACATGTAAAACTACTTCAGAGAGAATTCACTGGGCAGCCTCTAGGAGATTTCCTATTTCCTCTGCCATTTAGACTTCTCTTTAAAAATATAGATTACAGCACTTGCAAATGTGGTTAGCTGCCATCATGCACAATTTCTACCCAACTGCAGGGAATATATGGATAACTGCACAGGTCTGGAACAACAAGTATGGCACTAATATGTAAAACAAAACTCTCTGTCATCTCAACCTATTAAAAAAAGAAGTATATTTACATTTTGTTGCCTTTAAATTACTTCTGCAAGTGTTGTACCAAATACGGATAAACAGAATAGAGTGAGAGGAAGCTGCAGGTACCCAAGTATTACAGTATGGGTGGTGGTGGTGCTGGATGAAAATGTTTGGTGCCCTACATGATAAATCTGCGCAATTTCTTGATAACTTGATCAAATCTCCATATTCCAGTTGATACAGAAATATGTGCAGAGTTTATACATGACAATGACCAAACATAACTACAGTTTTTATTTTGATTCTTGTGTGGAAATTGTTAGCTGTATTTCTGGATGATGTAAAATGTTACTTGGCACATAGAAATATGAACAGGGTCATCCTTGACCAGCCAGATCAAGATTAAGCTACAATCAGTTCCACCTATAGAAGTTGCTTCAAATTTTACAACTTTTTCATATTAAGTAGGGAAAAGAAAATAACTATCTGAGGACCATTTGGCAGCCTAAAAGGTAAAAAACTAAGCATGTGATAAGGCAACTATGGAAAACTTTTTTTTAAAAAGCAAACAAAAGAGCCTGTCCAAAATTCTGGAAATGATTTTGTTTCACACCTAATTTTACTTCCATTGAGGTGAGCAGGATTTGCATCAAGGATTCAAACAGGACTATACATGGCAATAGTAACTACAAAGCAAACAAGGCCATCGCCCAGCAGAGAAATCACGGTTTCGATGTCACATTTGCACGTCATCAAGGACTGTAAAACCCTCGCTGGAGCAATTTCTGAGATTGTTCTAGGATTCTGAGAGAAGCTGCGCATCTGGATTTTGCCAAGCAGCTTCAGTGGCCTTTCAAAAGTGCCTGCATCTCCCCGCTTCAAGGCAACAGTTGTGCCTCTGAATTCTGCTCCCTCAATGTCTGCTGGGGATGCGAGGCATCATGAAAGGACTAACTTTGGACCATACGGGTCAGGACACCAACTTCAGCTACAATGTGTTATTTCCCTTCTCTCACACTTTCAAATCGGGTGAAAAATGTGATGCAATACTACATGATGGTTCAGGGCAACCAGCACCAGTCCTCAAACTTATAACCATCACCTAGGATGAGTTGCTAGAAGCGGCAGATACCGTACCACTGTACGTACTCTTTGCAAAGAATATACTGCCATAGGCTGTTTGCAGATGAAAAGCAGTAACACATCCTGAGCCTGGCAGCGTGTAGGAAACAACTACAGAAGCTGAGCTTGTGGCTTTGTTGTTTGAATAAGCTGTCCTTGAGAAATACAAAAACAAGGCTCCAGAAAAAGTAGTATTTCTCCACACAGAAAGTGGAGAGGACCATCACGAATTGTTAAGAGGTGAATACATGTTGCTGTTCAAGTAACTTCTCAAATAAGCTCCACACATTCTAAAGGGAATAAGATTTCGTTTATTAAGAATTACTCTGTAATTGATCTAACTTCCTTCACTCGTATTTGGCTCATATTGTTATGCACGGGATTTGTGCCAATTACCTGAAAAAGCCTGTATGAAATTACTCTTACAGTGACAAATATGTTGCACTTAAAAGACTGAAAAATTAATTGGCTAATGTTTATGGTAGCAATGTAGTTTGTTGGTATCTCTGATGTAATTTCTGGTTAATATTTTCTTAAAGGTTCAAAACTTCCTATAGCATTTGGACATTCTTGAGATAACATCTAATTCTGTATTACATTGCAAATGTGCTGTTGTACTTAGCATGGACATCCTGCTTAACAAAGTTCTGTTTTTCCTGTTTCTTCCAAATATGTCCCCATTGATACGGAATCAATAAAAGGACTTTCTTCAGCCCTTAAGGCGTACGACAAAGCTTCCCTCTGTCGCGGCACTGCCACGGGTTTCCCCTTTACCTTTGCCCAGCTGAATTGGCATGCTTTCGGACTTCATCATCCTCTGCTGCTGTGCCTGGTGGTGGTGATGCTGGTGGTGGTGGTGGTGGTGCTGGGGGGTTTCCACTGAGCTTCTGGTGGGCATTGCAGGGGGAGGAAAGCTGCTCCCGCCGGCGGGAGCACCCACAGCCCCGCCTGAAGCCATCGCCGGAGCAATGAGCTTTCGGCCAAAATTCAGTAAGCTGTTGGAGACTTTGTTAATGTTCAGGGGGGCAGCCTTAGCACTGGCGCTGAAAAAAAACAAGAGGAGAAATCATCACATCCTCGCCAACAGTTTGGACAGATATAGCAATGAATGCATTGTTCTCCAAAAACGGGGGGAAAAAAATCCAGGATTCGAACATTACGAAGAGGGTGTTTTACCACAGTCACGCTGGCATGTACACAGGAACCACAGGGACTGCGTGTGGTGCGAGTTTTTCCCACCCAGTAGCGGACAAATTGTTTTGGCCCTTTCTTTCTGAAAAATGCAAACTAACCCCAAACAAAGTAGGTTTGCACCAATTTTCTTAATTTGCCTTTTTAAATGAAAAAAAAAAGAGTGACAAAAAACAATCCAGGCTCTAAAGCACCGAAAACTTCACAAAACTGACTTTTTGCACTTCTTTGAATCAAAGACTGCTTTAATATTTACTTCTGCTAGATTAAATTCTCTTAACTGTTTAAAATAACTCAAACCCAAACATTTCTTTCAACAAGCAAAACTAACACTTGACTATTTTTAGGTTGGCAGAGCTCGATGTCTCTTGCTCTTACTTCACCTTCCGCCCAGACCAGCCATTTCAAACCAAGTGCTTTTTAACGGGACTCCTGATTTCAAAAGTGATTTTGGCTGAAGAATGGCATCAGGGTATAACACATATACTGGATCACGATCCTTATCATTGTTACTTTTTATTTTTAACTACAGTGGCTATTTAATTCACTTCAGTTATATGCAACATTAAGAACAAGGAAACTGTCGAACCATTTAATCTGTCTAAAATAAAGAGGCAAAGCAGCTTCCAATTCCCAATAGAAGTGTTCACATAACCCAGAGATCAGCAAAGCCATTCCTATTTATTCATGCAATATTTTCCTGGTTTATATAATTAATGCTTGAAATACCCTTCACAGAAATATATCACAATCACAGAGACCTTTCCGCTCCTGAGGTTTTATTTTAGTCATCTGTACTTCAGTGATATAAATAGCTGCCTTTAAAAAATGTGAAGAAATACATTTAATAAAAACCAACACAATCATTGTACTGGGGAAAAAACAGTTTTGCAATGTTTTGGGGAAGTTTAACTAAAAATAAATTACAAATGAATTAATATAGGGGACTTGTAATTTGCACTGGCACCTGGAAAAGTAATTTTGATTTCGCTTTTCATATCATTTCCCTATTTGTCTCCTGATACGTTTTTTATAGAATACACAATAGAAACGCTCACACATATGTAGAACATACTCAGAAAATAACAACAGCTGAGTTGTTTAGACTCGGAATAGATACGGTTAAAATGAGAGAAAGCAGAAGAAAGTATGCGAGCCTGCACATTCACGAGACAGAGCTCCAAGCTGTATGTGGCCCTTCTGCCATACAGCAGGGTGATGAAGAAAGACAGCCCGTAGTGGTTTTTAGGAGTAACAGCAGCACAGAGACGGGGACAATGTGCTGCTTCCCAATTTAGGGAAGCTGGAAAGGAATGGTTGCTGAATAACGATCACGGGATGTTTCTGTGTCTCTCCATTTTATTGATTGCTGCCAATACTACAAAAAGTCTTTCTGTAGCCACCTGAGAATGACTGACAAAGTCACTATAAAGAGAGCATCTTCAGAACGATAAAGGACTCTTGCAGAAGTCCTAAATGGTTTCAAAAGCAAACTGAATAGGTTCTAATGATTTTAAGGAAGAGGACATCGTACAATGCTTATTACTATTGAATTTTACTCTGCTACTACCTAGCAGATTCAGTTATTAATCAGTTTCCCAAGGTACTGCAGAGACACTTAAGGAAAAAAAAGGGATTTTTTCTATTCCATCACATCTATGTGGCATCAGGAGAGTCAGCACAGGGACTTTTGTTTAATGTCTTCTCTATCCTAGCAAGAAAACAAAGATTGTAGCTTTGAAGCTGGAAGAAAAAATGCCAAATGTTGGCTTGGCAGATATCAATCAGTTGCTGACAGTTTGCAATGAATCTAATTACATCACTGATTGCAGGGGTCATACCAGTAATAACTTGGTTGAGGTTCAGAATCCAAACTTCAGTATATTTGGCGTATTTTTTTCCCTCAGTCTACTGAAACTAATCACCAAGATTGGAGTGGTATGTATCACTCACTCACCTGAAACATCACCTTAGAAAGAAGGTAATGGCTTGGACGTTGAGTCCTACGTTTGTTCTGTCTCTAGGTCTAGAGCCTTGACAATCAGTAAAAAGACCCCTTGACTTTGCACAAAAAATGACATTTACTGGAAGTAAATCTTTTCCTCTGACAGGCTACCCAAGTAACAAAGCCACTGGACGCTTTGAGCTAACTGCGTCATTAGATGGTCCAGAGAGGCAGGAGACAAAGCTTATACAGAGGCTTGTGTATTTATGTCTACCAGCTTGTTTCCTTCTTCCTTCTTTTTTTCAACTACGTTTTGCTTAATAAAAAGTATTACTTTTCCTTCTACACTGTTTAATTTGCTGCTTTGACATATACGTAGACCAGGAGAAATTAGTTGATTTGAATTTTCAGATGCTTGGAAAGAGACTTTTTGAGAAATTTCACTTTACAGGAACAACAAACATCAAAAATCTTCTCTAAGCCATTATGTCCAAAATATGATGTGAAAAAATGCTTTCCACAATAATGTGCGATAATGTTTTATAATTATTTAAGAACTAGAAAGGATAGTTATTGCAGCTGCTAATACCTACGTGTGATTTGGATCTGCTATGAACTGACATTGCTAATGATCAGCTCAGAACACATACATCAGAAATAAATAGTGATGCCATCTAAACTTCTCGTCAAGAGATGGTCTTAATAAAAGTATTCTGAAGTGAAATTTATTGTGCAATTTCTCTGAATCGCAGCTTCAGAAAATGAACAATAGTGAGGTGCTAGATCTCTGAAGGAGGTACGTTAAAACTGAGCTGAAATTCAGGAAAATAAGAACAATGTATTTCTCACCATTTAAATGTCTGATATGTTAATGCAAAGGGTGATTACAGCCGCTAAACACAATGTCTACATTTTAGCCATCTAAATGTACCAGACATGCACAACAATTACAAGAAAAATGCTGATTGATTAAGTTGTAGAGTTATCAGCAGATGCATTTAAAAGTAAGGCATTGGTTTAAAAATACGAGTATCAAGGAGACGTGAATTCCATCTATGAAGCAAACAATTTTGTTTCATCACAATAAGCATCATTGACCTTGACTGTGAATAGCATATTTTTAAACTAGCAGTAGGAAGATGATTCAATCTCTGCAGTTTTCTGCTAAGATGAAAATGTTTTGTTTTAAGCAAGCCTTATTCAAAGGCATTTCTCTCTTCAATAAGTAGCCATTATGTGATGAGAGACAAATACATGAATATGATGGATTAAAAAGATTTATATATGATAAAATAAGCAATATCTATTAGAGATTTGCCAAGATACTTTAAATGTATCATCGAGTCTGTGAATTAAAGATGAAAAAGACCTGGTAGCTCATCTAATCCATCTTTCTGCTGACTGCAGAAACATTTCCTAACGTTACATCTTCCAGTTCTCTCTTTAGTCCAATCTTAAACAGATTTACCACATTTGACCTACTCTAAATGTTCCTGTGTTGAGATAAATTTATCCCAGTTATCTGAACTCTTCTAAGGAGCTTCTCCTCTCCTTTGATGTCTATCCTGTGTGTGTATATATATATATATATATTCCTACCTAGATTGGACACTTGTTTCCTTAGAATTTAGGTTTCCAACAGGTGTAATTCTTGTTTGGGCTTTATGATTTTTTCTTTTTTTCCCCAAAATCCTAGAAATGTTTCTTTTGGAGTTTTCAAATAACATACTTTTCAAGTTTAGGCAACTCTCAAGACCATTTTTGAAAAGCACAAACAAGTAAAAACATTAAGAAAATGCAACAGAATGCAGTAATTTTTGACACCCTTCCCTAAATTTAAAGTCTGGTTTTAAAAATAAAAATGATGCTTTTGCAGTCACTGTACTCAGCTTTAATTTCTGCTCCTTTCTCCATTTTTAAGATCTTTTCAATCCACTCCATTTTAATTTTAGCTAGCTTTTAACGTAACTGTTTTAAACAGAATTTGACAGAGGTGCAAACGTCTGAAAGCCAGCAAGTTCCTATGAATCAGCAAGCACAGTATATGGCTGGGGCCACGTGCAATCTGAGAAACTGCCTGTGACGGTATGAACTGAAGCAAGGCATCGTGTCGTGCCCCGCAGCCACCAGCAGCCACCGGCCACCAGCAATAGGCACCCACATCATGGACACCCAGTCCGGGCATGGGCACCTCTACACTTGTGACCACCAGATAAAAATCACCTGTATGTATACAAACCATTTCTAAAACAAGGGAGGAATGCTGCAAAAAGGTTTAGTAACAATGACTTCAAATAGGATATACATTAATTTGATTTAACTTATGCAGCTTCTGGTACAGGGATACTCCAGGTTGCGATTAGACGCATTATCAGAAGTAGTTCAGATACAGAATTCACATTGGCAACGCGTTACCCCCTGCTTTTAGTATACACATCCCTACGTACGAATGTCCTTAGCCTTAAAAAAAATGCCAGCAAGCTGACTACAACACTCTCTGTAAACCTTTCATTTTTCCTGTAATAATAGGCAAGGTAAAGATTAAAAATAAACACATGTGCTTCTACTGCTGCTTATGTAATTCCTGTTTAGGATAAAAGTGACTTCTGAAACATTTTGTTTATGTAAGGCCTTAGTTCAGTGAACACGTATTCAGAAATAGCTTACCGGGTTTTGTTCATCAAGTCTGCTCCACGTGCTTTGTAATAATCTAAATTTTGTTGGAATTGGTGAGTCACTGGTCTTGGATTTCTCTAAAAAAAAAAATAAAATTTTTTTAAATTTAAAATTATTTATTTCTTAAAAAGAATACCTTATTGGAATTTTCTGGGAGATTAAAAGCAGAGACAAGAAGTATTTCCATTAATGAAGAACAGAAATTTCAAGAATAATTTCTTTTCCCAGGATTTCTTGATTTCTAAACACAGTAATGCCAGTTACATAAAAGTGAAGTCTTACAATACCTAAAATAATACCAAGTGTTACCAGTAAGTCCATCCCATGCTCACAGAAATTCGCGTTCCTCCACACAGGGATGGGGCTGTTGGCTGTAGTGGCAACAGTTCTAACTAAATCAGTAATTCCTGGAAAAGTTCAGGTATTGATCTGATTTCTTCCTTTGGCTCAGGTATAGAATTTTACCATCTCCAAGCTAAAGTGCTATGTTTTTAAAGAAAATGGCAATTGTAAGGAGGAACTCTAGCTAACATTTTGAACCGAATGCATCGCTAGCAGCGTCTCATTTAAGCACAGAATTAAAATTTAGCAAGACAACCTGAACATTGCCACTAGATGGCACACGGAGCCTTTGTTCTCTCCAAATTTCACCTTGCTCAAAACAGAAGCCACGAATAAAGAAACTGTTCTCCTATAATAAAATGTATATAATTAATATCGAAACCAGAAACCACTTGTTAGTTTCCGCCTCTGCCACAACGAAACTATTTTGCTGAAGCACGCTGCCTTCAGTAGTTCTGCAGTCATCCTTTTGGGATCTAATAATCCACCGCACGTTGAGTAAGTGCAGACTACTTCGTACGCATAATGTATCTGCCATTAACGTAGTGCATCCTGAAGGACATTATTTGGAAAAAATACCCCAAAATGTAAGGTTTAAGTTTAAAAAATCACATATGGATGAAATCAAAATAACAGCGAGCTACAGAGAAGACCTTTTTTATGTATATATAAAATTTAGAAGACAAATTGTTTAAAACAATTAATTTCTAGTGTAAGAAAAAGCAAAATGGCACATTTCTGCATAATGATCAGATATATTGTATAAATATAAATACTTTCGAAATATTTGCTTTAAAGGTTTATTCATTCATAGGCTGTTGCCTTATATTCTGATCTGCCTTCGCAAGTCCTGCTAGTAGTAAATATAGTTTTAATCAACTACGCAGTGACCTTTCAGAAACAGTTGTTCGCTGGTGAAAGTACATTATATTTTTGACAGGGTCAGTCTTCAGCTGTTTCAGTTTCACATGTTGTGTATTTGCCTTCATGATTTCGTTATAGACTGGAGTATCCATGCTCTATCCTCTCATTTTCCATGTAACTGCAGGTAACTGTCCTTTCTTGGAAATCTTCTTATTTTTGGAGGAGGATATAGGAGTTGCATTTTAAAGACCAAAACACTGCATGAGCTCAAAAGGAGAGAGGAAGATTTAAAGAGGTGGTAGATATCAAAGGCCAGGATGATTTCTGGGGTCAGATTTAAGGCTGGGAATTTCCAGATCATTTCACGAAGTCAGACCTAATCTTGTATGAAATGTCTCATTTTCTTTCTTTGGAAACACATTAAACATTTTTAAAATATATCCTGTTTGTAATGTTCATTAAAAAATGAAACAACAACTGAAAGCTATTAGACAAGCATTAAAAAAATCCTCATCTATCCTACCACCCACATTGTAATGGCCACTGTACGTTTTTCTTCTCCTGTTAGAAAAACAATATTTGCATAACTCTACCCATTCATATGGCTTATAAGTCAGTCCTCATCAACTGACAGCAATAACAATGAATCAGCTTTAGTTACTATTGCTCTAGTTTGGTAATTCAATGCATTTCTATGATAATCAAATCCAAACTGACGTGATGAGGGTAACTGATGGTTCTGCAACTACCATGCGAGTCTTCAAAATAGTGTAACTTTTCTCCCATGAATTAAATAACTTTTTTCTTTATGTATCTTGATGACCATTTCAACAAGGTGGAAGAGTAAGATGGTTAAAATAAGGGGCACTTCTCAGTCATAAGGCAGCCCTTTGAAAAAAATCACGTTACCAGATGCTAGCCAGTTTTGCAGTTTGTTTCCAATAACTCAGTATATATTTTAAACTTAGCAAAATCAATAAAATTTCTTTTCCACCACCCAATAAATAATAAAAAGATTATTACACATTACTTCTGAATAAAAAAGAAAAAAAAAAGAAAAGATCATGTGGGATGGTTTCTTGAAACATATTTATGCAGAAATGACATGCAATTCAAGACATGAAAGGCTGATCTACTATCTGAGCACTTAAAGCCATTAATAGGAATAATGATCTAACTCGAACATATGAATGAGGCTCAAGCATTACTTTCACAGGGGCCTATTTAAATTCCTATGAGGTTTAAGGTATCAAAGGAAGAAGCAGTTTAAAGTACTATTACATGCAGTGAAAAAAAAAGCCCTCAGAAAAAAATGCTGTTGAAAAAACATTAGAAATGCAAGACAGTAAATACCAAGGGTTATTGCTGCAACTCCTTTTGTAAGACCACAGAGATATCCTTTTGGAAAATTCCATTAATTAAAAAAAATCCTCCTGACATATATGTTAGCAGACAAGTATCTGTGAAGTATTCCCACAGAAATTTTAAATGCTTCTGAAAAATACACTTCAGTCAGCAAAAAATATAGTTTTATGAAGACCTTTATTTCATTGTGAAGACATCCTTTAAATTTTACTTTTTAAATATGATAAGCAGAAAGGAAAACCTACACAGTTACAGTGTCTCTTCCTTATCAATTTTAAACCAACTCTCCTCCCTAAGAATCCAATTGCAGCTATCCCCTATATTATATTCCATTTATTAGGACAGAAGACTACACAAATTTATTTACAGCAAAACATAACTCCATTGTCTAAAATATTCACAGCAAACACTGTTTTTTTCCTACACAGTGCAACTTAGAATGACCCTATCTACATTTTTAATTTCTTAAGTGAGTAAAGATTTTCATTTTCTTTTTCAATTTATGTAAGTATTTTGACTAGTACCTCAGATAAAATCTTTTTTTCTTCAAGAATAAAAATGCTGTTAAAATGACAGAGAACTCAACCCTTCAAATTACTGCTTTGTTGAATCTCCCTAAGAAATTGTGTGAGGGCATTATACAGATTAGCACATTTATGTTTTTCCCCTTCTAAGGAAAGAGGGGTAAAAAAATCAGTGAGAAAAGCTGCCTGTGCCAACACTAGAAATCCCTCTTCCCCACCCCCAGGTTGTAGGAGCAGTCTGCTGGTTTAATAATTCTTCTAATCTTCATTTCTAGCTAGACCGAGTTTAGTTTCAACTGGTAGAAAATGCCCAATTTATACTTTTAAAAGGACAACCTACGAAATTCAGAGAAACACACATAGAAATTGATGCGATTTTGGACTTTGTCTCTTGAAAATGTACTAGCCACAGCCGAAAGGGAAGAGATGCCTCAAGACGTTTCAGGTATCTCTGAGGTACTCCTGCCTCTCCGCCCTTCCTTGCCTAAAAGATGCCCCCCCTTTCTCCCCATCCCCATTTGACTTGACTGCTGGAGTCCTACACCCGTCCTCCCACTTGTGTTCCCAGTCACCACCAGACTGACCACTCCAACTCCCACGGCTGGCAGAGTTTGTGGGGAATTTCTCTTTGCCTTTACCCTCCTCGTGGGACACGGGGACGAGTGAAGTTATACCCACGCCCGCTCTTTTCCTGGGCGGGGGGCTGAGGCTGTGGTCGGGATCACACCGAACGCAGCAGAGATTCCCTAAACTTCCATAAACCGCTGAAAAGCAATTCCCACCAGTTAAAGATCATGCTCCATATGCTCAAATTCCCTGGTATAGCCCTCTTCCTCCCTCTCCTCCGGAGATGTATCGTGTCACATTACCCGCGGAGTTGATACGATACAGCAAAGCACGCTTGTGCGTGACGGAAGTCACCGGCAGCCTGCTCTGCAACATACCGGGAAACCCGGGTTACTGCTGCAGTGTAACGTGTCACCAGCTGAATAAACGTTATTTGTGAAAGTTTACACTCAGGTGCAAGCGGAGGAATCTGTACAACACTCTTTTTTTCTTCTTTGTTGAGGTATTTCCTTTCCCCCCCCTCTTTAGAGAGAAAAAAAAAAACAACCAACAAACCAATCTTGTGCAAAATCTGAAGGTTCAAAATAAGAGACAACAATGAAAAAAGATTTTCAATATGTCTGATGAAAAATGAGACTTATTTTAGCGAACATGCTATTGCCTCAATGCCAAGGGAAAAGCACTCGTCATTAGAGAAATGAATTGCTCAGCTGTTTATAAGCGAAAAGCTCTGGGGGAATTTCTCAAGGCCCAAACCACAAAGCGTTGCAGGGTTACACAAACATATGTTGCAGGTGTTTTAGGGTAGACAGGTGGGAAAACCTCAGCTACTGAAAAATACTCCACTTAATAGATTGCATCTGAAACTAGATAACCTAAATGCAACAGAGGAAAAAAACCAACAAAACAGCAGCAGTGAATTATACGTACAGGCAGCAATAGGCTCACCAAAATAATCATCTCACTAGTGCCAAACGGGATTTTTTTTTAACTAGTTTGTTTTTCTTTTTTCTTCAATATATTAAACAGATGCTGCCAAACATACATCTTTTTTTCTGAACTAATATTTTAAGCCTAAAGCAAAGAACAGACTGAACTAAACATATATAAAAAAGGAGAAAGATAATGATGCAGTGTTGTTGTTTTTATTTAAATATTTTTAAGGAGCCAGTTTGCTCCTTTTCCCCCCTCTTTAGCTGACTGATCAATTTTGGATTTTTTCACAATTCTTGTACAGTCTAAAACTTTTTTTGTATTAAAATACTATTTCTGTTCCTTTGTTTCTAATGTGACTGGGAGGTCAGCAAAGGTTTACCTTTTTCTTAACCTAGGCAAAGACGATACAAACATGGCAAAAATTTCGACTGGGAACAGAGCTGAAATACAGCAGCTCAGATGTGGATAAGAAATACAGTTTCTTCAGTTAGGCCCTAATAATTAAGATGAAGTGCATACCAATGATTACCTAATAGCCTAGCTGCAGAGAGAATTTCACCTTTCCTCTTTTTATTCTTCTGTCAGGTCTCCAAGCAGCTGTCTCCCCTCTCTGACTAGCCTTAGACAGTATAAGCAATGGCTTAACATGACATAAGTATTTCAAAATATTTTGTATACTAAACAACCAACCCAGCCCAAACTCTACAGCACCCAAAGCAAATGCCACTCCCCAAACAAAACTTTCCTTTCGCCTTCTAATTTTCCTCCTCCCTAGTTACACCTTCTGCAGAACACGCAATCCGCTGGAGCACGAAAGGTATTCCATCCACCTAGGAACCACCTATGAGTTAATTATTTACTAAAAAGAAAAAAAAAACCAACAGTGAGACATCAGAGGACGTCATGTGCTATTGCCAATTTTAAAGCGGTTCGAGGCCAATAGCAAAATATCATCCAAACCATGAGTATGGTGTATGAAAGTACGTACTCTGTGTACATACTCGGTGTATGAAAGTAGCACAACATGAAAAGGATCCTGCACAGAACTAATCAGGAACTTTCTTTAATCACAGGAGTCAGGAGATCTGTGCACTAACAGTGGCATTGGCAAAGAACACCACGGTCCTCAAAGTAGGAATAATGTTTCCTGTTTATATTTTTCAGAAAGATGCTGTGGGTCTCAGTCGCAGAACTCATTATTTACAACGCAATAACAGCAGGAAGAATTACCGTGTTTAATAATTTCTAACAAAACTTAGGGAGTGCTTTTTTCCCCCCCAAACAACAAAAATTCCCAGCAAGAAGTGAAAGGGAAAGAAATTCAGCTAATTGGGTCTTGGCGGGAAGAAACCCCTGAACTCCGATCAAGCGGAAATAAATTATCTCTGGTTTTGTTACGTGACAAACCTCCATTCCCCTGGCAACTAGAAATTTCAGAAACCAGGAAGATATTTTAAATACCTTGCATTATGGTCTGTTTTTAACTTCATACACATATGCTTTCTCTCACATGGGCATTCTATGACAAGAGATGAAGGACTGCAAAAAATGGCAAGTGAGATTTAAAAATGCTTCAGTGACTTGACTGAAAGAAATTGCTAGTTCTGTATTTTGGCTTCTTGTCCTAACCAATTGGAAAGCTTTTTTTTTTTTTTTT
>VXBL01005539.1:1192517-1335017 GCA_013400195.1 Aramus guarauna
AAAGAGAGAGAGAGAGAGAGAGAAGAGAGTGAAATATTACTTATTACTTATATCTTATTTTGGTATTCCAAAACAGTACCTTTTTCAGTAGATTCATTTCAGTTCAGATTCAGCTGTCTTTTCCCACATTAAGTCTCTCAGAACTCAAGCAGTGCTCGCAGTAAAAGAAGATACTGCATAATCAAGCTTCAAGACTACTCTTGGTCCAATATCATTAAGGACAACGCTAAACCTACCACTGACTTTGCCATAGACATCTATGTTAGCTCCAGATTCAGATGCCTACATTTAGATCTCGGTAGCTGGGCACCTAAAGCCTGCCTGAGTCAGTGGAGGTCAGGGCAATACAGTCAGTGGAGCCTGAAGAAGTAGTCCTACACTGCAAAATGGACACTCATCTGCAGACACCTACATTTAAGTATAATATTTTATGAGATAAATTTTTACATTCAGTCTTGCTTTTATGATAATTTTCCCCCACTCTGACAATTCTTTGCTGAACTTTTGTTGTTCTTATGTACACATACACATACATGCCCACACACATATATATAGATGTATGTAAAATGATGTCAACAACTTCTTGTTTTCTTGTAAATCACAAAAGTATTCACAAAATGTTCAGGAAAAAGGGAAAAGGCTAGATTTTAATTTCATAAATACTTATAATATACCATTAGCTTCATTAGAATTTTTTACTTATTCAGGAAATGTTCAGCATGTAATTGTGCTTGACTTCATCTGAATCTATGTAAGTATACTCTATGGTTCTTTGCCTGTTGTTGTCGTCTTCTGTTTTGTTTTGTTTTTTTCCCCAAATCAATCTAATTATGAGTGCAATTATTAAAGACATCTTTTCAGGCAGGTCTATGTAAACTACTTCATTTCTTTTGCACCATCTAAATCCAGGCAATCCATCTGCCACAGCTGTCAAAGCAATGCCTGTTAATGATGCTTGCACTCTGCAACATAAAGACAGCCTCCAACAATAGTAATTGTAAATAATTTTTTAACCAACTTTACTATTTTGAGAACTTTAGCTGTAGCAACAGATACTTTCAATTAATCAGGCCTCTACACCAGAAAGGATCACTGCAAACACAAAATTATTTTGAATCGATAAAAGGCATAATAAATGACTGTTTTGCGGACAGAAAGACTTAAATGTTTTACTTCTTTTCTTTCATCTGAATAAGCCTCATATCCTCCTGTACCTTTTCTTCCTCAACAAGAGGATTATGGGGGAAAGATGCAGGACTGGGCAAAATGAATAATTATAATCTGTGTAGGGAACCACTTTATCATCTTCATTTCCGTTGCTGATCCGACAGCTTGTAATTTCATACATCTGCTTTCATTTGTAAAGCACTCACTTATCCTACTCATTCTTTATCTGTTCTGCCTGTTCTTTTTCCTACCCTTTGTTTTTCTTGTTCACGTTCAGGTACCTGTTTTTTCCTCTTGAAGTCACAAAGCTGGCATAATGAACACAATACAATGGTCTCCGTCAGAGTTCTTTCAGAGGAGCATAATACAAGCACCACACAGTACATACCAAATCAAACTCTCATATGTAAATCAAATTTAAGATACTGTACTGCAGTTATGATTGTGATGCCTTTTTACAAAAGCAAATAAAAATACCGAAAATGGATAGTAAATTCTAAATACTTTTATAAATGATAGGCAGTAAGACCAATGCATTTCTCTCTTGAACAGATCAGTATGTGGTCTATTCTGCGATGAGAAATGGATTAAATTTATTTTTTTTTTAAACATATAGTAGTGAAGCAATTCAATAATAGGAAAAAAAATCAAACTATTGGGCAATGACATGTGTTCCCTCTGATCCTTAAAAGTTAAATTTTAAAATGAAACCTTACCATCCAAAGAAAGTTAAAAAACTCCAACACTATAATGAGTTAGGCCTGGTAACTTTTTTATTTATTTTATCTTTAGGGTTTTCCCACATATTCAGCTGCTCCTTTTTCATGTAGAAATCTTCATAGAAGAGAATATCATTGCTAGCCCTCTATTTGCTGGGGAATCTTGGGTTAAAGGAATTACTTTGCTGAAACACCTTTTGGTCATCGTTTTTGTTTCAAAGTAAACTGATCTTGGACATGAGCTAGCAATGTTGCTCCCAACAGAAAATCGGCCATATCCTGGGCTGTATATGACCAGCAGGTTGAAGGAGGTGATTCTGTCCCTCTACTCTGCTCTGGTGAGACTCCACCTGGAGTAGAGCATCCAGCTCTGGGGTCTCCAGCACAAGACAGACATGGACGTCTTGGCGCAGGTCCACAGGAGGGCCACAAAAATGATCAGAGGGATGGAACACCTCTCCTATGAGGAAAGGCTGAGAGAGTTGGGGTTGTTCAGCCTGGAGAAAAGAAGGATCTGGGGAGACCTTATTGTGGCCTTTCAATACATAAAGGAAGCTGTGAGAAAGCTGGAGAGTTTTTTTACAGGACCTGTAGTGCCAGGACAAGGGGTAATGGCCTTAAGCTGAAGGAGGGCAGATTTGGATTAGTTATTAAGAAGAAATTCTTCATTATGAGGGTGGTGAGGCACTGGAAGAGGTTGTCCAGAGAAGCTGTGAATGCCTCATCCCTGGAAGTGTTCAAGACCAGGCTGGATGGAGCTTTGGGCAATGTGGTCTAGTGGAGGGTGTCCCTGCCCATGGCAGGGGGGTTGGAACTAGGTGATCTTTAAGGTCCCTTCCAACCCAAACCATTCTATGATTCTTGTCTCTTCAGGACAAATGTACAATATTATCCCACAGAGCAGTAGTTTTCTTAAAAATTAGAAAGAAAATAGCAAACAAACTTCTTTTTTCTGAGTACGTACATTGGAGTTAAAAGGATTCCTAAGAATCAACTTTAGGATAGTTTCTGGAAGGAGAATCTGTGTAATACAAATTTCTCCAATCTCAGCAGTATCTGGATGGTGCTGAAGTTCAACAGTGAAATATCTTACACTGTGGCCAGCTGCCTTGTACTAAGCTTGGTGCTGGTGTACCTGTGCTTTTCCTTCACTAACAGGCTTGGCAAGAGTCACACGTGGATCCAGCTTTTATTCTCAATAACAAGTTCTCACTTCTCCAAAGACAAATGCTATTGGTATTTCTAAGGAAAGGAGCAGAGAAACTCCTCTAAATAGAGAAAGCAATCTTACTGCCTTTTGATTAATATTTGTTATGCAGTGCCTAAAGGAACATTAAATTGCTTTCTCCCTTCTGCTTTAGATGAGGCTGACTTTTCTCTGTTGGTCCAATAACCATTCCTGGACACAAGCAGCAATAATAGCAGTGGAAAACATGTAAACTAACTGTATCTGTCCTCAACCAAGTCCTAATTTTCTGCCACGTGTCATTTCTTAAGAGTTTAATGTCTAATGCCACCAATCCTGTATCCAGATGACTTCCTAACCCAGGAAGGGTAGGACTACTTCCCCTTGCTGCTTTACGCATGGCTATGTTCTCTTTAGTAGGTCCTAAATTGAGTTAGACATAGAGAATTCAAACATCTTGCACAATAACAAAAACAACGAATCAACTCCTCTAAGAAGAGGCTGTGGCTCTTTTATTTCCCTCAAAATATTCAGAGGGCTTTTAGGTAAGAATATATCCTAACAATGGCCATAGTCCTCAGGTTGGAACATGATAGAAATATACTTATTCTAACACTGATGAGTCAAAATTAGCTCCTGGTGCTATAATGATGTTAGTTTACTATGCAAAATACAGACAGGTCTTCCAGGTTTGTTATTTTTTTGGCCTTCTTAAATGGAAGTTTATAAAATATATATAGCTTTGCACTGCACCCTCCCCTCCATTCTGATTTCATCAACAACTGCATATACATCCATACTGGGGAAACAGAAGTAACAGATTCATGCTTCAGATTTGACAGATTTAAAAATAAAAAAATAGTTGTTTTGCATGATTTTTTACAAAGAAATCAAGAAAATAATTTATTAAAACTCACAGATACTTTGATACACAACCCTACACTTGGCCTGTGAGGATTATCACTCCACAGATGAAGCTCTGCTTGGATACAGATGTAAAACTGAACACAGCAGTTTACAGAAGGGCTGTGTAACGTGAATATGTATCTGTAATCTCTAAAATGTATAAACAAGACTCTAATAATCTAAATGCTCCCTTCTCCTTAAATAATATGTCGTTTGAGTAACAGAGGATCACAAAACTAAAATAAAAATAAAATGAAAAATATAGCAGAAATAATACTTTCTTAAAATTATGCCCTTGAGAACATCATAATAAAACATAGAAAAAAAGTCCATCAATTCGCAAACCAGCAACTTTTCTCCCACACCCAAATATGGTGGTATAAAAGAATCTGCATAATTTTTAAACTTTCAAATGCTTTCAGTACTGTATTATTATCATTGCTTACATTTGATAGCTTTATAATATCTTAGGCGCTCCACTAGTATTCCTATTGTTTTAAAGTTTTTAAACTGAAAATTTCCAGATGGTTTATTTATAGACTATTAACATCATTGGGTGTTTTGGGATAACATTTGCTGTCACCAAATAAAGAAGCTTTTAGAAACTTATTTTATTTGGAAACATTTTAAAAAATATTACAACACAACTTTGAACTCTGTTTCAAAGCTCAAATATTATCAGCAATAAAAAAAATGAAGAAAAATGGACAAGTTTTCTATTACAGGTATATAATAAAAACTTTCATCAAATCAAGAACTGTGGAAATCGCTGTAGTTTGGGCTTGACTTTGAAAATATATTCAACTTTACAGTATTTATGACTAGATATTTTGTTTCTCCATTCTAATATGCTTAGAGTAACGAATTAGGTCCAACTACAGAACAAAAAGTTACTTATTACAGAAATAGTACATGTATGAAGTATTAGCTGTCCTGATGAGATGACTTTGCATCTCATTCGGGCAAATGTACTCCACTTTAAAGCTATTTACTACTTTATTTACTAAGCCTGGGGATTTCAGAGAAAAGAGAGAGACTGATTCCATACAGATGCCTAGAACACATTTTTAGCTCACATTTTGAGTGACCTCATACCGATACTTGGACATGAGCATCACAAAGCAAAAGAAAACAAACGCAGAAGAACCTTCTCTCCCCTAAGAGAGAGAGGGTACTTACAAAGACAGTTCTAAAGTATTTTTTGAAAGGGAGATGATGACACAAAATAAAATACTGATGTTAAGAAACATTTTTACATGCATCTGCACTATATATCTATATCAAAAATTTTAAGATTGTTTCAGTCTACTGCACAGAAACAAGCCAGATTTAGATTGCAGAATGTAATGACCTGGAATCAGATCATCCTGAAACAGCAGCATTAATTTTGCAACCTCTAAACTGAATTAAATGTCCACTTCGAGAGGAATTTAAGGTAGCTCTATATGCTGCGTGTTTCTTAAACAGTAATTAAAAAAACCCACCACATGAAGGCAGGCAGTGGAACGACAGTATGTGTAAGTACACGCACATTAGATTTTCAAGATCGGGCCACCCTGAATAGGAACCACAGATGTTGAAAACTTCATGTGTCCTAGAATATGAAATTGTGTCAAATACATGACCTTGCTATCACCTAAAGCTTACAGATCGTATACAATTAACTCTGAAATGCATGCTTCAGAACTCATATATTTAATGACAGACATGCATCTTACTGCAAAATGCATACCTTGTTGCAGCAAAGTTGTATATAGAATTTTTTGCAAAATGTGACGAGACAGAAATAAATGCCTCTTAATAAATCATTACATACCTTCCCCCTCCCATTCACAATTATATAAGCTAAGAACTTTTTTGTTATTTCTTGTTTGTCCCAACTTACTGTATTTATTAGTCATCACTAACCCACAAGAATTCACCTTTGCACATACTTTGGGCATACTAAAATAAAATAAAATAAAATGATCAGTTTTTAAAGATGCCACTCTTGCCTAGAATAAACCTATTTTGTAATTGTTACTCATCTCTGCATTTACATTTCCTTCAAGATATATCTTCAAAAATTATGAGTCATTGTCTTGTGCATTTTCACATTTCTCACAGCAGAAGAGCATAAAAATATTTCCAGTGTCAAAGGGAGGCTTTACTCAATTCACCGGCTTGGTCAGAAGGTGGAGCTCTATACATACCTGTATCGCTTAACTGCACATAAAATCTGCAACTACATATAAAACCACAGAAGTACTCAGAAAACAAACCTGCATTTAACTCCAAGATACAATTTGTTTCATAAATACAGCAGACCGCATCCGGTAACAAATGGCTCCTCTCCTAGCATTTGAAACCATTTTCAGTATGTTAAAAAAAGTCACAATGAAATTTAGCATTTAAGTCCTCTTTTTCTTTGAAAAAATACGTTCGCATTCTTTTTAAAAGATCGTAAGATAGTTGATACTTACAGGCATCTCTAATATATAACAACATGGCTACAAAAATGTAGTCAACTAAATTCAGGGTGATACTGTCAGCAAAGAGAGCATCCCAGACAACCAGAAGGTCCTGAAGTGGGAATTCACGTCCAAACAGGAGCCTTACCCATCGCCTGAAAAAAAAAAGGAAAAGGTGTGATTTGTATTTCTCCCTTTTGCCAAGTATGATAAAGTCAGGATACATATCTCAGGATCATCTACAATCCAAAACATTTTACCAGAAAATTTTGCAAAATGTGAAGATCTGTGATCATCGCTTAACTAATTGTATTGGTGGAAATGTTATTGCATCTACGTTAAAGAAGTGACACATTACAGACTGTAGAAGCGTAACAACTGACTAATATTATTACGTGGGTGAACCTCAACGGACAAAACCCATCAATCCTATATACCGTATTTTTGAGCATTTAATGTGATAGGGATCTAAGAGGAAAGGGAGAAAATGTTATGCAAAAATAGCCTGGAACAGCAAAAAGAGGAGAGAAGCCAGTGGTTTATGAGAAGCCCTGAAAAGCCCAGTCAAGTGAAAGCCAGTTCAGAGGCAGATGTCAATCAGCAGTTAAAATGGATCGGGTCACACTTAATTTAAAGAGGCTTCCTCCCTGGTATTGACGACAGTGTTTGCAGCTCCATGTAAAATATTCTATGGATGCTATTTTGATTAAACCTAATTTAAATCTTGATCAGATTTAGTGATAATCTGCATGTGAACTATGCTGTTAATTCCTGCTCATACCTGTGCTGGTTTCATACCTAGCAAAATGTGAAAATCTATCTTCTAAAACACAGTATTTGCTTGAGAAGAAAATTATTTCTCAAGATTTCTTATTTCCAGTTCTGGCTCTTACGCTGACTTGCTGACCTCAGGAAAGGCACTCCTTTTGCCTATTCTGGAACAGATCTGCTAGCTTTGTAGCTTTTTAGGGAGCAAGGATTATCTAAGGTTATATTCGAAAGAGCTAAAGAATAGTTAGTAACATTAATCCTGAAATAGTTATTACGAAATGGACTTAAAAATAATGAATTACATTTTTAGCTGGGATATGCAAATCACTACGCATGTGGAATCTGTTTATTCAGTGGCAAGAAAAGATTGATTGCAAATTTCTGCTAAGCAAATTAAGTCATTCTTTAAAACTCACAAAAATTTCTAAAAAGGCAACTAGAAATTTCTTCAAGATTAGTTTCTCTTGCGAGAATTCATGTTTAACCACTTTTGTCCCAGAACTCATTGTTGGTTTAAGGCATCTTTCTTTTTCCCCGATTCCAGTAATAAAAGTTCATTTCTAGACAAATGAATTCCAACACATCAGTCGAGCACAAGCTTTCAAGATAGCAACGATCTGTACAAAAAGACTCTCTTACAAAATAAATTCAAAGGGACTGTTCTGTGAATCAAGGTTTTGTTCACTTAAACTTTTATTGCTGCCACACCACTGGAACCACATGTATAATGCACAAACACATCCATGTTACAGATTTAGAGATCACTACACAGAATTTTTTCCCTTGTAAGACATGATTTCAAAAGCCAGCATCATCTCATCCTTACTATCAAACATTTACACTCTAAGGTCTTATAACTTTTTATGTTAGCGTAGTAATTATAGAAGTTGCAAAATTAGCTATGACACAGTACACCCTCTATGTATTTGCCTCTCTGATCAAACCCCTTTCTTATAAGGACTTGTTTTCAGGCCTCAGAAAGAGAAGTCAGAAGAACTGTTAACACAAAAGCAAGGCTTATCTAGTGCATTTAATACCACGTCTGTTCTGTCTAAGGGATTTTACCATATAGTGGCACATCATTACCCTACAGCACCTAGCCTACAGGAGACTATTATCCCATGGTGACACAAACTTTCCCCAAACTCTGTGTGAAGCCTATTACTTGCATTAACAATCCCTCCCACCTGTAAAACCGCAACTTTCAACACAAACTGTTAGGTGAGAAATTTCAGCTAAGCTTGAAGCGTTTGAGCTGACTTTGCTTGCAACTACCCAAATCTCATTCAGAAGCCTTGCTAAAAGTCTAATACACTTCAAGGGAAAAAATACACCATGGTGTAATGGGATTTGTTATTAGTCTTTTATTAGAAATCTCTTTTGCTTCTTTACTACTTCATTATGCAGTGTTAATCGTTTGTAGATGCAGGTTTATTCTGCTCAAGCAGAAGTCATTCCTTTTTTTCTCCTGCTTTTATATTTTCTCCGGGGAAAATTAAATCTCTGTCCCCAGAGGTATCACGTTTCACAGATGTAGACTGCTGAAGAACAACTGGACTCCCTTTTGCAACCATAATATTACTGTTAATTATTTGAACCTTCCTGTCTTGAAGGGAGTAAGCAATTCATACTGTTGTAAATGCATATATACTAACTGCTCTCTTATTTTCTTCAGCAGCGTTTAGCTCATAGCATCTATAAACCAAGGACCCTATTGCCTATGAACCATGCTGCCATATGGCAGGACTTCACTCAGCTTTTATATTCATAAAAAGGGATCCTAATTCCTTAAAGTAAGTGTCCACACTGAAAAGCTGTCTTTCAAACAAACATGTTCCTACTGCTTTTACAAATATTTGCAGAGAATTTAAAGACACTTAATAATTGCATTGGACATGATAAATCCTTTTTTTTTTTTNNNATGGCTGTCTGTGGTTTAATTATTGTTCTGTCCTGTTAATCTTGCCTTACATCTGTTACACCTGCAGACTGCGAGGCTCACAATAGTATACCTTTTATCACATGCAGTAATACAGTAATTCATATTTTACCAGGCATACTTAGCAATTAAAATCTACAAAAAAAATTACAGATTCTTTAAAGCTGTAATACACCAAGGTACTACTACCTACATCGTAGAATACGTAACTGTATCTTCCACTTATGATTCCTATATAATTAAACCAATATTCTCAAGAGATCAGTAATTACTAGCAATAGCTAATGATTCATTAATGACCTTACAATATAGAGAAATCAGGAGAAAACTGTGCTCTAGTAAAGCCATTAAATAAGGCAATGATCCAGTCTTACTAGTTTTAACTAAAACCACAACCATTTTGACTGAGATTTACAGGACAATTCTCCAAGCATCAATAAAATTAACTTATGTTGTGTGTTACGTATATTTAGCTGGTTATCTTCTCTGTCTTCTTGGAAGGCAGAGAATTCTGAAAAAATAAACTAAATAATAAGCCTAAGAAATGGTTACAGTTGAGGCGATACAGTTTAGGAGGACAAAACAACACAATGAAATCAGAAAGAATAAGAAAAACCATAACACCAGGAAAAGGGAAAGCATGACTCTGAAGTTACTTCTAAATGACTAAATCCAGGACCTACAACTTGTCCACAAGTTGCCTAAAAATTCTACTGAAAGAGCCTGTTTTCAGCCATTTATACTTTTCCTAATCTCAATCTTCCGTACAATTTCCACTCCAAGCATCTGCTCAAGGTGTGGTTTTTTTTATTCACTGATACTATTCATTAGAACAGGATTAAAAAAAATTCTGCATATGCTTAACTTATTTTTTCCCCAAGCTTTTAATTAAGAAGGTCTAGAATCACAACAGCCAGGCCTCTGGTATTTCCTTTTTGCTGTATATATTTAAAAAATGCCCAAATTTGATGATTCCTTGGTCGACCTAAACACAGCAGAGTGCAGATTTCCACAGAGTATATGTCCTGTCTCTTCCTAACTCTCCCCACCACCCAATGGCGCATCTGCCATCCCATCCCTCACCCCAGCTGCACCCTCCTTCCTGCACGGGAAACGGCCAAGGCGCGGATCATCCATCTGCAATGGCTGGTGCCACTCAGTGGACGTGACGGCGGAGGATGCTGTTCATCTCGTTTCCAGTGGTTGCGAGACTCACTAGCGGGAGTCTCCCAGAGAAAGGGAGGGTCAGTAGGATTTTGCAGGATGTCCTTTTGTTCTCAGTGCAACTTTGGTGCTTTTTTTTTTTTTTTTAAATAAGAAAATTATTTAAATGGACTGTAAGTATTGAAAAGAACACCATCTTATCAAAACTAAGCACTCGGAAGCTGAGAAATGCCAAAATTAACATCAGTTGTTTACCGACTGAGAAAATGATATGTACGCTCTGTCTCTTTAAACTCTGTCATGAATTATGTTCAAGCAAACATTTGTAGCCAGTGCAATTTACTATGTAAAGTCATAGTCAATAATTTAGGAGAAAGGGGAGACAGACTTGAGCTGTGATTTGCTTGTTCAAAAATAAGATATGGAAAAAGGATGAGGAGCAACATTTGTATAACACTTTCAAAAGAACTTAAAGCTATATTGAAGATAAAGAATTAAATATTTCAATGCCAGGCAGTAAGCACTACTCTGGACTGACTTGACGCCTGCGCTATGATTTCAGACGTCTGTGTTTCTAACCTAGGGACGCTGGGTGGGCTGCAGTTGAAGGCGGTTGTGTCCCTGTCTCCCTGGCTGTCCTTCTGCAGGGGGCTCCCGCTCCTGGAGCAGCACTCGTCAACACTCACGTGGATGAGAAGGGAGAGCAAAGATAGTTGCAAATACATAGCAAAGGCACCCTCAAAAGAAGACATTTGATACCAGAAACTCTCCTGCATTTGGCAGTTGCCAGACACAGTCAGAGAGGAGACAGGCAAGTTCAATCAGAGGATGACATTTATAGGGGTGTAAGATAATTTACTTTCTTTTAATGACATGAAGGAGACCAATCAAGACAAGCTTTAGCAACATTTCAGCTTAGACTTGTTACACAGTCCATTTCTCCAGTGTTCTGTCGCTTTTCTTAATAAATCTTGTTTTTATTAAGACTCCCATGGCTTTATACAGTTCAGAGATTTTGTAGGGAATGTCCTAACGAGATTAATAAAACCTTCAAATGATACAAGACAGTGAAGGAAACATGCCTGAAGTATAATCGCAACTTGTTCTTCCAGCTACTCTTCAACAAGGGTCTTGGAGAAGGGTAGTACTGCTTGTGGTGCACGAGAAACTCTTAATGATCGCAGATGAGAAGAAAGGCAAAAAAGCTAAGAGTAACAATTAACAAAATGAATTTCTCAAATAAACAAAGCCTAATTAAAAATCAGTATTTTGTCATAACAGAAAGAAGCATGTGAAATCCCAATAAAGTAAAAAAAAATAAATCTTAATATAAGAAGTTATGTGGGAAGCTTACCAGACTTTCAGGGATTTACTGAAACTTCTGATGTGTTCCATCTAAACGCTGAGAATTTTACACAGCATACCCTCGTACGCACACCACCCATAAAGGATGTACAGTAAGATATTGTTACAGCATATGTTGCATTTTTTTGCCTTAATCTACTTACCTTGTGAAGGGAATGAAAACAGACATCTTGCTACAAGATGTGTTTTCTTCAACCATAAATTCAAATGTTAATTCTGGATTTATTAGATAAAATTATGTGGCCTTTGTCATTTGAGAAGGCAGACGAGACGATCAGATTTTCCTTAGGCTTTAAAACATTTAAATACTATAGATTTCTACCATACTGTCTACAACAGTGTAAGTTGATTGTACAAAACTGTGTGTGATAAGGAAGGAAAAAGTGTGGGCCAGCATCTAACAAATCTCCTTAGACTTCAAGATAACAGAAAGCACAGAATAAAGATTCTTCTTACGTGTACACGTACACCTGCCTTATCTGTTAAAGTAACTTCAGGTCTGTATGTTAACTAGTATTCTGTCAGAGAATGACATACACGCTTTGCTGTGACCGTGATCTAGGTGGGATTGTCTGGTCCTGCACTCGCATGTGGGGTATATTCATTTCATCCAGCTTCTCCTATACTGGCTGCATGAAGATTTGTGGATCGTTGCACCAAATGCACGAATCATGGCTACTACCCTTGGATGGATACAGCGTAGGGCTTTTGGGTTTCCACTCATTTTTTAAGTTTCACATAGTTATATTAAAAACCTCTCAACTTTAAAAACTATGTTATGATCCACAGGCTTTCTGTTCCACAGCTTAAAGTGTAGGGGCCTTAAATAGTAGTTATATGCAAAGATAAAAATTATAGTGTTTGAAAACAATACAAATAAAAATGAAACCACATTTACATTATGGATTATATAGGTTTCAAATGCTACTGTAGGATTTTCTGACAGAAAATAAATATTTAAAATTAAATAATAATTATAATGAATACTTGTTTATTAATGTAAATCTACTCAAATTTAGCCTAAGTGACAGACAAGAATCCAGTACATAGTATACTTTGTTGCCTTCTTTCCACTGGGAAAACGTTTTTGATTTGTCCTGTTGAAAATTCCTGCTGTTTTACATATCTTGATTTTTTTAATATTAATTACTTTATCCTACACAGACTAGCATAAATCTTTAAAATAAATACATTTAATTTTATTTTAACAAATAAATTATATGACACAAGCATCTAATTGTTATTTGGATTATTTTCTTTCCCATTTGGTTTCTTTAAGATTACTGGCAAAGATTACTCAGTTTTGCATTTAAGAAAAATTCTTTCAATTTTTTGAAAACTACACATTTCCTTATTAAAGAAGGTTTTTCTTTCTAAAAAATGACTTCCTAATAATCCTCCCCTCCTCCTTTCTGTAATTCATGTGTCTTTGCAAAAGCACTTACCACTGCAATTGTACTGTACTCATTTGCAGGAATGCACTTCATGAAACAGGTGCCATTGCATCTTCATAGTAGTAACATTTAATATTTTTACGAATGTACTACAATAAAAGTATTGAATCTGTTAGCCTGCTTTGGGCAGGTTTCTGTTCCAGCTCTTAACTAACTTTAGGCACTTGTTTTGGCATCAGTGCTGCCCTTGGCTTCAGACTTTACTTGGCTGTTGCTGTCACCTACTGCTGCTCCCAACCTACAGCCAACTTCTTGTGTGGTACCAATAACTACTGCTGGGTGCCTTGGGCATGTTCACCAGAAGTGGTGGTGCCCCTCTACAGTGAAGATAACTTTCCTTCATGCTCTTGCTATGGTCTTGGTACTTGATGTAGTTCTCGCCTGCTGTACTGTTTTAAGTGTTGATAGCTGTATTTTGATGTTCCTGTGAATTTGTTTTAGAAGTTCTTTCATGTGATCTTTGATTGATCATGGCAACTGGGAGAATGTGCAAAGATTGGAGGAAAGCAAATGCCACTCCCACCTTCAAGAAGGTTAAGGAGGACCCAGGAACTACAGGCCAGTCAGCCTCACCTTGATCCCTGGGGATGATGGATCAGCTAATCCTGGAAACCATTTCCAGGCACATGAAGGACAAGAAAATCACCAGCATGGCTTCACCAGGGGGAAGACAAATGATACACAAATTCATACCCGCGAAAAGCCATATAAAATATACACCAAAAGATCACCACAAGCAGCTTTTCTCCCTCAAAAGCCACAATAACCCCATAAACAAAAATACCCCCCCTNAGAGTGGAGTAGAGGGGCAAAATCACCTCCCTCGACCTGCTGCTCACACTTCTTTTGATACAGCCCACTTGTCATTTTCCTCAAGATGTGGTGGTTTTCCCTACTGGAAGCTTTAAATACTAATCAGATGTTATTACAAAATTTTGATTATGTATCATGTAATATTGGATCTGATTCAGAGATTATTTGATCAAATCCTATAAAGGCAGGAATTCAGACTAATTAAACTCATAAACCTGTATAATCTTCAGTTACTGCTCTGATTTTGCAATTTATTTGATTGATCTTCTTAATGCAAAACTCCAATATCATGAGTGGCTGAAACAAGCTCTTAACCTGTATGTAATTGGTTCACCTTTTCTTTACCTAATGGGTGAACTTTCTTTTGACTTTTTTTTCTCTAGAGAATTCTAGTTTCTCTGCATATTCAAAACCTTTTTAAAGTAGTAGTTTTATCTGCAGGCTTTGCCAATGGTTCCCCCATCAAATTTGTAATAGTCCATTTCTGGAAAAGCTTGGATCTAAATTTATTTATCACAGTAATTACGGACTAGCACACTGTAAGACACAATGACTGTTTTCATGATCAGTTCAGATCTCCATCAGTTTTAGCCTGATGTACTGGCTTGGGTAGATTACAGACACTTCCCCTTTCCATTTCATCCCTCTAACATTTTCAGAGTCTGCTTTGGTTTTTAGATACCACAAAACTGTAAGCTTGTGGAATAGGAAAGAGTAAAAAACCAAACCCTCTCTCATTAGTCTGTTCAACTGATTTGAAAATGGATTTGATTAGTATCAGAGAGCAGTCTGCAACCGGCTTTTCCATAACACTAAAAACTTCAAAAACAGAGCTAAGAACTTGAATGTGTTTAGAAGAGAAAACAGAAAAAAGTTTCCATTTTTTTCATCAGGAAAGATGGGAGAAAGTGGACTTTTAGGTGGATATTTATATTGTGGATGCAAATTTTAAATGATCAGAGATTTGCATCTAACGTAGCATTTAATTTAAAGAAACTCTGCAGTGGGAGAAGAGTACAGTGTCCATTCTTCCTAAAGCATTAAAAGTTAAAATATTTCAATTTTAGTATTTCACATACACGACACTTTATGAAAGCTTAGTAATTAACAGCTATTACAAGCACTGTATTAACATTGATAGCCTGTGTTTGCAGTAAATACTAAAGACATCCAATTACTGGACTATAACAATTTACTGACCATTCATTACTATGAAGGGTGGATAAAACTAATGTACTCCAGTAGTTACTGACAGAAAGAATGATCATCATAAAATAACTAACATAGTTTCAGCTATAACTGAATTTTTAAAAGGACAAAAGTTCTAGACATTTGTCAGGATTTTTTAAAAAGCTGCTTCAAGTTGACAACAAATATCACAGACCAAAGTTGAGGCACCCATTTTTTAAATGTTGTCCAGAATCAGAGGTAACAACATGAAGAGTCCAGCTGTTACACCATGACTTATTTTGAAATTATGTGGGTTTATTCCATGGAAAAAAGACTGAAGAATACTGCTGTGTTTCTGCAAAACAACTAAATTTAAACAGCTCAGGCAATACCCAGATTTAAAACGCAAAGCTCAGTTTGAAAAAGGTATGGTAATAAACTAGCAGGACCAGAGGGGCCTGTTAGATTCTACTGGAAAAAACCTTTTGAAGTCAATAATAAACACCTCTTAAGTGCAAGGAGTATGAGACTTCATCTCTGATACATACTTAAAACCCTAATTTAATGACCGACATCTACACTCAGAAGAGAAAAATGTAAGTCCTTGAAGGTGTGCCTGCTGAATCCGTACTGCTTTTTGCCTCTATGCAATTCATACTCACAGTCCTAAATACTGATGATGCATGTGCATTTCGTTTTGAAAATCACTGCAGAGTAGCAAAAACATTTTCTTTTTTTTTTTAACAAAAATAATTACAGGTGAATGATTTTAAACACTGTTTGCTGCAATAAACCTATTGAAACAAAAGAGGCACTTCTAAATTAGTGAAGTTCCTACTGATATCAGCTATTAGCAATTAAGAACTCCACCCCCCCAACTTTTCCATCTTTAAACAGCAATGATTAAATTTGGTTTTAAAGTGGAGAAATTATATTAGAAAAACACCTCTCAGTGTTGCAATTAAAGCACAGTTCTTAAGATGATAAAATAAATTTGCTAATAGCTTTATCCATTGATTCAAGATGCACGCAGTTGGTTTAAAAGATACAACGATCCTTTTGTACAATCTCTCTTTGGAAGAGGAATCTATAACATTTTACTTTCCCATATTGTTAAATCTTCTATAGAGTTACAACATTTCTCTGTAAAATCCACTTGGACAAGACATAATCAAAAAGACATGTCTTTTAAAATAAAAGGAAGGGAGATAATTTTGTTAATAGCTCTAAAGTAAACAAATAACTACTGATAAAATATTATGAAATTTATATTCTACCTTGGAGACTTCCCTATCACAAATAAAATGCCTTTTCTGTCCATAAAAAACTGAAATCTATAATTGAACCATCTTTCTGTTACTCTGCACTGAAATGTTAAAACAGAAGAACTTTTGAGTGGTATGCTAAATAAAACATTAAAAATTTCAAGGGATTTATTTTTTTTTAATTCTTCAGAAGGTGAAACTGCCACCAGAAAACACATTGTATTCAAACCAACAAGGCGACATGCCTGCTGTGACTGTATCACTAGTTTACCAATCCACGTTAATATTTTTTTTTTTTATTTCTAATTGATTTTTTTAAAAATTTTATTTCTAATCCCATTTCTCTACCACAGGTGGTTTTGGTGTTACCAAATTCAGTTGATAAAGACAACAGTTTTAGGTTTTCATAGTAAAATTAAGGATGGCAATATATCCAAGAATATGCATTATAAATTAAAATGGTAACTTTAAGCTAATTAAATTATATATCAGATTGCCTCTTTTATCTCATAAAACTACATAAATATACGTCGGACATATCTGAAGTAAAAGGACATGGCCTTTACAAAGTGACAATCTTTCAGTTGGGCTTAACGCATAAGAAATTGAAATTGTGATACTTTGCTATTAAGAAAACAAAAAAACCTTATAAAGCTATTTGGCAGCCATGCGCAGAATAAAACAGGCACTGGTAAGGAAGACTTTATCGACATCAACAAAATCTTACTACACATACATTTTGCGGATGCCTTATTTTAGTATTTGGAAAATTCCTGCTAATTATGCTGAATACAAACACAGGTAAAGCTAGACTGCCACAGATAAAAAAATTCCTTGCCAAAGAACTAGTAAGATAAACGTGCAGAGATAATAGGACACCCAAACATGCAAAACCTTGCTAAGACAGACACTTATTTAAAGTATAATTTTCTGTGCATCCAGGATTTTGTTTGGGTATCTTCCATGAATGACTGGTGCACCCAACTTTAAAGCAACTCTGTAGCGGAAGGAGCTCTACTGGAAATTCCCTGTTTGGAGCTGCTGCCCACAGGGGCCAGACCACCCCCACGGCAGCCCTCAGTGGGGAGAGAATCCTGGTTTTCTATATGCCTTTTCATTGCCGTGTAACAGTGTCATTTCTTTCAGAGACGCTTTCCCCTTGAGAGTCAAAATTAAACAACAGTAAACCTAAAATGGACAGAATTCCTACCTACCACCTGAACTGGGGGCTTATTTCTGCAAACCTCTTTATAATGAAACATAAAACATTTCCAAATGTCTTTGTGGGTCTCCACTCCAGTGAAGAAATTTATTTATTTTTTAAAATGAGGAGAGAAGATTTATGTCATCACTGAATTCAATATTACATCTATTGTACGCTCTAAAACTAAATTAAGAAGCTGTTCAGAGGCCATACATGCAGCAGTCCATTTCAATCTATTAGTCTGGCTAAATGCCTTCATACATCCAGTGAAGGGAGTCATCATCATCAATCTGCCAGTTTTAGTGACCAGTCAACTACATGTTGATGCATGCACCGAGGAAACACAAGCGTTTCCTCCCTGCTGTCGTACTCCTAAACATGAGAATCAAGCGAGGCTGTTCCAATAGGTAACACGCAAAACGATGATTTAGCTGCTTAGTGTAAACAACTGTTAGAATCACCACTTTATTTATAACCTTAGTTCAAAGGCAGAATGTGAGTTAGGAGCCCAGTTCCATTATCAAGCAGGGTAAGGCAAGTAAGAGTTAACTCCTTTTGCCTGGTAAGTTAATTGCATCATTGTTATCCAGAGTCTTGCTCTCATTTAAATTGTCGAACAAAAAAAAAAATGCACACTTTGAAGTAGTTTTATCCTTTCTGTATACATTTAAAGAAAAGTTGTTTTACATATTAGTTACAAGAACAAGGACTTCTACTTTTGTGAAACAAAGTACCGATCGATGACTGCTGGAGTTTCATGTTGTGTAGCAGCAGCCTTATGGGAATATTGCATCTTTTTGGAGATGCACAAGGGCTTAGTGGTCTCATTTAGCTACCTATGTGCCCCTGCAGAAGCCCTGCTAGCAATAAAACACTCTGGTGGTAAACAGCTAATTCATTAATTAACCACAGTATTTGCTGGAAAGGAAAGCACTAAACAACGCTGCACAGAAAGTGCAATTGCGGTTGTTCCAGGTCCCTGTCTGCAGTATGTGCGGCAGAGGCAAGCAATGCCTATGCTGTTTCTAATTATTCCAATTATCATGGCACACTATGAAAACTTGATTAATAACACTGAAGATATTGTTGTGGCAATTAGCCATATGGTTGTGGGACTTTATTCTGTCACGATTTAGCCATTAGCATCTACTTATGTTTGTCAGAACAGAGCATCCGTGACAAGTTGGAGTTCCGCTCACCTTGCCGAGTCCCCGGTGAGCAACACCAGAGAAATGTTTATTCCTGGGAGCCCCGCGCCTGAGTAAATTTTTCATGTGGCATTCGGTCTGACTGGGGACAAATGTCAAGTAGCTTACGCGACGACCCATCAAGCCAGGCGCTCTCTGCAAAAGGTACCTTGCCAACGGCTTGTCAAGACAGACTTCTTTCAGGGGAGGATTTGACCAGTAAAATTAGTGTCAAATGTCTTGTATTCCATGTTTTCAACGGTTAACCGTTCAGACAGCATGCACCTACCCTTATTTAGACGTGATGAAGTGCTCTATTATGATTTTATACACCTATGAGTTACATATTACTGTGCACTTGAAATGTATATCACCAAGCAGAGGGACCATGGGGCAGCACTACTGTTACGTTGGTCAGCTGATCTGACAGCTACGTGAGCCGTCTTTATGAGCCGTCTTTTTAAAACGCAAAGTATATGTCAAAAAACAGCGTTTATTTTAATTGTTCTTTTCATTTTGTGGGCAGAATAACTGCTCATCTCTAAAAGTTCACCTCTAAGACACAAGGAGAAGCTTTAAAAAGTCATTAATAACGGGAGCCTGCCTTTTTTTTTTCCTCCTGAAAGCGTAGCAGTAGTCTTACCACTTCTCTAACATTTCTCGCAAATCAGCTAATGCAAATGTGTTTATATCGGCATGTCACTCAAAATCAAGATGTTTGCAATCAAAGACAACTCCAAGCTTGACTAGTTGTCCACAGTTAGGAATCAACAAGTTGGTCCTTATTAAAAGGAGTAGGAAGCACGGAAGAATTAGCATCTTGCTGCACAGGGATGCCGTATATACAACTGATGAAAGTGTGCTTACCTATTTTGGACATTAGCGGACGAAGCAATAACCCGAGCTTGTGGAAATGACAGTAAAATGACACTGTGTAAGAAGTTTTTAAGAAGCAAGGAACTTTAGAAAACTCACAGTATTTTAGAAATTCACTGGCTACTCTTAAAAAGAACAATAAGAATTGCTATTTTTCATCTGATTTTCCAATACACCTATCTCTACCCTAACAGTAGCTTTCCTTTTATAGTCACTATTTTCCATCTGTATAGATCTTTCACACACTGTGAGGAGACAGGTAGATAATTTAAAATCATAAAAGTAATTGTAAAGAAATAAAAATAAAGAGAAGACTGAGCAGGTGTAATATTTTTAACTAAATTTAACTCATTATTTAATGACAGGAATTTTAGTTGACGGGACTTTTGGGCATAAAAATTGCTGACAAATATTCATATAAGAAAACACAAATGATGTGCACACCTCACATAGCTCACTACTAATAGGGAGGTATCACCAAAACAGTTATCATCAAGAAGGAGGGACTGGGTCTGCTTAGCATCATACAGACCAACTTTTAATGGAGAGCTAGTTCTGAGGCTGAAAAAAACCTCTTTTTTCCATTTATGCCCTTTTGATTGAGATGATCAAGTTTGTTTTTAAATAACAGTGTTTGTGGAAAATTATATACTGACTGTCCTAGAAATCCCATCTGTGCACACAGACATTCATATGTGGAGAGGGATTGGGTATAAAGGAGGCAAATAATTCAGAGAGGGAAACGAGGGAAATAAATACTGTGCAGGAAAGAACGAAGAGATGAAGGACGGACAAGAGGGAACAGAAGATTTAGCTGGAAGGGAAGTATCAGTGAGGAAGTTTTTCATAGGAGCCATGGAGAACAAGACAGAGGACCTAAGGAGTAATTTGTGTGCAACGCAGGTGCTGGACTCAGCCCTAAGCCTGTGCAATGGATTTAGCCTTCTCCCTGTCCATAGTGGGTGCTGGTAGGAGGTAAAGCAGCAGCATATGGCCTTGCTCAAAGTTGTCCTGACTCTTCTCTCCAAAGGGGTCTGCAGGACTCTCCTCCCCCAGCCCACCACATGGCTGCTGAGAGGGAGAGAAGACCCTGCAGCTGGAGATGTAACCCTGCAGAGGGAGCAGAACTGCCGTTTTCTCAGGCTGCGTTCTGCTCTTTGCCATGCTGGAAATCTGCTCTCTACTTTGCAGGCCATCCTAAGAATACAATTGTGATTACAATGAAATGAATAATAAGACTGCAGACTATATGGTCTGACGGGTAAGACGGTGTATCTGTTTTCTACCTGGTATCCAACCACAAATTTTGGACATAGTATAGTTGAATATATGCTATATTTTCAGCTAGTACTGATACTCAATATTTAGAGCAAACTAGGAGGATGAAAGAGGAGTTAAAACCGATGCTATCCACACCCAAGGTCAAATCATACCCATACGTGTAATACAGACAGATCAGATGAGACCATAACCGTTCTTCCTTGGCCAAAGTAGTTGTCTGCTAAACCTCTATGCTAGGAAGAAGCTCTGTCCTAGGAAGAGATTTTGGCGTGTGCAGCAAGGCAATGTGGGATAGGAAATGTGAGAGTTTGTGTTGTCCTGAGAGTTCGGCACACATTCATTGACACGCACGTTTGGGACTGGCCATATGGGCACCAAAAGTACAAGTCCTATAGCAAACCATGCTTTAAACAACTCTTGTGTCCCAACTCCAGCCAATGTTGTAGAGAGACAGTGGGGCTGCTTCTTCTTCATTTCTATCTTATTTATACAGGATTAAGTATTTTCAGGAACTTTCTTCTACGGATATGTGGGTTTCTGATTATCCTTGGCACTGCAAACATGGCTGGAACTTCTAGACACTATTTTTGACTGCTAACTCACTGTTTTAGATTAACTTACTGTTATATATAGACTAAAACCAGCCACAATGAAAACTATACCAGATTTTACAGCTCTTTGTACCTCAAACAGGTGCTCTGTTTCAGAAATCAAAAAAGTATTTTTTTATTATTTGTTTCTTACCAATCAAAAGTATTCCTACAGCAAAGAATTCAAGTTCCAATTTTCTCTACGCTTCTCAGAAATTTCAGGGTAGAAAAGGGACACTAAAAATCCCTCTTGGCCTCTCTGGCAGAAAATCTGTTGTGCACTTATACATTTGATATAATAGATACCTCAAAATGACACTAATTTGAATTTTATTGTCTTCTTTATACTTTGATCTGTTTCCTTAAAACTGTATTTTAACTTACTTCTAAAGAGAAATATCTTTTTCTGAACCTACCACTTTCCAATGGTAATGTGAGAGGTGCACAATGGACATTTCAGGATTGGTTTTAGGCAGCTTGAAAATGGACCTGCCACCTTAATCCTCTGGCATTTCCTACGACTGGCAAACGCAGACGGGGAAAGTGTCAGTCTGATGCGGTAGAGGTGAATGCCCATTTCATCGGAGGCATTTCCATGAATGCAAGTAGGCTCTTCTGCAGGCTGTTCCCTAGCTTTTAGACAAATAGAGATACGGTGAGGGATGTGATCAGATACAGGATAAATTATCCCTCAGGGGAAGTATGGGAAAGAAGGGCTGGAGGCTAGTCATGTTTGAAGGCTAATTTATCTGACCAAGCTCTTCCACACTCCAGCATAATGATGCCACAATGTACCTGAAGGGTAAGAAGCCAGAAACGTACCTGGTGCTGCATCTGGTCTAGTGGAGCCAAATGCATTTGTCTGTCAAACAGGCTGATCATCCCAGGCAGCACAGCATCTAGCACTGGAAATCACCTGCCAGATGGACTGAAATACTCCTGTTGGTTTGTGGGAACTGCGTAGCACTCTAAACCAGATCGCACTGATTTGTGATAACCTCAACAATTCCTCTAGGCACATCTTCATGACTGAATTCTTCCTTATGGTTGTTTGGGATGTAGGTGGTATTTTATCTGAAGGAAATTACGCCATTGAGTATTTAGTTGGCTGTGACAGGTAGAACGTTTCCTTTGAGGAGGTGACATCTATCTCTGTCAATTGAACCACACTGTGAAAACACCAATGATTATTATAAACTTTCTTACTGCCTTGGATAGTATTCCACAATCTTAGATAAGTGATCCCATGCCTGCCTTTAAAAGGTCACTGTTCAGGATACAAACAGGATACAAATCATTTCTGTTATTTACTTTCATACAGAACTTACATGGTCTCCAAAGTTTAGCAAGCTTTTGGTGTCCAAAACAGGCTGACTCAGCAACAGCTCTGATATGTACCAAAGGATTTGAAAATGTGGTCTATCCTTGCAGCATTATCTATTTTTTTTTTCTGTTAGAAGCTGAGTCTGAGATTTATACCCAAAGGTTCAAAGAGGTTTACATAGCCTAAGACCTCACTTGAGGGAAACAACTTGTACCACAAAAGTGATTGGACCAATCATATTCAAATTTCCTATTCAATTGTCTGCTGAAAATAATCTTCAGAAAAAGCACATCATCTCAGACTTCACCTTGGCTTTGTGAGAATTTGTGGGCTCTTGGGAGTTAATTTTAATTCTGTCTAATCATTTGTAACAAATACAACTTTTTAAATCCAGCATTAACTTTAGGAAAGCACGTGGTGAGGATAAGAAGACCTATAGTATGGAGAATAAAAGAAGTGAAAGCACATCCATCTTTGGAAAACAAACATAACCCATAGAATGAGGCACCAATTTAGGAATCAGGAGACATAGCCATAGGCAAATTATTGTCCCATATAATTTTCCTCTCTTTATGGAAGATAAGCATAATTTTCATCAAGCACTATGTATTAAAATCTTTATCACAGAAATCCTTAAATTAAAAAGCAGGATTTTGATATTGTGATAAAACAATTATGAATAATCTTTCCAGGAATACCATGATATATAAAATGATGGGTTTTTCACACGTCAAACCCAAAGGCTGAGATTCATATATGTAGAAGATATTTTTTTCTTCGCATTGCCGAAGGTGAATGAAGGTAGTATTTATCAGTTAACCTATCAGTATTAGAATAACAAAAGGTCACAATTTCTGATTCTTAATGTGTCCTTCAGAAATACAAATTTTACATACGCACATCAAGAAAGGAAGAAGCTGCATATCCGAGGGAAGGATGGTGCATAATATAAGACACAGTTCATCTACTGGCAAAGAGGGCCTTTGAAGGCTGATGACTCAAAATGTAGAGATATTATTTTAGAGACATTTACAAGTTTGGAAATAAAAAATAAATGATAAAATAAACACCTAAAAGACACTAGTTTTATGGCACATTGTACTTTCACTCAACCTTGTATTTCAAAATCTGTAAACTACTTCCTTCCTATCTCTAGTCAAAAACCACCTTACCACCTGACTCCTCTACTAACAAACCTCTACTCCACAGGTATTAGATACTTTTCAGACTCACTGACTGATAACTTACTAATTAAACTAAGAGCAATAAACTTAACTCAAACTTGCGTTTTCAGTTTGGTAGGTCTACTTCACAGTTGAAGAAAAGCTTGTGTGCATGAAAGCCTGCATACTTTTTCAACCATAATGGTTGCTTTAATGAAAGATTTTATTACTACTTACAAACCTTGTCTTGCTACGTTATTAGCCAACCACGTCACTATGAACTGTTTAATTACTGGTATAAGTAAATGAAGCATGTACCTTCAGGCACATATTTCCTGTATTTGGTCAGTAATACTAGCCAAGAGATGAAGATACCTTTAGTATAGAAGCATTTTCTTCCCCGTGTCTCAGAAAACTTCCTGAAGTACTGATGGTGAATCTTTTTAATGTCTAACAATAAATTTATTTTAACAATACCTTTTTATTGTCTCAGCCAGACAAGAGCTCTACTGATGCTGAACCTGCACTGAAACTGATTTACCATCATTGCCTTAAAACTAGACATCTTACTAGACAAAGGGACAAACAAAACCTTTAAAGTGATTTGATAGACTTTTTCTAAACCAGTTGGAATTTACAGAAGGCAAAACGGTTCACTTAATTTTTGAGTTTCTTGAGGTTATGCCCCTTGTATAACCTTTTGACTACAAATCCCCTTCAATTCAGCGTTGATAATGAGTATTAAAACTCAAAGGCATTGAACCAATTGCTGTCAGTTGTGCCATTGCACAGATATATGCAAAATGATTAATTATGTGAATTACAGATTTGCCAAGATAGTAAGTAAACTCTTAACGGCAAGGATATAGGTGACTTGGGTCCAAATAAAGTTATGCACCCCCGATGATTAAAAACTGGAGCGAAAGGAGGATGACAACAATATGTTCCATTACTGTTAGCAATTTTGTACTTATTGATGACGATGCAACTGAGACTGGTGTAGCTGCAAGCATGACATATGTTTCCAGGAACTGAGGCCAGAGGAGGTGTTTTAAACAAGAAGGTACCACACAAATAAGCCTCAATCTGCACTACTAATTGGACAGAGTACAGAATCAATGAGCTAGTAGTGGCTTTAACTGACGTAGACACTAACTTTGTGAAGCTTAATGATTTTTCTATTGTATAGTTATAACATTGAGTTTCATTACCATGCCAAACTGCTCCAGTATAATTCATTCAAAGCAAGGAAGAATGATGCTTCAAAGTGGGAATTTGAAGTTACACAGTTAAAACTCAGGAAATGCATACACCTAATTCCTGTCACATTGTGCAATCCTAGTTCTGCATGTACATCTCCTTTAGTGCTAATTTTTATCAAAATATGCATCATTTTAACACTAATTTCTATTAAAATATGCATCATAAAACATAGCAGATGCATGCAGACAACTAACATATTGTATTAACTTCTGCATTTTTTATTCTTTATTGAATCCTCTGTATTGCATTATTTTGCATTTTCTTTGTTTTCCTTTCACTACCATAAAAAGAATTTGGTTTTACTAATGTTATTCTAAATGCTTTCAATTGGATCAATTCACTTATCATTGGGGTGAAGAACTGAGGAGGGGACAGCATATACCTTAGCTGTTGAAGTCAATTTTCTGCTAGACTGAGTCAAGAGAGCAACACTGCATACGTTTGTATTGTTCTGTATCGGTAAATGAAACTTTCCTTTTTTTTTTGTTTTGAAACAAAAGCTTGGTATTTGCAAAAGCTGTAAGACTGTGGAGACCATAATCTAAAATCATGAGAGCCACAATTTTTATGACTACAATCTTCTTTTCCTGGTGTTCAGGCAGTGGTTTTGGGGTGGATTGCGCTGCATGCGTTCTGATGAGACATTTACAATCTCCTTTATGCAAATTACCCCAGCAGCTGTTTAAGAGCTGTGGTTGTCAGACCAGGCAAGGAGAATGTGATTTGGTATGTCACAAATGGGGCAGGGCTTTATTAGGCTCTGCTAGAAAGTTTTAGCAGATGCCTTAGCACAGATTCAGTGTGATCCTGTAACCCCATTATAACTTTATTGCTTATGGAAAGGAAAACACAAAAAGCTCCCAAATACTGTGGGGATTCTTGAAAATAAGCACTTCACACAATGCCTATTTCTGAATTAAGTGTAAATAATAAACGTAATCTTATCATTTAGAGTGGAAAAACTGCAGTTTTCCCCAAAGAAATCATGTGCGACTGGAGGAGTTTTCCTGGGGAAAAACCCAGCAATAACACCTTTAAGAGAAAATTTTATGAGTAATTGATGAAGACTGTTTTTCATCTTTAAGAATGGCTCACCATTAAGCAAATGCTACCATTTATACAGGTACAAACCCTACGATCTTTTGATAAGACTGCCCACTGAAAATGCTACATCTGGATTAACACTGGACATCTGTGGTCAGGAGATAGATTAAAAGATCAACAGAGGATTTTAGGACTTTTAGGACTGAAAGAGAGCTTTCCATTTAGTTCACTTCCCTGTGATTGTGAGTTAATGTATTACAGGTTTGTTTTTTATTAAGAATCATCTTGTACTGATGTTTATTTTCTTCTTACTCTTGCCATTGCACAGCCTCAGAACCTCACTCATATTAACAGGTTGCAAGAATTACAGCCCCCTTAGAACCTTTTGATATTCAACATATAAATTTGAGGTCATTTTGCATCATTTTGCTTTTGATAACATTGTCCAACTTTCACTCACTCACTTTCTTACCCAGTATTTATTCCCTGGCACATTTCTAGAGACCAATTTTATCCTCTCACCTTCTGTTTGACTTGCCTATGTAAGTTAAACTCACTTAAGCTCCTCTTGAAAAATGATGATGATCAGAAGAATGGGGAAGCTAGATGCTAACAGCTATACTTCAGCAGTTTGGATTAATCTTTCTTGAATAGAGTTAACCAGAAATGTCTATGGCATTTCAGATGAAGTCTTACTACTACCTGTACAATGGCATCAAGACTTTCCCATCTCTTCTAGAAACACAGGTAGCCTGATAGCATTTGTCTTTTACACAGCTCATCAATTTGGTGGCTCCTAGATGTTTGTCCTGGTTTTGGCTGGGATAGAGTTAATTTTCTTTCTAGCAGCTGGTATAGTGCTGTGCTTTGGATTTAGGATGAGAATAATGTTGATAACACACTAATATTTTAGTTGTTGCCAAGAGTCAAGAACTTTTCAGCTTCTCACACTGCCTGGCCAATGAAAAGGTGGGGGGCGCCCAAGCAGCTGGGAGGGGACACAGCCAGGGCAGCTGACCCAAATGGGCCAATGGGATATTCCATACCATATGACGTCATACTCCATATACAACTGGGAGTGGGCCAGGAGGCAGTTCAGCTTGAGAACTAGCTGAGTATTGGCTTCAGTTTGTGAGCAACTGTTTATCACTTGTATATTATTCTTCTTTCTTCTTCTTCTTCTTCTTCTTCTTCTTCTTCTTCTTCTTCTTCTTCTTCTTCTTCTTCTTCTTCTTCTTTCTTCTTCTTTTCTTCTTCTTCTTCCTCTTCTTGTCTTCCTTTTCTGTCCTATTAAACTGTCCTTATCTCAACCCACAAGTTTTAACTTTTATTTTTTTTCTTTTCAATTCTCTCCCCCATCTCACTGGTGGGGAATGAACCAACAGCTATGTGGTTTTTTTTAGCTGCCTGCTGGGTTAAACCACGACAATGTTGTGACTCACTTTCATCCTGTTATCGAACTTTTTGGGGAAGTAAAAAACACAGTCCCCTTGTCTTGTGCTCTATCAACCTGTATTTCACCAGTTATGCCTTGTCTGGCTGGGTGGACAGACATCACTAACACCACCTAGTAACAATTTATAACCTAAAACTGTATTTAGAGGGAAAACTATTTTTGAGGTTTTAAGCCTCTTTAAATTTTTTTTCAGAATACTCCAGACTTAGTTTGGAAGTTGGTAGAATTCAAGTTTTACACAAATACCAAAATAAAATACTTCTAGAATATAAATATATTTAATAGTTTATTTGAGTCTGAAAATATTACTACAGTTGTCTGCTATTCATCTAATGCTAGTTTCAGCTTTCCTTTAAAGTTTGGATTAAGAACAAAAGAGTCCAAAGGAGATGACTTGGAGTGAAGGACTGATGAAAACACTTGTTTGTAACAGAATTTGAATTTTGACCTCAGTTACATTACTTGCTATGACAAATATTATAACATGTATAGCAGGCATCATGAAAAATCCTTCCCGTTGCCATTTGTAAATATGACAACAGTAAACTACATACTGAGGGAATCAGGCAATCGATAAAATTTTGTAACAGAACAATTTTAAGGGAAACCTCAGCACAGTAAGTATATGATCCTTAACGTATCTGTGTTGCTTAGGAGGATATACTACAGTCTTTCAAGATTGAAGGTCCATGCTCTGAAAATACTACCCCCAAAAGACAATGGAAAAGTAAAGGAAAAAGGAACTTGCATCCACTTTCTGTGTGTGGAAATACATAGTGCGGTCCTCCTAAAACCTGGTTGCCAAGCAAACGCATTAGACCATAGACTGATGGTTGACTTTAGGACATTGAACGCTCAGAAGAATCACTAACATAAGCACTAGAATTTAAATAATTTTTTCAGAATGTGGGTTTTTCCATGAGGAAACAAAGTAACTGCCCCAGAGGGCTTTAAGACAGTGTGATTAAAACCAGCAAAATGAAACAAGTTAGGGTTTCACCTTTTCATCTGAGTGAATGATCAGTATCAACTTCTTACATTAGCTCAAAACTGGGTGGGGATACAAAAGATCTATTAAATCTCCTCTATAAACTACAACTAAAACATTTTAATTTTCCCAATGACATCGTTCTCCCACTTGTACAATAACCTCTTCAATTATTTCATCTAACCCCCCGGAAATGCCGACTTTCCACTTACAGCAAATTCTTGAATGGTTTGTGCCAGCTTTATATAGAGGGCCGGCTATTACCAATTTAGTGTCTGGCTGAATTGAAACTGTCCACAATTTTCTGGGATTACTTTTCTTCAGTCACAATTCTTTTTGTTCAACATTTGTCAGACCTGACTTGTTATCTTTGCTAAAGTGGCTGAGTATAAAAAACTACCATCTTGAAATGACCATTATAACAAAATGCTGTATCTAGCTTTGAAACCCACTGTATGGGTGTCCCAAATCAGTCTTCTGGATACCCAAACACAGTTGCTTTCCCCCATGCAACATCCCTCCACCTGGAAGCAATGGAACTGGTTGGGCACTTACCTAAACATATGTTTTAACCTGCCAACAAAATCTCAGGTTTTCTTCAAGCCTAGATCAGTGAAGGTAGCCCCTTCTGCATTCACACTGATATTCCCTCCTTACTCTCTCCTCATATATCCACCTACCAGCAGCTACCACGTCCCACTACCCTTGCCTTTTTAGTAAGAGTTGTCTCTTCAGTGGCTTCTCCCATTTGGAATATTCTCTTCCTCTCTGAGACCTAGTAACTCAGCTCTGTCCACACATCACGCTCTGTCCTGTTCTTTTTTATTTTAAATCAGCTTTAAAATCAGCCTGGGAAGACAGATGGCCGGAAAGACATCATAACCAGAGTCAAATTCAAAATTTTGTTACAATCATGAGTGAGAAAGAACTCAGGTGGTCTGAAATATTTTCACCAGTTTACAGTCTACTTGAATGGGGACAGAGAGCAGAATAGCTTTGCTCTGCACACTAAAAGGTTCTGCAGACAGCCTTCCTTAGGTCCCTCAGACCAGAGGTCCCAGTGCTTCCCCTGCCCACCTCTGGCGAGGTCTGGCAGAGGCAGGGCACTAGGAGCTCTAAGGGCTACCACATACTGGCCACAAGTGCCTGGATGAGGAGCTTCTGTCAGCCCAGCTGCATTGGCCCCACCTCCGTCAACACCAACTGTGGCACCTGAACAACAATTGCCACTGTGGTGCTTTTTGTAAAAAAGTGGTTGTACCACTGACAAGGCCAGAAGGATCAGGGAGGGAACAGCATCAAGGACATGGTCCCAACTGGAAATGCATACTTTGTCCTTCCTGACATTGGTGGTGGTCTTGGCTGCAGACTGCCGATCCCTGGCGTTTCTCAGGGTCCTCTCTGAGGTTCGTTTTGGCTTTATGAGTTAATCACATCAGGAGAAGTCATTTTAACTCTCATGCCGTTAGGAGTAATTATACATTTAAATGATTAAACAAATCAGGAAGAAAACATATCTACTGCAGAACGAAAGCAGTTAACATTGAAATCCTTTTTTATATTAGTATCACAAGTCGTTTGTAAATAACATGCTCATTTTAGATATGTAAGGAGTTCTGCCATGCCCTGCAAAATAAATTATATTTTATTGGTGCCCGGGTGTTTCATAACTTCTATTTATTTGCTGCAAGAGTGGAGAATTAAGATAGAGTAGTTTATTTCACCAAAAGACTGACAAATGGCTCATTAGACACTTATGGAGCTGAAGCTAATTGTACGATTTTTTGTTGTATTAATTGTCACTGCCTGCTTAACTGGCTAACATTGGTCATCAATACAAAGTGTTTTCCTTTCAATCTCCAAAAGAGATGTGTAAAAAAATGGAATTTTAAAAGAAACAGAACAGTATTTATTTCCTAATATAAACAAAAATACTATTTGGATTGGAGGAGCATGAGGGAGGAGTAAGAGAGGATTAATGTGCTGGCTGTTCCCCACTGGGGCCACCAATAACAATCAATCCCAAACAGCAGTCACCTCACATCATCTAACAGCTTGAATCGCAGATATTCAAAGATTCTCCCCCCCCTTTTTTTTTTGTTCAGATTAAATATCATTTACATTGCATACTTTTTTTTTATTTCGTCGGAGACATAAGGTCAGAATTGATTGAATATGTACTACCTGCATATAATGATTTCCAGTTTTTTACAATCATGTGCTAATGCTGCACAGTAATGGCCTATGGATGAAGAGACAGATGTACTACCAGTCATTCGCTACACATTTGCATTAACAAATCATCATTTAATTGAAGCCCATCCAACAAGTTTATGCTACTTAAATAAAGTTCCTTTCAATAAAAGATGCCGCAATGACACATGGTTGTTAACTGCAAGGTAAATAAAAAGTAGTATTTATTTTCTTGTCACTGGTTTAGATAAGTATTAAAACGTACACTTATTAATTTGTATTTTGCTCAGAAATAAGCCACCTGACATCTAACATAGCAATCCAAGCTAGTACTACTATGAGACGAGATAATTCACTTTTAGAAATAATCGTTTTGTAACACCACAATTTCATGCTTTACAGATTTTTATTTCCCCCCAAAATATATAATAGAACATAGCTTATATAAAGGCTATACATGAGTTGTGTGTTAATACTTTTAGGCAAGCTCTAATAATACAAACCTCAAACCCTGCTGTTATCAACATGGGCTACAATTTTTTTAATGTCTCATTGTTGACTACAAACATTGGCACCACACTTAGAAATCTAGTTGCCTCCCTCTACAATTTAGATATTACTGCTTTCTTTTTAATACTGTCTAGGGAACAATTCAGGTAGGTTGTGATGCCCCTACATGTTTCAGATATAGAAAACCACTATCTGTTCATTTCTTCTTTCAGAACGTGTTGCAAAATATTAAAATCTGAGAAGAAAGCATGTCATAAAATGAGGAACCTATAAAACCAATTTTCTCTTCTTCTAGAGATGGTTTAACAGTACTTTCAGCATATTCATTTCATGGTACATTTTTGCATCTGCAAAGCAGAAGAAAGATATTTTGGTACTGTCTGTTAAACTGACAAACAATACTTCGAAGCTAACATGCAGGGACAAGGAGATATATTTTTAATTGTGTTTTTGGCTTAAATCTACATTTTCTAGAAACTTGAATCTTTTAGGATGAAAGCACTATATAAATGAAAGATGGTATTAGTAATAATAGCTGACATCCTTTACTATGCTGGTATTGGCTTACATCTGAACACATCATTGCAATCTTTTATTTACCTAAATACAAAAATAATCAGCTATTTCCCTTTTCTGACGATAACACCGAAAATAAAATATTTATTAAAAAAAAAAACAAAACAGTATCTTAGGAAAACTAGAAAATACATTCTGAGAGTGGGAGAAGGCAGTGTTTTTCTAACCAGAGAAAACAGACTTTAAAGATGAAGGGATATCTTTTCCTTCCCTGTAGGGCTGTGTGGGGATGTGAGGAGACAGGGGAGTCTCCAGGTTGACCTTTTGTTGCTGTTATTGATGACTGAAAACACAGAAAAATTTCACCATACCAAGATTGAAACTACAATGTGAAATTCTGAAATATATCTTAAAGCACATTGCAGTATTCAAGGAGAGATAAAACCTAAGATTTATTCCCTCAGACAAGAAGCAGTATATAAAAGCTACAAAATGCAAAATGCAATCCCATACAAAATAAACAGACATACAAAAAAAACCCTACTGTGATTTGCCTGCATGTTCTCCAAGCATTTTTTATATGCTAACTCAGAACAGTAATTACAGATCTTGCAAGTTGACTTGTGTTTTCCAGAACTATGAGTTGTACGTAAAACATGCCTTTTCATCGAAACAATTACCATTAATCAAAACAGTGAAAGCTAATACCACTCAAGTCCAACCTACTGCTGTGCCCAGCAATATATCAAACTGTCTGTTGTCAAACACACTAAACAAACTTCAACAGACTGTTTTCACTACAAATAAGAGAAAACATGCTTGCTAAGTATTTTTTAGTCAAACTGCAACCTCAGTAATCCATTCTGTCACTGGATTTTAATTTGAAGTAGTCAATCACAGTCTCCGAAAGATCCGTATTTGACTAGAGAGGTAACTCACTGGGACTAACAAATGAGTACCTGTAAATGATTACTATAGCCCCAAATTTGTTTAAGGATTTATATCCATGTAGTGAGGTTTGTTCTTTTACTCTATAAACTTCTTTCAACTATGAGATTTTGAATGTAAAAGAAAAAAGGAAGAAAAGTTAAAACTATGTAGCACTTTACACTGTTACTATCCTAGGAACACTTACACGCCTAACAAGTTCAATAATACTGTATTTTCTTCCACGTTCATAACTGGTCAAACTATTACTAGCATTTTTTGAAATCATTACAAAGAAGCTGCTACCTTAGAATTTGCTCATACCTTAATAAAAACCTATCTCCAGCAAGTCAAATTCATATTAAACACAGATCTCATCCAGGATGACATACTGTAAATAGCCAACGAAAATAGATATACTTACACTTCTGATGGAACCTCCCCTGCCCTACCTAAGAGTCATAACTATGTTCTTAATAAAGAAATATGGCATTTGGTATCTGACAAAAAAACTGTTTACCAGTGAAGTCAGCCTTTTTTGCAATTGGTAATCAATGCAGAAACTGAAGTTTTATATAAAAGAGGAGATACAGAAGGACAGGAATATTGGAGTTTAACAAACAGATCAGGCCTTTATTACCAGCAAGCTACATTATGGATTTGTGAGCTTTGTAAGCCAAGCTCCCCCAAGTGTAATTAAATTTTTATTTATAATGTGTTTGTGACTGTTAACTTCGTGTTGCCTCTGCTTGTTCCCCCCCAACCCAATGCGAAATAGTATTCCACATTTACTGCTGCAGAGAGTGGCACTTTATTCAGTTCCTGAATTCATCTCTAGCCTTATAAGAGATGAGAAGTACAAATAAACATATTGTGTATTATTTATACACAAACAGCCGTGTCTTTAAGCATAGATATACACATATACACTCCTGCATGCAGACGCTCTAAGCCAAAACTGAGGACAAAAGAAGTACATGTCAGTTAAAATTGAACACATGTGAGCAAGCATCACTTTTTTCTACCAAGAGCACTATTTATCACATATTTATATCATGGAGAGACAGGAAAGCTTCAGTAAGACAGGGCAATGCAGCACTGCAGAGTACATTTTATGCTGCAAGCCATGTCTGAGATTAGTGTAAATGTACCAGGAAAAGGTTCTAAACTCCAACAAAGCTGGCATCTACGCTTTATTTTTTTTTGTTCATTTATGAAGAGCACTTCATGAAAAAGCCCTCTGACTCCAAGAATATATTTTTTATTTTTTGTATTAATTCTGTTCCCTCTTCCATTCAGGTATTACCCTCCGGTACCAATACTTATATATATAAAAAAAAGCTTAATATAAGTAACCACAGGAGGATCTCTTCTCCCCTTGAAAAACTGCAAATAAAGATGTCAGCTATTGAGTATATTTGTGGCGTCTCCAGCAGCTGCTGTTAAATACCAGCTGGTCTAGCTGATTAAAATTACCTCCGAGTTGGTATTATAAAGATGCCTGGGCAGCGTTGCTGTATTAATGGATTATTGAGTGAGCGATGAAAACCTTGGCCAGCTGATGCGTTTTATTACAGATAGGCTTTATGATGTGTAATCACTGTAATTTTTATAACTAGAGGAAACAGGAAAAAAAGAAGAACCTTCTTTCCCCCTTTACCCATACTGAAATCAGTTAAACCAGATCTTTTTTCCACCAGTCTGTTACTTAGGAGTTAGCTAAACAATTTGGGTTTTAATAGTTTCTGCATATGTAAGCCTTTATCCACACCTACACATACACAAAGAATGAAGAACTCTACGTTTAACACTACACTGTATTTACCTACTTTACATATGTTTAGGTTTACACATTGGGTATCTATTTCATTCTTTGACTACCAGGCGAGCACTGCAACCAGCTACGTGAGATAAAGCCTTGTGCATTATTTAATGACTGAACTACACTGCAAACACACCTTATATTCTCCAGGTTCATCAATTCAAGCAGTGAGGTCTTATGTCTGGTGTCCCCATCCCCTCTCCCACATTCTCCTCCCTTTCCTGCCCCAAACCTTCACACAGGATGTCCTTTAGCAGTTTCTTAAACTTTTTCCCACCTTACTAACCACATATTCACCACATTGTCGTTTTCTTGTTTGCTCCCAAGCTTACTGTGGTAATTATGAAAATCATGTAACTGTTACCAGTTTTTGAGATATAAGAAAAATGACTGGGCACTTGGAAGATTCAGACATATCAGTGAAATGTTTTACTACAGATGACTGCTTTTCTGAGGTGATTCAGCAAGTTACCTCTGCCTGAATGCCATCTACTGAAAGCATCTCAAGAAAAAATACTGCAATTTTTTCAGGAATGGACACACACCAAAAGCCAATTAATGACATCTGAGATTTTTCAGTGGAATAGGAACTGCTGAAATGAAAAAATCAAGTAAAATTAAAAAAGGGTCTTTATCAGTAACCTTAACTTTAACCTCTTAAATCTCTCTTAAGGAAACATAGCATTGCTCATCTTTTTCCAGACTAGATAATTAAGTCCTCCACAAAGTTTAGAAAATAATTCCCTATAATGCTCAAAAACTGAAACAAGTTACAGAATTTTATAGGACTCTATGAAATATGGGTGGGTGTTATTCCAGCCCATAAAGTATAGAGTTGAATTTTTGGGAGATGCTACTGCATCATGTACATTCACCGGCAACCTCTATGAAGAATATTTACTCAGGTTGGTGGAGTTTATGCGAAGTACTGCAGACAGGTCATTTAAACCATTTGTTAGAAGAAAAAGCTGCTCTAAGCCGGGCATTTAATAGATCAAAAGATAATTTAGATCAAGGATGCATCAAAAAATAGATCAAAGATAATTTAATCAAAAGGTTGTTGAAGGCAAGGATTTCACAATGGACAAATTGTTTTGATTTAAAGGTGAGTCTTAGAAATAAGTTTTGATCCATGCAAGAGTAAAATCACCTAGGCATTCTCCTCCTTGCTTCATACCAGGAGAACGTAAGCTGTTTTATGGTACAAATGTCTGTTTCCAAATCCAACACCTGATAATCTGAATATGTGATACACCTCTCTGACGAATCACCCGGCTGTTCTGAAACGCTTCTGCACTGCCACGACTAGCTGTCAAAATGATGCTAGCTATCTGCAAAAGGAAGGAGAAAAGTGCTTTCCTCCAGGTAGAGATGTTGTGGATTAACAAGGGTCTTTCCACTCTTCCTAACATCGCCGTTTGCTTTCCGCAGAGGATCAGAGCAGGGGTAAGGGAAACGGGCCAAGCCATTAGGGCCGGCCAAGGAGGAACACATCAGGTGAAACTATACCGAGCGGTGCAGCCGCGCAGCTCCCCGTGGTACTGTGGTACGTAATAACAGTCGTGACAGTCCGAGGTAGCTCGGCTGACGGCCGTGCCAAGTGCAGAAGGCAGAAGCCACAGCCGGCTGCTCACAGGAACATGGCCGCCCGGCACCTGCTAGGTCTCCATTTTACGGCGGGAGCCCAAGTGGATCCTGCAGTCAAAAAAGCTCTTTTGAGAGGGAGGTGCATGTTCATGTGTGTTCCAGCAAAAGAATAATAATAAAAAAAAATAAAATAATGGTGGATTTGGTTTGATAAAACCCCCGCAGTTCCTATTTTCTCAAATCAGGTGACTTTTATCCCTCTGTCCGCTGTCAACCAAGGGACCGTATTTTGCAGCCATGAGTGAAAAATAATCCATTTTTTACTGCCTGCGATACAGGCTCTCTGTCCCAACTATTTTCTATCTCTTCCTACGGTACATCACATACGGCATTTTAAAACCATCTACCCTTAAGGCAGAGCTGACAGNATCCCCCCCAGGGAAAAAGAGGCCTCCACGGACTCTCCGGGGGCGTATTTTTCATGCGTTCACTGAATTTCCACCTTGAGCAGCCCTCATAAGAATAAGCAATAAAGCCATCCCGAATCCTGCACCGCCGTGAAGTTTTGTGCCTACTTCTGTGCCGAGGCACGTTTAACGTCCAGCGTAGAGAGGCGTCTCTCTTGGATCTAACTACGGATGAGCCCGGCAGCGGTGAAGAATAAACAGTGTTACAGTTGGAAAAACATCTTACTGAAGATGAAGACTTAGTTATAGTTGAGATAGAGTGCAAACATGAAATACTTCAAGTTTCCCCCAGAAGGACGACTTGATGTAAGATTTAAATCAACGTCACCCGTGGGGATTCACACCATAGCCAACTGGAGCACTGAAGAAGTAAATTATTTTATCCGAGAAGTAAAAATTAAAGGCAGGCAATTCTCTAAATGCTAAAGTTATTACAATATGTTAAACAAATATCTTTGCATTTGTAGTAAATACATATACATTGATATGCTCTGAATTAATGGTCAATTTAACATGCATGCTAAATTTTACGCAAAACAAGATTCTTAATTCACTTGGGTTAATAAACATAAAATTCTGATAATTACAGATACAATAATGTCATATGAGCACTTTAAACATATGCTGTGGGAATTAAATCCTGGCTATTCCTGCCCACTGAGGACCAGTTTTTAATCTTCGATGCATGATATGTAGTAATGGATTTTACGAGTTGACTTTTTTAAATTTGATGATCAGGTTAATGAAATTTATAATGATATTTTTCACACCAAGTTCAAAATAGTAGTTAACTCCTTGGCAGAGGAATTCAGATTGGACATGTAATGGATGTACCAGCAACTGCTGGTGTGAAAGGATTAATCATCATTTTAGACTTTTATTAAATTAGATAAAATGGGATAGGCATGAATCAGAATATATAACAATTAATCACTGGACTTTATTGAGTCTTTTAAAAATCTTATTTGCTCCTGAGTTGATAACTAATCTAGGCCATTCTGCACCAGTGTGACAAACTCTCCAGATAATGACTGTGACTAGAACGTTAATAATATTGTCATTTAATAACAAAATATTTATTCTCTACATGAATAAGGTTTTTTTAACATTTTCAGATGCTAAAGGAAATATCTCCTTCTTAGTCACCCCAAACCCTTGCAGTTCAGCTCATTCTTTGCTATTGAAATCTTTTGCTTTTATACATTTGCTTGCTTTTTGAAATTTAGGTAATGGATACACCAGTGTGCATACCTGACCAAAGTTTTTGGTATATCCAACCAGCATTTAATGTAAACTGTTACAGCTGTACACACTGGAATTGCTAGAAAATAAAAATTACTAAAGTTTTGAAGTTTATTTATTGATCACTGAGAACCACCCCAGTTAAATTACCATAAACCTCAACATCACAACAACTACTAATCCAGCTAATAGGAATTAAGGGAGATGGAAGATACATAATAAGCATCTGGGGGATATGGAATTTATCCCATGAGTGTAGTAAAGAGCTCATAATTTAAGAGTGCCAAAACCCAAGTGCATCATGAAGGTCTTTCCTCACAAGTGACATTAATTGCATATCCCACAGATGCTTATTACATATTCTATTTATACCTCCAAGAAGAAAAATATTCGTTTAAAGTCTAAAGGTTTAGTACTGCTTAAACACAATGTAACACAGCTGTCTCATGATGTCACAGGGAATATCAAAGGCTGCAGCACAGAGTCATAATGTAAGAAATAGTTTAGACAGTAGATAAATCACGGGATGTGTTTCGGCGGGAGAGTCCCAGAGCTCAGATGTACAGTAAAGCAGGATGTATAACTACGTACTTTGGTTGGATATGGGATTACACCATTAAAAAGGTTTTCTGATTACCGTTATTGAAATAAGAAAAAAGAGAATTAAATCTATTTAAATTCTTTTAAACATTTTTTTCAATATAAGTAACCTGTCAAACCATAAATACTAATATATGAATTGCTAAGGTCAAAGAAGCAATTATCTCTTCTACTGTTCAGTCTATACAAATATAAATGTGTCATCATTAACATTTCTAGATATTAAGCACACTGGCATGTTGCAAACTTTCTGTGAGAATTATTTCTTTTCTTCTATTGCCTGATTACTCTTTTGTGATTTCTCTCATAGCTAAGTAAGACAATGAGGAGAATTCTTTGATTCACAACGTCCCATATACTTCTAGTTAACTTGATGCACATTATTAAAAAAACCTAAAACCTGATACTGCCAATTTTGCATGTGATTCCCACCTGCACTTGTTAGGGGAAATGGAATAAACCACAAGGCCCAAGCTTAAACTCCAACAGGTCACAGTACAGTCATTGATGTAAGTTGCATAAAACTAAGGACTGTGTTTAGATGTTGTCTGGAATTTTGATTTAAGCACTGTAATGATATTTAATAACATACAACATATTACACAGTTCTGCTGCCACTACACTGGGTATGTGTACAGATTTATTCAAAGTATCAAAGTATTTTTTCACAAACATTTCCACCTCTGCTGATAAAAACCTGGTAGCATTACTGGTAGGAGTAACAGCAATCAGAAGGAGGGAGAGTTTCATTATGTTCTACTTTATTACATTATATTGTATTACAAACTTAAAGGACAGAAATATGAAATGAAATTTCTTTTCTCTCTCCCCTTTCTCAATACAAAGAGCAAAAAAAATATATATATATTGCTTGTGTGGCATTCAAAGATTACTGTACTGGACACTTTTTCAGACTTCAAGGACAAAAAAAATAATTATATAACCAGAGAAAGCATGCTAACATGGTTCTAATTTCAAATAAGGTGATAAGAAGTAAAGAAAAGCAGATCATTAGAAATTACAGTTGACAATGTGAAGATCTATGAAAAGAGATGCTCTCTTGTGGACTTCCCAAGCTGATGTTATATTGGGTGATGCCATTTTGCTTCTCCGAAATAATGCTCCGAATTATTGTCCTGTTATCAATACATTCAATACTGAATAACAAGGTCTAGGTGCATCCACTGCTTTCTTTCCTTATAAACAGTGCTATCTGGAAATTCAAGGAAGTCATCAACGGCAGTCGATATCAAGCTGCAAATGGTATCTTAAGAATGTTTTCAGAGGAAGAAAATAGAAGAGTAGCACCCTTGGCTTTCTGTAAAAAATTGAGTGTGACTCACTCATTGATTTCAAAATATGTATTTGAAACCAGCTCCTACTCTTGTTTGCTTTTGTTCTTTTTCACTAGGCAATTCTATTTTGCAGTGTTGTGCACAGATTTTCTCTTCTTGCCAAAATGTGTGGGGCCTTCATGCTAAATTCTGTAACTTCATCCTTTAGGGCCTCGTGCTATTCCATTCAGTACAAGGGTGATGAAATATTCTCATTATTTTTACAGTATTAGTATGGTAAAATAATGCTATTTTTAGAAATGTTTCTCAAACATCATTTCTCATTCTTTACCCAGACTAAAATACGGTGAATTCATACAATATGCAAAAGTTACACAAAACTGTGCACCCTAATTAACAGCACTACTCTTGAGCAACCTATGCCTGTGAACTGTGTTAATGGATTTTCTTCTTCAGATATGGCTGGCTTGCTTTAATATTTCATAGGATCCTTTTAAAAATTCTTGCTCAAAACCACATCAGAACCCGAAAAGATACTCAAGGCATGCACCTATTATTTGGAACAAGATTTTTTTTTTTTTTTTAATTGCTGAAGCTTCTACAACTCTAGCAAGATGTTGGAAAGAGGTTCACAAGGTCATGGAAAACTACTATCCAGCTCATCCATTTGAAAAGTTAGGACAGTCAGTTGGATTATTTTCAGGGCAGGGCCTTTTCCTGTTGCACGCACTTCCGACATGGCCACGTATTTATCTAACTCAAGAACTCCCAATAAAACCACGGTCAGAGAAGACCCAGAACGCATAATCTGAATTATATAGGTTGTCCGCAGAATTCCCCACCTTTGTACCCCACCCTCCTAAACCCCTCACCTCAGTCTGTAACATTTAGTTAGACTGAAGGGAGAAGGGAGCACTGTCTATAGCGGTGGAAATGGCTATCCAAGAACTATGCTCAGTTTCTGAAGTGAAAACAAGAGGTAGACTGACTTGACTACCTGGTGAACTTTTACTTCTGTGGGGAGAAAAAGCAAAAAGGAAGCATTCTTCCCAGCGCTCACACTATACTGCCTTTCATTTTCCAGATTAACTGCGTTCTGCTGGGTAACCAGATGCCTTTAGAGAAAATGCAGACTGGCCATATTCCTATAGAATTACTGTTTCACTAGTTTTCAACAACATTTTCAATAACATTTGTGGTTTTAGGATATAATTTTCTGCTAAAACTAAGGACTGAGATGAAAGTGACCCCGCAGAGCTAGATGATTAACATGTCCTCCTAGGCCAAGGAAGACTCAGACTGAAGACTGTGCTATCATTTATGCTGACATCCCATACCTTAAGGAAGTTCACTAACTATTGCTTTTTCTCAAACGCAATTCCCTGTCATTTGTCTCCCCACTCATGAAAATCCAAAATGACCTAGTTTGTTCTGACATGGAATAAGAATGAAATATTAAAAACTTTGATTTTTTTATGAAATCTAACTCCTGTGCTTCCAACAGGCCTACACTGTGCATTTAAGACTTTAATGCTAATTTGTTTAAAAATTTCAAACAAAATTCTCTTATCTACCCACTTGATCCCAGTTCTGTTTGAAGATGACAGTATAACTTTTAAATTTTACAATTTAGGCACTAAACTGTGTTTACTATCTCTTGTCATTGCTCTTGGTGAGGGTCCTCTTTGTATTCTAGCAGAGGCTCCTCTGTGTGTGGCTCTTTTTTATGTGTGTCGAGATGATGCAAAAGAACTAAAACATTCTCAGGGTGACCTTCTGCCTTTATTAGTCTTCCGACTATCTTTGGGTATTGGCTTTTATCTTAAAGACTGATGACAGGATGATCTTTCCCTGCTGGATGGTGCACATGGTTCTCTTCATTACTTTATTATCATTTCTCAAGGCATGTCTTCACAGGAAAAGAAAAGGCGTGCTAGTAACATACGTTTGCATGCCCATACTAACTTGATTCAGACAGACCAGGTAAGAATGAGCGGTGAGGATGAAGCACTGCCTAACCAAAACATGAATTATCCACAGGCCTGGATTCTATGGGAAAAGCTTTGGTTGCTAGCAAGTGCTTAAGTCCAAAGTGCTGTATTTTGCCTATTAACATCATGTTAACATGGGAATGTTAGCACAGTTTCATTTTTTTAGGCATATGTTGAGCTAATTGCCTTCTGCAACAGTTACTTGACCTACCTATTGCCCTTCCTGTTCCAACTTCCAGCATGAGTTTTCTAGACTAAGTTCTGTGTCATTGAAAGAAGTAAAATGATGCACTCAATTAAACAGTGCTGGTTAACCTGAACAGCTGATGTGATTTAAGTATAAAGAAAGCAAAGGAAAAGTAAATAGTTGATATACAGCACCTTAAATTCCTTACTAGAGTAGAACTTCTCCCTTCATTGTTCTGCTTTTATAGTGAATAGCTATTGATTACAAAAGTAAAAGAAAAAAAGAAAAGACAAAGACAGCCTTCCACATACCTGTATATATTCCTACCTATTTTCATCACAGGTTTCAGAAGATATTTATTCTATTCAAATCTACTGGTCTCTAAGCCTACTTATGTTTCATGCCACCAGATTTTTTAATTTTTTTTTAAGGGTATGTGACAAAATTCAAAATGGAAGCTTTTTTGCTTGTTTCTTTCCCAGATAAAGATAATTCCCTGTACTTCATATGGGAAGCACATCACCTGCATCAAGGAGCAACATAATGACAAATCTGCATTCCATCCTCACAACCATCCAGTACTACTCATTATCATCTCAGCGCATAATTATGCGGCAGGAGAGTAAAACTCAGATGAACACTTTTGACACCTCAACCAATCCTTCATTCTGTTTATAGAGTGGGCTTTTACATTATGTATATGTTAAAATCTTAAGTCTAAGGTAAGACTAAAATACTGTTTGTGACAGTCGGGGAAAAAGGATAGAATCAAAAGTTCATCATACTATAATTTTCAACCTAATACACAACAAGAAGTAGCACAAATTTAAACATACATTTTTTTCAATCAATGAACCAGAAAGCTTTTGGGAGAAACTCAACAATGAGCAACAGATATCTATCATTTAAGAATATGAAAGGATGAATAGCCTCACTTCCAAATGAAGAAAAGCAGCTTCTAGAGTTAAGTGGGATTTGCTTGCTGCCTGAAAATAAGATACCTACCCTAACGCTTCAAGAATTGTCCACACTTATTTGCACAGAGCAAAACCTTTGAATCAGTAAACCATCACAATACAACTGGTATGTCAACAGTAGGTGAGATGATCCCTCCCCCCATCAAAATATATTGTAGCTTTCTAAACTAGCTTCAGATATGTTTTCTTCTGTCACCTAACTTTGAACTTACAGGTTTCTTCTAACAATACTTTTTTCACTATGCAAGATAGAATTTGTGGTAAAGTCCTCAGATGTCTGAGTCAGGCCCCAAAAGCTTTATCTAAAAATCCAGCAGACTGTATCTCTTAATTTGTGGGACCAACAGTGGATGGTAACCTTTCTTCGAAAGGACTGTTCATCTGGCATTAAACCCTTAGCAAGCCCTCTACTGACACATAAGCTAGGATTTATATTCCATTAAAATCTGCCTTATATGCAATGCTTTGTTTAAGTCAAACAGAAAATAATTACTGGAAATCAACAGAAATACCAGTTACTAAGTTCAGGATTAATTTGGTCCTGGACATTGAAATGAGAATTATTACTTTGTTCAGAAAGACTTTGCATTTGCTTAGTCTTAGCCATTACTAGATACTCACTTATTTTAATAGCAAGGCCAGATTTTGGTGGTTCCCCTACTACATGCACAATAGCTTAAAGTTGCTTTCATTGTAATTGCTGTCCAATTAATTGATGACATTGGGTTAAAAATTACAGAGGAACAGTAATTGGATTGGACTATGCCATACATTATCTCTCTCATTTTTTTGGTGAAGTGTAAGAATCCAAAATAAACCCAGGCATTCTGGATGAGCTGTAAAGCTGATCTACTTTTTCTGGAGATCATGAAGATTTCTTATTCTGATGACTAGTGGGATATTCTTCCCGTCCCCCTCCCCGTCCCCCTCCCCCCCCGGCTTTTTTATTTTTCCTGGATACAATGAACATGATTTATGTTCCTTTACTGCACAGGTAAAATCCTTTAAATTCTCCCTCCAGAGACCAAGATGGTTACAGAAAAGAATACTGCCTGGTACCATAATGGCATGGGAGAGAAACTAAAACAGGTGGATGCCCCACAGCAGTGCTCATAGCAAAGCAACTAAGAATAGTAATAGTGGAGCAGCACATCTGCTGTTGACTTTGCTGTAGCATAACCTTTCTAATGCTATCTTCAAATCTACACTCGTGCCTAGTTACCCTGTAACTTAGTTTGCATCCTTCTCTTTTTTTTTTTTTTCCTTTGCTTCATGAGGTAGGCTTCTTCCAGAAGTATACTTGTGGCATCAGCCTAAAGGGCTGAAAGTGCACCTCGAACTGCAGTAGGCAGTATGTCTGTCTGATTGATCATCGTAAAGCCGAGTGGCAGCGGGAGGCAGTCATCGGCACTGAATGTTCTAAGAAGGCCTTTTTTGTACTGAGATTAAGCCATCATGAAATATTTACGCTCGCTTCTGCACGTGCTTTATTGTCTGTTGGATATGTGCTTAGAAAGAGTTTGCTTAACCAATATAATACTGCCATCAGTGTTATGATGAAGAAGCTAGGGAGGTTATGCCAACAGTTAATTTTTTTTCTTAAATAAGGCTTTTCACACTTACGCCTTGGCATTATCTTTGTGTGTATTATTTCTATACAACCGTATCATGTATCTGTACATGATGTGGTTGTACTTGCTGCATGCAGTTCTATCAGAATTTCATTTGATGCAATATAATTCACTTTGAAACCCTCCGTACATAAAATAAAGTAGTAATAATGACATTATGTGGGACTTTTCCAATTGATTCATCTTTTCAGTGAAATGTAAAAGAAGTCCTCTACTACAAATTACTATAAATGGAAGAAAATGTCCTAAAATACAGATATGTGAAGACTTTCTTCAAACCTTGTCCCTTCTCAGGCTGAGAGCACAACCTGCTTAATTCGCCACTGCAAACACTGGCCACTGCAGAAACTGCAGAAGGGTTCTGCAATAATTATTTTGTACTTCAACATGAATTAGATATAAGGGTCAAATAAATTAACACTAGAATACCATTTAATCTAGGACATTAATCATTGTTAACTCATCTAATTTTACAATTAAACTGAATATTCAATCTGTCAACCCTTCAGAGTATCCAATCTTTTTGTTCAATCTTAGCATTTTTTTGTTTTTATTTAGAGAAAAGTTTATTACCAGCAAGCATGTCACTGAACTGTTAATGTAATCAATTCCATTTTATTTTAAAACCATTCTTGTGCTTTACTTTACGAAGTAGAAAATTAGATATGATTAGATAATTATGATAGTTTGGTTAGACTGTACGCAATTGGCAGTACTACCACGAACGTGAAACAATGTTATTCTGCAAAACATTATCTTAGGGTTTAAAAACAAGGTAGAGACATGGCAAATAAAGAAGACTGAAGAATGATAAGGCACAAAGCCTTTATCTCTGTGTTGCTGTTCCATTTCGGCTGATATTAATAGCAGCTGAATAATTATCACAGGGATACGCAGCAGCTGACTGCAAGCGAATGAATGTGCGCTCTCACAGAATTTCCAGCTACAGAAATTCCTGTGCTAAGTCTGCTGCTTGTGTATGACACCAACTTGAACGGCCAGAGCACGGGCGTACGGCATAGCCAGAACCCTAGGATACCTTGCCGTACCTACAGGGTTCTCTTTTGATCGGCAATGAAACGACATAGCCAGGTGATGCGAAGTCTGTTCACTGATGCCCTCCAGAAGATAAAGAAACCCACTCCCTTGAGCAAAAACTTCACAAAATGTGAACTACCCAGAGAAAAGATTTCTCCTAAACTGGCAGCGCCTCCCAGCATGCAGCCTGGCATACCAGGCGGAGGCTAATGACATCGTGGTTTGCTGAGGACTGACTGATGAGGAAAAAATAAAGATTTTTCACATTGATATGAGTATACTTTTCCACCCAACCACCACACAACCTTTGCACTACTGGACAGCAACCAAAATTAATGAGTTGTACCACATGAACTGAAATGCCTATTAAAGTTGATCTTCTAAGCAGGTAGGAATAATATCAAGAAATGTGTAATCACATTTTATTTTAGAGGACAGTTTCTGAACATGGAAATGTACAACAGCCTAGGGTACCTGACCTCCCAGCAGCACAAGTCTCCCTAGCGTTTGAAAAAATAAAAGAAGTATTTGTAACATCAAAGGTTGAAATCAACTGTATGAAAATATAAACAGTAAGTAAGAATTGTTTCTACCTTGCCCCGGAAGGTTATAGATAATGCAGAGTATAAAATGCTATATTTTTAAATAAATAAACTGTATAAATTGTACAAGCTAGGGGAGACTGTCACTAAATACAAGCCTTTTGTGTTGACATTTAACACCAGGAAGACCATAATATCTTTTGAGGGAAGTTCCCAGTCTTCCTTCTACCATTTGTGTATTTTTTTGAGTGATATCAAGGCTGACAGATGAATATTTATGGTTGGCAAATCCAACAAACTTCAGCAAAACAATAAACTTCAACAGAAAGCTCACATGAATTCTGCACTTGGCTTAGGTTTAGCAATTATTAATAACCTATTATGTTTAAGAAATGCTGTTTCTAGTTCAAGAAATGTTAAATACAGGAAAAGATCCAGCATCTGAGACTGTCAGCTGGCTCACTACTGGAAATTACTATTCTGAAGAGTTCAGACAGCATTAAAGGTGAGAATAATACAACACAGTCATGTTCCTTTCCCTTTCTTTTTCTCCTGTCCTCTATATTAAATCAGGAATCAGAGAAGGATATGACCTCACAGGCAACCTACTTTCCTCCTCTGCCAATGCAGACTCATTCTCTATGATACTATCCATTTCTGAGAGCTTTTCAAAGCCTGTCTTTAAAATATTCTGATGGTTTTTCCTTTGTTAATTTTGATATATTATTTTACAGTCTAACAGCTCCCTGTTAGTAAGGTTTTCCTGATAGTCAGCCTGAAGCTCTCTCTCATAATTCATTCCCTTAACTGTAAATTTCTTTATTCAGATTCAGTTCTATTTATGCCACACCAGACTGCACTGTTCTTCTGTTATTATAATGTCATGTTTTGAGCTAAAGTCTAATTTTTTCTTTCAATTATTTCTCTTACTGAAGGCAAAATCTTACACTGAAGTGAATACCTACAGTACAAATTATTTTTGCCCCAAAATATCTGTTTGCAAATTTCTGAGGTTTATCTTATTTTATTTTCTGTGTGTTTTCATAAGCCTTCATAAAAAAGAAACATTGTCTTTTTGTTTTCCATGATATTTATACTGCCTACTTATTCATTACTACCCCTGAAGTTTATTAGGGATGCTTGCTTTCTCTTCCAGACTAGTGAAGATATTAAGAAAATACACAGCTCTACACTGTGCAAAAAATACTGTAATAGGACAATCTGTCCTCTTCATACTTTTAATACCTTGAGTTTATTTGGCTTATTCTTCCTCTCCCTGTAACCCATTCCTATCAAAACTATTTAAATAAATTAAATTTATCTTCCTAATGTATGTTATTTGTAAGTCTGGGACTACTACTTAGTCTTAGTTCAACTCTTCTCTTGAGGGTATACTATGTCGTAGCATTTTTCCATTTCACTATAACATCAAATTAGACTTTAATGTTAAGTATTGCAGTTATGGCCTGACATTTACAGAGTCACCTCTTCCCTCCCTTTCTACATTTTCTATTGAGTTGTTAAATGTAATTCACAATAACATTTGGAAATTCACACCTATAAATGAAACTTTTTTTTTTTTTTTCATTTAAGGCAAAGCCAACCTTATTTTAAATCATTGCGTAAAGTAAAAAAAAAATTAAAAGTGTCATTTTTCTGTCACTGCAACTGCACATATGGCTTGCCAGCTCTTTAAGAAATTATCAAAATGAATCAAACTCCTAGAATTCCAGGCAATGAAGGCAAAATTCTTCCTCAAAACCACAGTCAATTCACAATTACTCATGGGTCATCCAAGTTGCATGCTCTGTACTGACCCAGACTGATTATAGCAGCCATAACCGGTTTGGATGCAATGCTGTGCAAACACACGGATAAGGCCACATCCAAATTCGCACCTGGCGCAACAAGCCCCCCCTGGCATGGGAACACAAAATACATAACCAGTGGAACAGATCTGAGGCAGCTTAATGGAAAAAGTACTACCTGGGCTGACTTTGCATACAGACACTTTATTATCTCCATGCCTTAACTTTTAACATGCCCCATCACACCTGTATTACCAGTATCCAAAACCCCATTATTGAAATAGGGGAAAGTTCACTGATCCTGAACTGGAGATAAAATTAAGTAAATAAACCATTTAATGCTAATAATCTTCCCCTTCCCTCCTTCTTTGTGTCCTATTATCCAATTTCTTCTTACAGGAAAACCACAGGTAGACTATGTACTCAATTCAGCACATACTTCATCACTGCACTGGGAGCCTTCATCAAGTTCTCTAATATGTAGCTGAATGGACTTTATCTGCATGGGAATGCCACTGTCACAAATACAACAGTGGGGTGTCATTTACTGTGATGCTGCCAATTCCACAAGTTCTAAGAGATAAGTACTTTCTTTTAGCCCCATTCCTCTAATCCCAAATTTAGGGGAAAAAATGTCGTAAAATCATGAATTAAAAATAGAAGGAATTAAATTAAAGAACGCTTTGCAAACACTTACAGTCCATATATCTGTGGAGCAATTTCCAGTCGGTTCAGATGCATGTACAGCTCAATATCATGTTTCTTCAACAGATGATCCTGAATTTGGTTTACTTTGGCTACAATAGCAATAGATGGGCCTAAGTCTTGTGGCCTTGCAAATGGCATAGGTGTAATCATCACATCTTTCTCCTACAGACACAGAAACAAGGGGGAAAAAAGAACATCCCATGAAGCCTTATTGCCTAAAGGCATTGTCTACAAGAGATCTGTTTTGTCGTAATCATTGGCTTCCGAATAAACATAAAAATATTAATAATTCGTTTCTTTCCAGCAAAAAAGGAATATCAAGTATCCACTACTGGGAAAGGTATTGCGGGATTCCCCTTCCCAGGCGTGCCAAGGTTCACTCCCTCATTCTGCATGTCAATTTTTACGTGCGTGCTTTACTCTTCATGCTCTGACAAAGTGCTGACAGCTTTATTTTAGCTTTAATATCAGCAATCTGAGTCAGTCCAGAGCAAAGCAGATGAATAGTAACTTAGTAGAAAATATATGCTCTCACAGGACAATAAATTGCATAGCAAATAGGAAATAACTTATTTTTGAACAATCCTTTTTAAACAGGCTTCCCTTGCTCAGAAAACATGGTGGCTGTACCTCAAAATCTACACAGTTTTGATAAACCATCGGAAAACTTTTAAAACAAAAAAGTAGAGCAGTGAGATGAACCTGATGGTTAGAATGTAGTTTGTTGGACCTGAAGGTGGTGCAAGCTATGTCACGATCTAGAACACAGCATGTACCAAGGAAAAACAAAGGAAGAAAACTACTCGAGTATTAGTATCCTTGAACCTGATACCGCTTTCAAATTGCTCTTCTCGAAAAACAGTGAAGTATTATTGAAAAATAGACAGAATACTAGAAAGAAATGCGGCAAGTAATGAACCGCGCTGAACAGGAAACATGTAAAAAGGAGGATGAGAAATACACAAGTCAAACCTATCAAAAGCAAGACTGGGGAAAGGGAAACGGCGAATTAAGCTGTCAGGAACAATGTTAAAATTATAAAAGAGGGAAAATTGGAACAGTAAGAAGAGAAGATTTTGCAATGACTTTGTTGCAATCTCTCATCATGGCTCTCTGACCTGAAAGCTTCACTTAAAAAAAAATAGCTCTTGTTTTTCTACCCTTTTGCTCAGTATATTGATAAAGAAGCATTATCAAGGTCAAAGGGTTAATAATTTCAGAAGACTTCATTACAGCTTAAATTGTTGAAAGACACATTTACTTGGCTCAATACAGTGAAAAGTGCATTATTTTTAACATTCAATAATAAAGAAAGGGGGTTTTGCTGTATTAACTATCCCCAAGGTTGTTTCCTATGGTTGTAGTCCCTCTTCAACCCCATTCTCTCTGTATCAGCATTTTAAGAGGAAGAGAATTACCCACATTTCACAATCATTTACAACATGGTTTAACATTCAAGTGGGCAGCAAACATCTAATATTTTCTATCAAAAAGTCTATTTTTTACATTGATCTCCTTTGTCTGAAATATTTTTTCTTAATTATTCCATTTCTGTACTGCAGAAAATATGGTACGGTGTTGAACAGTGATTTCAGGTAAAATGTTTCTATTTAAGGATGTGATTGATTATAAATTGTATCTTAAAATCTGCTTAATTGTTGCTTTGCTATGGCAATTGCAGCAAAGGGACTGATCTGTCTATTACAGTGTGGTGGTTTTGCCATGGTATTGTGATACCAAGACATATTCATTTAAGATGCCCTAGCAAATCACTTGACAAAAGCTCCCTCAGACTGTCAAATAAAACTCACTGAAATGGCATCCTTTCATTCAAAATCTTTCCTCTCCTACCAAACAGAAATTTAAAATAAACCATCTAGCATCTGAGAGGCTAATAAGAAATGCTGCTTACTTAAAGTTCTTCAGAGCTGCAGGTATGTTCAGAAAGGATATTTCTCCTAATTGCCTTTTAAATTATTCTGTTATCTTCTTTATTACCAAATAGGGCAGCCTTCTTTTTTACCCTGATTTTTGTTTCTCCATTGTATGGCTATTTCCTATTGCTATTTCAGATCCATTTCATTATTTTCTTGGTCACATGCTAGAATGCAAAATACTGAAAAAGAGTATCCACTAATGTCCTCCCAATCTATACAGAAAAATACTCAAAGTATTATATGATAGCATTGCTTTAACGTTAAATGCCCATCTATAGTAATTTTTTGCATAAACATATCAATTTATCTTTGACACTAATAGTCTGTAACTCTACATATTCATAGGCTATGCCTGTTCCATCCGTTGACACACATCTGGGGTATGAATTTTATTCTAGTTTACTCAAGTTGAGTTTAACTTCAGCTTGACCACTGCATGTAAACATAACTCTGATGACACAAAAGATCTGTATTTTTAAGCTTTTCTTGATTATAGCCCTAGATTCTTGTACAGAAATCTCAACATTAGGATCTTTCTACTTATTTGAACTTGCAATATGAGAAGACTAGCTAGTCACTCAGATCAGCCTTTACATCATTAGTTGTCTGTGGGTTTAAAACCATCTTTGCAAAATCAGAAGATTGACTCTTAAACACGGGCTCAAGTGTCAAAAGATTCAAAACTAATGCAACCTTCCTCTCATGAAGGAGTGCCAAAACTGGAGTTATTTGTCACTCGCAGCATTTGTGCACCTTGGCATAATGCAGCACTGACACATTGCTGACTGTCAGACCAACTGACTATCAACATGGCTAAGTGCATCAAATAATATATGCTGGCTTGCCACATTTAAAAGCATGAGATAAGTAAATGGTATCCATCAAAATGCAGTTAGTTCATCAGCATCTTAGTAATTAACCCCATTAACAGAAATCTTTAAAGCATGACGGTACCTGTGGGGACAGCAGTTGCGATCAATAATCAATGCCTTGACTGTCCATGCCTCCTGATTTGGTGCACTCCACCAAGAAGTTAAGAGGATGACTAGAGTGCATATGACATGTCTTGTTGTCTCCTCTCACGCAATTTGGTTGAGAAAATGACTATACCTTTAGTCAGTTGAAATTGCTTCAAAAAAATCACATCAGCTGGTGTGAAAGAAACAGCCCAGACAGAAAGATGCTCAAATAAACTAATACAACCAAGCCTCCAAAATGTTTAACTAGAAATTGGCTGGATGGTCACATTCAAAGAGTTGTGGTCAACAGCTTGATGTCCAAATAGAGACCAGTGACAAGTGGTGCTCCTCAGGGGTCAGTACTTGGACCAGAGCGGTTTAACATCTTTGTCGGCAACATGGACAATGCGATTGAGTGCACCCTCAGCAAGTTTGCTGCCGACACCAAGCTGTGTGGTGCGGTTGACATTCTGGAGGGAAAGGATGCCGTCCAGAGGGACCTTAAAAGCTTGAGAGATGGGTCTGTGTGAACCTCATGAAGTTCAACAAGGCCAAGTGTAAAGTCCTGCACATGGGTCGGGGCAATCACAAGCACAATTACAGGCTGGGTCATTGAGAGCAGCCCTGAGGAGAAGGACTTGGGGGTGCTGGTAGATGAGAAGCTCAACATGACCTGGCAATGTGCACTTGCAGCCCAGAAAGCCAACCATATCCTGGGCTACATCAAAAGAAGTGTGACCATCAGGTTAAGGGAGGTGATTCTCCCCCTGGACTTTGCTCTCAGGAGACCCCACCTGGAGTGCTGTGTCCAGCTCTGGGGCCCTCAACATAAGAAGGACATGGAGCTGTTGGAGCAAGTCCAGAGGAGGGCCATGAAGATGATCAGACAGCTGGAGCACCTCTCCTGTTAGGACAGGCTGAAAGAGTTGAAATTGTTCAGCCTGGAGAAGAGAAGGCTCCAGGGACACCTTATAGCAGCCTTCCAGTACCTAAACGGGGCCTACAAGAAACCTGCAGAGGGACTGTTTACAACGGCATGGAGTGACAGGACAAGAAACAGTGGCTTTAAACTAAAAGAGATTTAGATTACTAGTAAAAGGTAGATTTAGATTAGAGATTAGGAAGAAATTCTTCACAATGAGGGTGGTGAGTCACTGGAACTGATTCCTAGAGAAGTTGTGAATGCCCTCTTCCTGGTAGTGTTCAAGGCCAGGCTGGATGGGGCTTTGGGCAACCTGTTTTAGTGGAGGGTGTCTCTGTCCATGGGGTTGGAACTAGATGATCTTTAAGATCCCTTCCAACCCAAACCATTCTACGATTCTACGAGCATCAGGTTCACCTCTAAGAATAGTTTAAATATGGATGTCAGTGAAATGTAGCTGAGAAATTCAGATCAAGTATTAGGAACAGAGTCACCAAATCCTGCCACAAAACATTACCTACTACAACATGAACTGGAATGGCTGGCATATTTATATATTCATGCATTTAGGAGACAAATGCTACAAGCAGTAAAGAGAGGCTAGGACATAGTGCAAGTATAAACCGTGGACAGATTTCTCTCATTAACCACTAGGGAATGGAGTAGCTGGAGAAGCTCCTCTAATGGCAATTGGGAGTAATGGAACCAACTGTTAGAGGCTATAAAATGTAACACGTCTCTCAGAGCACATGCTTTCATTGCTTCCTTTGTGAAGATTCAGACTTTATTATGTAGCCAACCCTCAAAGTCATGATTGTAAAAGGCATATGTACAAGAAAGGATTATTAAAGATTATACATGTTTGCAAAGAACAAGAACAAACAACTAGATATTAATCCATGCGCTTTGCATTGTTAATTTTTTATGCCACGAAAGGACTGGAAAGGGCAATGTAAACTTTCACCTTCTACCCAAGCACTGCAAATCTGTAAGCAGACCTAGTTATTTCCCAGAATAAAATCCAACCTCAGACTTTACCACCTTTGTCACAGAAACTTGAACAAATACATTTGAATATACTGAATTCTGAAAAGCTGCACTCAGAGAAACATGTCTCACAGCTTTGTTGTTGGAATAAAAGTGACTACGTAATTAGTTCATAAAATCTGTATCTCATATGCTTTATCCTTAGTTACTGAGAATTATGTAAAAACCCAAATCTAACCAGTAATTTATAACTGTAGATAGCTTAGGCCATGATGCCAGTGCTCCATGTCTAATAAAATATATACACAGATACATTTAAAGATTTAAAGAAAATAGAAGCTTTTATGTGAATCTTGGGTGACTATCTTTTTCTTCAACAGACAGGCAAAACTAGCTCTCAAACTAGTTACAGTTTGCAAATACAGGATTGGTGCACATATGCGGACATCCAAACTCAACCAAATACTAATTTTTTGTTAACTCTAGATACTCATCCCACAGTCTATGTGAAAAATGCTGAAGTGAATCAAGCTGGAACCAAGTTTGGAGGACAACCTTTTTAGGATATAATACGCTGAGAGTCTTGGCAATACCTGTAATATGGCTATGTTTTGCTAGAGCCTTCTGCATACACTCCATCACACAAATCATTTTTCAGAATTAAAAACAAGAGAGAAATGTAAATGGAAAGAGACAGGGAAAAAGTATGCAAAGGAAATCTTGAGCAATTGACTTAGCGAATTGTCCCTCATGTCATGCATGAAAAACAGTTACAGGCAAGGACTAGATGTTGCCTAGAAGGTCCCTGCAAAGAAGAGTTCTGTAGAACTAAACTCAGAACACAGAAAAAGCTTTTCTATGAAAAGAAGCAACATACTCTGTTTGAACACCCTGAGGTCAAGAAGACAAAAAAGTAAGGAAATGGAGCGATGAAGTCAGGGAAAGATGCACCCTGACCTTCAATGGACAGCCTACAATTAAAGTTTTGGTTTCACAGCAAATTGTTTATATTGTAAACAGCTGAAAACAATTCAAGCCTCAATATGTTAAACACTGCCCATATGAATTCATTTAATGTGACATTTGCACAGATTTTGGGCACATAGATGTGCCTGTGACAGGCATTCTTTCAAATTCTACACAGGAACATCACTCATATATAGGAGAATCTGTGGTTGCACATTCGGCTTTTGATTACCAAGTGATCTTTCAACAGACAGGAACGCTCAGCTGGAAGACTTTCTACAAATGCTTATGACCAAATTCTGAAGCAACTCTAAAGAACGTAAACTTGGTTGAGCCTGCTTTAACTAAGCTGTTTAAGAGAAGATGACTTATTAGCTTCAAATTACTTCAATCATATTAAAAATAACATTTGCTTAAAAATACAATAAGTACATTTTAGAGCAATAATTACCTTCTGACTGTCATGTTCAAATGTTGAAAACCAATGCTCTGCAGTTTTCATAAGACGTGTGAACATTGCACTGAAAGGGAAAACCCAGAAACTTGGTGTTAAATAATGTATTACAAATAAGAGCAAATTAAATGTAAAAGAAGTTGTTAAAACTTACTAGGCATCATGTTCCAGATATTCAGGATTCAAAAGAACTTTCATTTCCTCGCTGAAAAAGGCAACAGTGAACAATCCAAATGTGAATGTTTATTTTTGGTCAGCGTTCTGCATGTACTATTATGTATTTATAAGCCAACTTTCATATAAAGTGCAAATGAGAAAACTAGCCTTTTTAATTAAAAAGAGCAACTCCATTGAACAAATGAAGTCTTTCCTTTTTATAAAGATCAAAAACAAATTAGCTGCCTTGTCTGCACTACAATGAAGTAACCATCTAATTATTCCAAATAACAAATTACTGAATGTCACAATGTATTATTTGAATATGCTTGATCTAGAATAATTGATTGCTGCACAATCTATCACTGTTTGTCCCAAACAAAAAAAATATGGTTACTGGTCAAATATGCAGTATCAAAACATTAATTTATTTTGTTTTAATAGCCTGTATTTTTATTGTACTTTAACAGCAATTAATCAGTGACAGCACCTCTTTTCCATCTACTTTGCTGCTTAGCTCTACTTTTTCAGTGGGGATGGAACAGAATGCTGTGCATAACACATGGTTATTTTAAGTTACTTAGCACTGAAGAGCATCTTCTAGGTAATTTCAGGATATCTAAGGACAGACATTGAATAAAAACACACACTTGTAAATAATCTCCAACCTTATGTTTAACTGCCTTTGGACAATCACGCTGAGGAGTGCTAACAGAGGTTATATTATATAGTACATGTAATTAAATTGGCTTTTATTCACTGCTGGACTCCAAAAGAGAGTGCAAAAAGGCAAATGAAAATAAGTTACCGAAATACCACAAATGATACAAGAAGGCCACTAGTTTTTTTTTTTTTTTTTTTTAAAAAAAAAGGCTTTACCTGTAGGGCAAGAAAAAAAGCATCTGACGTTGGCTGATAATTATGTGTGATATAATATTTTATAAGTATGTGTATGATTACATGCACACACGCACAGTTTGAGCAAAATGGAGAATCAATAGCTAAAGTTAATGTTACTACCAAGTCAAAGGATAGTCAGATATTGCAGCTACAGCATTGCAGGTGATAAAGAAATGTCAATCACAACAATTTGTCTGCATTGATTTTTTTTCTCTCTTAAGACATGAGGAAAGAGAGTTGGTAACATGTCTGTTCTATGACTGCTGTTCTCTAATCTGCTGCCTCTCTCCAACGACAAAGACTAAACCCTTTCTGGCAATAAGAATGAGGTGAAATGTAGGCAGGTATATAAGCTTTTTGATTAAGGTTTTCCTTAGGTTTCTTCTTGCCTCTTTTTTTCACCACTTAGTACCTGTGAAAGAGCCAATGTCTACACTTTTAATCCCCCTTTCAGAAACTGTAGCAGGGAAGATAAAATAAGGACATCCTCATCAAAGCACAGGCACGTGAGAATTTCTGATATTAATTTATCAATTATAAACAAAGAATTAAGGAACGCATATTTCTAAGTTCTAGTCCAGTCAACTTACTTATTTTTTAAAGAAAGCAGATTTTTAATACTATACAAATAAAACACAATGCTTGCCTTGGTTGTGCAGCTTCACTGGCATGTGAAAAAGCTTGGTGGTCACAATGCAGGATAAAGACAATGGGAGCTAAAAGTTCATGCATACCCTAAACATAAAAAGAAACAAAAGTATAGTAAGATTTTCCAGTCATGTAATAGTTCCTAATGCATAGCACCAGGCAGCCAGCAATATTAGGTGTAGACTAACTAAGAACATGAACATTTATATTCTAACAGAACGGTTTCATAATCAATGGCTTTTATCTTAAATTCTGATTAGATCCAAGTGTTTATTCTTCTCTAATATACTGAAGCAAGTTATTCTCCCTTTTTCTAACACGACAGACAAAAAATTGGCAGTGGTAGGCAACCCTGCACCTGGCAGTCTACTCCAAGATCTATGTTCATAAATATGAATTTTATTTACGATAATTACAATCATGATCCACAGTACAAAGATCTGCAATAGGGAAAAATTACAAAATTTAAAATTATTTTTTATTTGATAATGTTCCAAACCCATAGATAAAAGCGTAACAGTAGCCTTCAAGAAGACAAGGGCAGCTATTTGGGAAATCAGAAAATGAAATTTCCATTCCTACGGACATGAGAAATAAAATGAGTTGTTGGTTTTGTTTTTTTTTTTAAGTTGTTATGACAATATTAAAAATAAACTCATTACAACATGATGCATAGGAGACCTGGTACTGTTCCATTACAGGTTATTTCTTATATATGCAATCTATAGTAAAATACATTAAAAATATAGAAACATACAGGAATAGAAGAGAAAAAATTGGTGGATAGTCAAGGACTTGGGCCAGCATAAGACACATGGCTGGGCCACCCTGGCCAGCCCTTGGTGCTTTTACCCAGAGCTCACCAGGCACGAAAAAGGAGTCTTGATTTGCCTTGATTCACCTGAGGTTTGTCAATTTGTTATCAGGAGCAGAAGTAACCACGTCAGGAAATAAGCAATCCAGTTGGCAAGCAGCAACGCACTGGCAGGTAAAACTACAGCCTGCAGAATGAAACCTCATCTCCAGCAGATGTACAGCCCCTTCCCTCAGATTAGATCAGGGGAAAGGAGGATTTGGGGTATCATAACTGGGGAATTTGGTTCTCCAGTCAGGGGCAGTTGGGCTCCCAGTGGTGGACTAGGATGGCAGGTAGGAACTACACAAGCAACAGGTGGGGTGGGAGGTCAGCCATACAAAAGAAGTGAGGGGAGCCCTTCGGTGATGGAAGGTATGTGGGATGAAGGGTTGAGACCTGCCTGGCTGCCTCTGGACACAGGGCAGGGAACGCCTGACCTCTGCCCAAAACCACCAGCTACAGCCGGGTCTTGGTACCAGGGCACCCTGGCTACCCCGATGGGTCTTGCTCTGGGTGGAGTCCTTGCCCAGCTGTAGGAGGAAGAGTGTGCTGCCAGCAGTGCTCCAGTTCAAAGGTGCAACTACTTCACCAAGTGGAGCCTCAGCCCCAACGCCAGGTGAGTGTTCTGGGCAGACAGAGGTGCCAGGAAGACCGTCTTGTATATCCTGTTGGCAGAAAGAGCACTAGGGCTGGCCCATCAAGCTCACAGGCATTTTGGGCTGCTGCTGGGAGTCAGATGATGGGTCCTCAGACCAGAGCAGTAGAACTGTTCTACCTTTATGCTTGCAGTTCCAAGCTAGGAGGCCTCTCCACTTGCTTTTCCAGCCCTTTGAGTGATAAACAGATGTGAGTGACGAAAGAGTTACACACTTGTGCAGCTACCCTGCTGCTTTGCTGGTATATCAGCTGATATTCCATGTAGCATTTGAGGAATATTCAGTATCACTGAGTTAGCTTATCAGCTTCATATGTACCAAACAGATTCATTAACTACTAAAACCTTTTAACTTTTGTTGGAAATAATGAGGATTTTCCTTAAGTAGTACAAACTGAGGTAGATGTGGAAGCCCTCTCTTGATGATTACCTATCCTGAGTGTGCTTGGATGCATGTTAGTGAATTTTCTTTTCGCAAGAGGAAATTCCAATACCTAGCAGTGTTGAATTAAAAAAAAAAAAATAAAAGAGGTTTGGACATTTCTCTGTGTGCTATCAACTGGAATCCCAGGAAATGTAATTTTAATTTCTTCAGGACTGAGATGACTGTTATAGCCTCAACTGTAGAGTTGCAGCAATAGCTGTCAGTTGACTGGGCAAAACTAAAGACAGCAAAATTACTGAAGTTTGGACGTCTTCTTTCTCTTTCTATTTCTGAAGCTTTAGGGACTATCTTGAAAGATGAAGGCTAAATAGAAATTCACTTAGAAAAAAAAAAATAAACACAACATAGCCACTTGATTTCAGGAGCTGATGTAAAATTCCCAAATGCAACAATATGGCTTAGATTACAAATTGACAACTTTTTAGATTTCTGAAAGTCTTATGGTCAAACCAAGAGGGAAAGGAATGGAAGAGACAGGGAGATAGGTCCAGGATTAGTCAATAAATATAAGTGGCAAAAATATTTAAATAAACTGTAGATAGTCTGGGTTGTACTTTCATACATACTCACAGCCCTCAGTTAATTAACAGCTCCATGTCTAATCTTTTATTCGCCCTGATATACTAACATGAAATAAGAGAAATGGAAATGCCAGAAACTTGACTATCTAATAAAACTACCACCTAAGCTGTAAACATATAAGCTGAAGAAAAAGAAAGAGGACATAAAATAAGAATTAGTTATAAAAGATAAAAGCACATCATACATTCTTCCAACATAATAATATATCATCTCTATAATAAAGTAGAATCATAATGTGGCTGCCCACATACAACAAAAACAAAACAAACAGATGATGAAATATCAGGATTTCAAAAAGATACCTCTGATCTTTCAGTTACAAGAGTACTTCAAATGTTTAGAGATTTTTAGCTTGGCAAGAAAAGCCACCAGTGTAATACGCATACACATATTTTTTCAATGCTGCAGTTTACTAAAACTCTTTAGTGTTAATAAATAAGTTGACAGAGCTCAGATAATTTTATGACACTTCCCAGCTACAACAAAATATTGATTTCATAATACAGTCTATGGTTTAGAAAGAAAACCAGAAATATAGCATTTCTACAATGAAAAGTGAATTGATGCATTTCAAAATTATATTGACTTCTCTAAGGGCAATCAAATCATGAGCGAACAATAGTTAGCCTACTGATTTAGCTTAATTGTCACTATTTCTTTTCAGTGTAACTAGGACCAGAATTTTGGCACCAGTCTTACAGAAGAATGCTAAGAGTAATTTTTACATATTCTTAAGTACAATATACTATTCTCTTTAGATTTGATATTTACAGCTGCTATTTAAAAATTCAATGATCCCAGTGAGGATTCTGTCTTTAAAATCTGTAATACAGCTTCACAACATTCTACTCCATTTGACTAGGGACAGAAATATCTTTTTCCTCATCAAATAAAATGTTACTTCTTGCTGGTCAAAACCCCACAAACCCTACTACAAAGACAACTTTCATGCATATATGCATATTAAACAAACATTATTGATTGCTCCTTGTAAGACTATATGCTGATGCTATGTAATAGTTTCAATAAAATGTTGTAAACTTCAGATACACTTTATTTACATTTATAAGTATGCAAATTGCGAAGGAACTATAACTTTTTCCAAATATTTTGAAAGAGAAACATGGGTCCTGTACAGATGCTGATAGACAGGAGTATAAGTTTTCATTTATTGGCCAAGTGCTATAGCTCTAACAGCAAATGTAGCTCTTCTATGGTCATACAAATGAAACAGGAATTCTTATGGAGAACAACAGGACTAGTCCTTGTATTTGGGTTGCTGTGGAGACAACAGCTTAGAGGTGATCTGTTATTGATGAGTTAATGGTAACCTTCAAGATACTTTCAAGAAAATATGCTAGGCTTTGATGTAGTGGAAAGTATCATGGGAAGTGGGGCTTGAGTGAATGGTAAAAACAGAACGGTAGGACAGGAAGATTGACTGCAGCATAGGTATTTGCTAAAAGGGGAAAAAAAACCCATATCCTGTCACCACCACAACCTCTGATTCCTATTAGCGAATTCAGAAAAGAGTACTGATGGACATGAAAGAAATGTTATCTAAAAAGAGAGGGACACGGGGACAAAAAAGCAGGATTGTTACTAATACACTAACAGAAGCATTACTTCAAAAACAACAAACTCACCCTTTTAAAATGAGGTAATAAAAAAGAAAAGCTCCTAATAAAAGTGACACATGACCACAATGAGAGAGGAAAACCACAGTCATTTGCTATTTTGTGGACTTGGCACAGCACCACGAGACTTGGGCGATATACTGAATATGCTTCAGAGGGATTAAATCAACAGTTTTTCATGATCCAAATTTATTTCATTTTCTGCACTTCACCTCTCCCCTTAGTCCTGTGGCAACCCCTTTCTGGAATTACTCCACTACTGACGCACACCAGTTGAAAACAGAGGTGAAGAAGTTTTCTTTGTCAACAGCCTGTAGGCTCGCAAAATTGAACCTGTTCTTTTATCTGCCTATGTTCATTTAGCCCACCAAGCAGTCTTTATTAAAGCTGAGGCATCAGGCAGTCAAAGTTCATTAATACCATTTATATAATCTCTGCAGTTTCAATTAACTCAGCAAGACATTCTACTACATGATAACAGTCTCATTAATTCAATAAAATCCCATAACTATTAACAATATGGTCTATGTTAAACGGGGTGTCACCTACTAGAAAATAATAGCTTTAACAGCTTGTGATGAAACTCAGGGCTTTTCTTTTTTTTTTTTTGAATTTGATCTGGCTAAATATTCCATCCTTATGCAGAAAGGTATTATTTCTTGGTAAGGAATCAAGAGGATTTTAAATATGAGCAGAGGGTAATTAAGTCCTTTTAAGTTATATCAAAGAGTAAAATAATACTTCTTGTTCAATAAATGATAGACTAAATTAGCTGGAATGTGTTCTTCCATTTTCCCACCATCAGTACTCCAGCCTATATTCACTAGAAAGAGGAGGCTGAATGAATACTGCTGAAGTGTTTTCTTTAGCAGTGCCCTTCAAAAGGCAGCTCACAAATCTCATTTTTCCTTGTTCTCATGCAAGACTATTCCTTCCTCACAGTCTGTCAAAGATGAGAAATAACCAGTTGACAGAGATTGTGTATGTTTGATAACTATATATTTGATTTTTGATGTAGTCTGTAAGACATTTTTTCAGAAGTAACTGTTCCTTCAGCTCATATGTGTCGTTTTTTTCACAAAATGTCGCTAATTTCCTGGCCTGAGGACAGGGTGGTCACAGATCATGCCTGAAAACACAGTGTCATTATAAAAATCTTCACATTTACTAGACCTCTGTGTTTTTGTCATGAAAAAATTTCTGCCTAGCTAAAGTTTGCCACTCTAGAGTTTATCCTTTGTCCGGGCACACAAAGTATCCCTCAGTTTGCTAGCCCCTACTCACCCCACAGTTAATAGCCTAAAGAAACAAATACAAATGTACTTACGTCGATTCTTTGCATATTGGTCGTACTATATTCATTTAGTATCAAGCTTATACTCACTTCAAAATCTTCAGAACAAATGTCAAATTAATTCAGCCTGCATCCCATATGGATGCAGAGTTAGTGCAGCTTTAAGGCTTTCTTTACCATTTTATCAAAAATGGTTTGAGCAGGCTCTCCTTTAGGTAACACTGTAAAAGTGGTATTTCTAACACCCTTATCCTTCAGTCAAGAGGCATCTGTCAGCTGCATTGTAGTTGGATGCTACAGGGATAGGATAATAATAATAATAATAATAATGGATCTATTTGCTAACATACCACATGGTTTTAGCACTTCGAGGAAGAACTTAAAATGTTACATAAAACTTAAAATAGTAAACTTTGCCTAAATTTCAGAAGTCATTATTTATGTTTTTTTGTGTATTCAGGACTAGTTTTAATCCTGCTGCATACTTTCTTTCTTCACCTAAGCAGAGAAAGCCTTTCTTTTTTATTTTCTTTCTTAACCAACACTGAAGAGAAAGATGTTGTTTATAAAGAAATTTGAAGTTAGACGACTTAGCAACCTTAAAGGGAACAATTTGAGGGACGGCGTTATGAGGAAAAAGCATATGTTATTCAATGAGCTTACTTTTCTTACTATCCAGCTGACAAGCAGCTCTTTGATTACTTTAGCATTATGATACAACTTCAGATACAACAGAACTACATTATTGTCAAACCGTATAGAAAATGTGGAGTCAATGAATGCCACCTGTACAGTATTTTCATTACCTGTTTATAAAGCAACTGCTCATTTTCTCTGGCGTAGCAGAACAGAACATCTGTAAGAATTTTCCTCACACTGTCTTGCTGGAAATACTGCATTTCAGGAAAGCTGAAAATGGAGAAATACAGTGAAAGTAAACAATATAGCGCACAGAATCTCAGTTGCTGGTCTTCTAGAAATGGTTTTAGCTAAGATAGCACCTCCCTTGTCTGCTTTCCCATGGCTCTCTGAATTGTGGGTGCTGCTAGAGTAAGAATACTTCTAAAGACTTGTTACATTCATTTTGCAACCAGAATTCTGAACCATGTTCTTTAATATACGTTATTCTGCTACACAGATATAATAACATCATCAGTTATATTTAAATAAGTAGTCCCTTTTAACATTATGAAAATTAGAGATCTGCAAGAATGAAATAGAATGGTGGACTGTTTTAATCATCAACTTCTTACACACAGCCAGTCCACTGAGAATGAACGACTTGGAGAATATAATCCAAATAAAACAATGTACCATATGAATATGTACCCAATGGACTAAAAGATCAAGTTCCTTTCCTCCTCCATGTCATGAAAAGGAGTTGAAGCAGAATGGAAGGAGACAGAACAAGGGACAATGACTGAAGCAAAGATCTACCCTCTCCCTCCTGCACAGACTCTTGCTGTCAAACCTAGCAGCCCAGAAGACTGTTCTGGTCCCAGGTAGCACAGAATCCCAGTAGTAACTCAGCTCCAGAATGTGCTCCACTGATTGTTGGTCCTTCACCAACAAATCTAGAACTTGCTAGGAACACTGAGAAAAGGAGCGTGATCAAAACCACCAAGCAGATGCTTCTTCTCCCCTAAAAACCCGCAGTCAGTTAAAACTAGAACTGTTGCAAACAGTTATTTAGTGATAAATTTGACTCAAGTAAAAAATAAGCACCAAAGATCAAATCTCCATAGATAACAAATATACTTTATATGACATGCTCCCATTTTTTTTAATCTGTGTTAGGTTGGCAGCTGTAACTGGATCAGTCTGCCCAGCCATTTCACAAATAGTGCTTAGCCCTGCGCTTCCTTTTTCTCCGTTGAGCAGAGTACAAGAGCTACAATATGTTAAAGAAGTTTGTAAAAATTTCAGTTCTAAACTGGAATTAAATGGAAGAAAGAAGACTATTTCAGAAGAAGCATATACACAAGGGTTCAATATTTCATGAACATTTGAAAAATGATGAGCATTTTAATGACAAGATTATTAAAATATCTCACAACCGACAAGAAAATCAGTATCCTAATTTTCTTGAGCTCTAAGCAAGCTCCAATATATCTTACTAGAATCTTTTTTATGCAACATAATTAGGCACTGTCTTTAGTAGCTGTCTGAAATAAACTTCAAAATTATGGAATAATTTTATACTCTGGCAGGGCCAATATCCTTTAAGTGAAATGGAATGAAGTGGAAATAGTGTGAGAAAAAGGGAAAAAAACTTCTGGGAAAATCCTGTTATCTCTGTATAATCCAGGAAGATGTAAATATTTACAATCTGCAACTATTCTGAAACAACTCTCACCTGTGCATCCTGCTCCTTGACTGTTGGAAGTAGCAAATCAAGTGGTTACGCAGGATGCACTTTAATGAATAAGTGCACAAACAAAAGTGTTTTCATGCTTACTGAAGAAGTAACTAGATGGCAAAAATACTTCATAAAGCAACTATCCCAATCCACGTCCAAGCTATGTGAAGCAATAATAAATACAATAAAAATATCTGGAAAGGTATAATACCAAAAGGAAAGGAAAAGGTAAAGTTGGACAAAGAAAACCAGAATACTTAAAAAGACAATAGCAGGCCTTAGGCTAGATTGCTGAAATAAACGCTATAGTATTATCAGTTTTAAAATGAAATCACATGGATTGCAAATAAGTTTTCTTCAAGCAAACTTTGTTTTCCCTGCTTCCTGAGTCTGAGCCACACTGCTAAACTTTAGACCAGTTGTATTAAGGCCATTGTAAAACCTGACATGGAGAAACAATACAAGGAATTATAATAAATGACTTCAGATAAAACTACTAGTGTAAATAATTACTGTGGTCATCTCACAGAGGTGATGACAGGTAAAGGCAGAAACATTTAAGGCTAGAAAGGTGCTTTGAAACCCTTGGATGAAGGACCTGAATCAAGAGCCGAGGCAGAGAAGACACCGTGGCTTAAACGCAGCAATGCTGAGGTCCTGAGAAAGGATGGGGGGTGCAACGTTCTCCTGGCACCTGGTGGGGGTAATGGTAGACCAACATTTGGAAACTTGTTTGCACTTGTACTAATCATATTACTGTAAAGGAAGGACACAGCTGAGACCAAAAGTGCATTACAGCAGATGGCAATCGACATAATTTAGGGGTTTGAAGAGATTATTTCTGAAGGACTGTTATTCAGGCCTGCCCTATGAAGTTTAGGAAGAGAAGACTAACAAAGAAAACTCAAAAATACACAGAGATATCTGTGAGGATCGAGTAATACCAGAGATTGTGACAGAAAGGATAATAACAAACTCAGGAATAAGCTGGCTGAAGTATTAATTATAGTAAATGTAAATACAAGAGATCACGAGGGAACTATCAGATTTTTATGGAGAATGTCATTTTATGATTAAAGCATTGTTTTAGAAATACAGTATGCTCAAATCAGGCAAGGTAAGAATACTTTTCATGAACACTAGAATATTACATTTAATTACATTTCTGAGAAAGACTGCATAAGGACATGGGAATTTTGCTAGACTGTTTTACCACAACAGCTACAATTAAACAATGGCCCATTCAAGTCCCCGCTTTCTGAAAGTGAAGACCAGCATGAGTCAGTTACCATTTTTTAAAACATTCCTTGAGCCCATTTAGAGGCCTTTACACCAGAGGCAGCCAGACTTTGACACAGAAGAAACTTAGGCTGGCAACCAAATGAAAGGATGCACAAATATTTTATGAAAAGAATTTTGTGGTGGACAGAAATGAGGGTCTTAACCACAGCCACGGAGTGAACACCTTTGCTTTCATGAACAGATTCCATCCCCGCCATTCCTCAGCCCTGCTACTCAGCTGGAATGGGGAACGCTACTAAACCAGAAAAAATGGAAGGTGCTCTTGCAATTGCAAAGGTTTGGTAAAGAATAATAATATTCCCTTCGCCACTCACTTTTTTTCTTGAAAAGGAATAAATTGGTATAAAGGTAGCTCTCCCTTGCAGCAGTCCCTGCTCTTACACAGAAACTAGATATTGTCTCCTGTGTTCATACTCAATGGATTGCTGTTTCTTCCCATCTCTTCTATATGCTTAGGAAGGATGTAGCTATCTTTATATGAGTGGGCTTTTTTTTTTTTCTTTTGTTATTTGGGAGATGGAGAAACATCAGCAGCCACCACTGCTCATCTTCACATGGCTTCCATTGTCCTAAACTGTGATTGCTACTCCTGAAGCAGCAACTAGGTAGACCAAAAAATAAAAAGACTACTACAAAGAAAAGAAATCCACTTGCTTAACCTACTGGAAATTCTCCCTAAGCATTTTTGGTTTCTTAAAACACCGGAGAGAGAAAAAGGGTAATCAAATCTAGCCATTTACAAGCCTCGATGGACAAAGTGATGCCAGCAAGTAAGACTTATATTTCAGTTTGACTGGTAAGTAGATGTTCTTGCATCTGCCAATCTGCTGATTTCCATCTCTGCAGAACATTTTTTAAAATTATTATTTATCACTTACCTTCTTAATCATCACAAAATAAATCAGCATTGTTCCTTGCTACACCTTTTGAATGGCAGTAATTAATCATTGCATTCTTAAATCTGTTACGAGTTACTATGGTGCTAGTTCACACACACCTTCCTTTCTCAGTAGAATAATAGAATGCAGTATTATAGTCATAACTTGGTTGGTACTGCTATCTACAGCTAACGTAAGGCTTTTACTTGCATTATAGTAAACCTCCCTTACCTCCTTCCCACCCTCATTTTTAGAAGCATCTCACTTGTGAGAGAAAGAGATGGTGTTTGGTTCCAGCTCAACAGTACGTATTTCTAGAAAGCTGAAGGAAAATCCATTCTGAACCTTTCAACTACCATAAAAATAAGTCAGGTAATTAATTGAAATGTTGATCACTAACGAGTTAGGACTAACTTAACAAAATCCTTCTCCACTTCCCTCCAATATATTGGAAGTTCTTATAATGAAACAGGGAAAAATTAAATTTAGACATTATGGCTTGGATCACTCTCACCTGACTTTAGGTGACTACAGTTTCGTTAGGTACAGGTGAGCTAGAAGCCTTTCATAATTACTGAAGAAAAACATACTTCTCTACAGTATGATTCATCAGACCTATACTAGACATTTACTTTAGGAAAAGATGTTTTGTGTCCTAGAATTCTTCAGGTACATAGATGCTAAAGGATGATTAGCCCAGTTGTGAACACCAGTGTTTTAGAAATCTAATTATTACGTGAGATAATGATTCACAAAACGTCTATGAACACACGTCCATGAACAAACATTATCACAGTTCCCTTTAGGTAACAGAATTCTGAAGTTTAAAACAATTTAAAGCAATACCAATTTAAAAAGCATATTTCTACGCACTTTTCCCATGTATTATTACTACACTTCAGAGAATTCTAATAAAAACATTATAGAGTAAATTTTTTACTGCTTTGATAGATGGGACTCTGGTTTGTTACTCTGTGTGCAGTCAGCATCACTCTCTACAGCATTATTTACTTGATGTTGTTGGGTGATGGAGTACTGAACTCGATGGCAAAGAATATAAAAACATTTGTTAAATAAGAAACAGAAGCTAGAAGGTAATGATTATGGTAACTGAATATAATACTCAATTATTTTAACGTTTAATAAAAAGCATTGTAAGTTAAAGACAAACCTTTAAATTGCAACTCCAGGAATTTATTTAAAGAATGGAAATGAAAAGGATAACATTAAAGAGAGGGTACTTAAATTCCAAAGCCACTAATGATAGTTTACAAACAGATACACATGTATATATAAAATGCACACTGTGTTTTATGATTAGGCAAACAACAAGTGTACATAGAAGTGCATGTAGTTTATCAAATAAAGTCATCTTACTTTGATAAATTTTGCTCCTCCATTGTTTGACTTATTTTGATATTGTTGACAAATAATGTATGCTGCTATTGTTTCATGTAGACATTATTTTGTAGAAATAAATAAATGGAAATTTCTTTAGTTGCTATAACTGATATTAGTGAATATTACTCACTCTGCCATTTGCCAGAGTGAAAGCCTGGACTTTGTGTGTGTATATATATGTATATATGTATATTTTTAAATAACAGTCTTACATCCAACATAACCTCCATACAACTTTTCATTCTCCAATTATAGTTTAGATACGTATATATTTTAATCTTAGAACATCCTGAACTGTTTCCTTTAACAAACAAAAATACCATCTGTGAGAATCCACATGAAAGCATACTCAGATTTTAATTATACATCTCATGGCAAAATGCATTCAAGAATGGGTCTAGGGACGGACAAATAAAATATTCCAAAACCAGAGAGCAATGATTTCTATTGCACGACTTTGTTTCTGTAAATGAAAATGTGAGAACCTGGGATTTGTAAAATCCATGACTAGCACCACTTTTTTCAAGTTATAAAGAAAAATATTTTCAATATAGTAAAATTTGACGTGGTAGCTAAACATTAATTGAATTAATTCGATCTACACTTCAGGCAATACTTCCACTCTGAAAAGAAACGTTTTCAGGAACTGAGTGTTCTAACTCAAACAAATTCCTAAACAGGAACGACCTAAGGGCCAAGAAAATGAAAACACAAACACAGTAATATTAGGACAAATTTTAAAAGGCATATGTGACAAATAACACTAGAAGAGTGATAAATAAAAATAGAAATGCTTAACTTCTTTAGATGAATGACATTTCCTTTACCACTTTACCACATTTCCAAACCACTTTTTTTATTATTGATTGAATAAGTGTTAAGAATTAAAGAAAGTCATCTGTTGAATCTTTTATTGTGATCATAATTTAGTTACAAGGCCTATCAGTTTCTCTTACCTTCTCTTTGCTTCATATGGAAAACTCTAAATTTCTCATAGTAATACATTGCCTGATATCTTAATTTAGAAGAGCTTTTCTTCAATGATACCAATAGATCTCCAGGGTTTAATGTTTAACTCGATTTTCTCGTTTTTCACTCCAAGCAAGCTGTATTTTTTATGCATTTAATGTATGTTTCTACACACTCGTGTTCAACAATCCTGACATTTACACTAACCGAAGTCAAGAAAACACAATATAATGTATACCACATAAAAATGCAGAATCTAAATTTATATATAGAAATTTCTTTAAAGATCTACATACGTTCTTGTTACATCTTGTTCAATCATTGCTCGAAGCTCTTTATCCTGGAAAAATTTATTCCAAAGACTCTGAAATAAGGAAAAATAATTGTATGAAATAGAGACTTCTACTAATACTTAAGGCTTATATACTACAGCAGCAAAGTACTGTACAAATATTAACTAATTAATCTTCAACATTACTGGTAGATATGTATATTAATATTTTATGGGTGAAAAAGAACGTTGGTGACCAGCCTAACGTATCTGAGAAAGGCAGTTTAGATCAGAGGTGAAAATATTCAAGTTCCTGGATCCTTGTTCTAGGCTCACTCCATTTGCTCACTGGATGGCTGCAGGTCTGTGAGCTACTCGTAATGGCCTATGAAGAATATTTAGGAAGGCAAAGTGAATTCAAACTTACCAGAACCAGCAGCTCAACTGAAAAAAATTCAGTAGTTCACTCATGGAAAAAGGTCTGTCCCACTGTACCACCTTTCTCCTATGAATGTATGGACTCTAACTGGAAGATGCTATAATTTGCATACTAAAAATTGTTTGGAAGTAGGCTAGTTTGTCTTAGTGGAGGCAAAACCAAATAAGGAATGTATGACTATCAAATACCTATTATGAAAATGACATCACTCTAATGCACACTGCAGATCAAGACTGGCCATTCTAAAAAAGTTCTGATAGGGAAAACCAGGCTATTTAAAGCTCACTGTCAACATAAAATGAATAAAAGAGTCTGAAGCAGGTTTAGCTTCTTGTATATCTGTGCTTATGACCATTTTCATTCTCTTTCTTTGGTTTCCATGCCTTGTTTACCAATATTTTGCAAAAGCTAACCTGAAAGAAGTCAGCAAATGTTGTTTGGATGCTCCAGAAAAAGTAGTGTAAAGCCTATTCTTTGTTTTAAAGGGATGGTAGCTTGGCCATATTGATCAAAATAGAGAAGGAACAAAATCTATAGCAGTCTTTTCATGCAGGTTAGTTTTCAGATAGCAGCAGCACCAGTGAATGAAATACCGTACAAAGAGAGTGGCTACAATACTTCCAGAATTTCTTGCTCCCCTGTAAACCAGTGCCATGGTGGCTTATGCTCCACAGAAAGAAAAGAGAAAGTAAATTCATCTTATCTAGTAAAAGGAAAGTAAAGTGACAAAAAAGAAAATGTTAATTAGCATCTATATTTGTGCTACAAACTATGAAAAAAACCCTCCAAACTTTATACTTATATCCTTGACAACGCCTCACACAGAACTAGTGCCTTTTTAACTCGCAGCTCTTTTCATGCAGCTCGATCACATTTGGAAACTCCCTTGCCCCTGCTCCCACCCCCAGCCCATCAGAGCAAAGGACGCAGGAAGAGATTCTCCATTGCTGAAAAGGAAGCAAACCCCCGGATGCTGAAAGGGTAAAACATTAAGTCACGGCAGAGGCGCAGAGGCACTGAGCTCTTCATTGCTACGCCTGCTTTGGCCCGTGGCTTTGTGTCATAGTTTAATCCCCTGCCACACGCTCTGACATGTCAACCTTTGCCTTCCGTCTCCTGAAGACATCGCAGGCAGAAAGAAGGTTGCGCCATTGTGTAGAATCACAAACTACAGCAGAAACACTTTAAATCTTTTACATTTGACACAACTTTCTGTCCAGCCGGATGCAGTAACGGTTTGATGGCGTGCACAGTCATACCGGCTGCAGAGCCACCAATGTGCCTACAATCAATATTTCCATGTTTCCATGAGCAAATCTCTCTCTCCTCCTACATTAAATACGAAACACTACACTAAATACAAACAAAATATGGGTTTCCATTTGTGAACAAACTGGAAATACGATTAGGACCACCAATGATATCTGTGACAGTCTGTCCAGGTGTAAATCCCTTAAATGCAGCCAAATAAAATTTTTTCATGGTATTAAGTTATTTTGAAAATTTGATAAAAAAGAATTTTCCAAAACAGTACCATAATTAACAGAGAAGCTTAAAGATATGTGCTATGAAATACCTAAGAGCTTTTCAGGTATAATAAAATGCAGTGTAAACAAACAAACAAAAAGCCTAAAATTAAGCTCTCAAATCTACATGTAAACCCTCATCAAAATGTCCTGACTTTGAAAATACCACGCTACTAGGAGGTCCCATTAATTTCAGTGAGAGCTAGATGCTCGGCATTTAATCACAGGCCAAATACTTTTACCACATTTTCGGTATTTCTTTAAAATCTGGAGCTGTCATTTTGCAGCTGGCTGCTTTCTGATTCGAAAAGAAACTTTTGTTTCTTTTAACAGTATAAAGAAAAAGAATTAGAAACCTTGGAAGAAATGCGTATCTTGCAGCCTGGTGCTTTAGACATTAACTCAGCACGTATACAACTCAGATATACAACAATTCTATTTTTGCTGGAGAAAAACTTCCAAGGCTGAACAGTTTTCCAGAGGAAGGTTCTTCAGTATTTGCTGGTAACAGCATTCCCTTCATATTGACTGTTTAAACACTCCTTCAATTAGAGCCATTTTGTGTATAAAATGAAAAAACAGCAATAAAAAAGTGTATCAGTCCAACAAAGGATATGCTGTGAAACTGGACTTATCGTCCAGCACTGATTTTTTGTTCATCACAGCCTTCCCTGTGACAAGCCCTGAAAAATCAGAATATTAACCTGGAAATGACCATTTCTGGCTGTTCCGCAGAGCCTGTGAACCACTGTTAACACAAATCAGTTTGGAAATTTAGGAGGGAGATATTAGCACCTGCCATTTTTCCTTCTTCAGCAAGAACTCACTTGTGTCATGATGATAAAGACAATTTTAATAGCACATATGTTGATAGCACCAAGGGTCAACTTACCCCCTCGTCCTGAGACAGTGGGTTGTTGATTATCAGATCTTGCTGTCCTGCTTTCCGAGGGTTTGTAATGTGCTGGGTAAAAACAAAAAAAAATCAAATCCTCTTCTGTTATATTGTAATTATTAATACCTATGTCAATGCATGACAGCAGAGAACCTATTTTGTACCGACTTACAATTTCCTTGATCTTATTGTAAGAAGTTCTTAAGTCTGAAGTGGTCTTAATCCATTGACTCCTGTCTTGGGGTAGAACCTCCAGAAATAACTATCAACAAAACAAAATAAATCCATTAAGTTTAATCAATTTAACATAGCTTTTCATATGAATCCTACCAGACAGCATAAACCAGCCCAGAAAAGAGGAGCAAGTACTCTACACATAAGGAGAAGAAAGCAAAGACCTGTAAAACACTCCTGGCTTTAGAACGTTCCAGTCGATAAATAAGAAGCTAGAAACAATAACAGTTCTATGGCAGGAAATAAAGCATTAAAAAAACCTGAAGCCACAAGCTCACGCTTTGTAAACTGTCACAACTTCAGTAAAGTTGATTGAGACTTCCAAGGCAGAAATAAAATGCGAAGAAGAGATGAAAATAAATATACAAAACTTGAAGCTATTTACATAACTCTGATGAGCTAATGCAACATGCTTAAAACCAAATATGAATGCAGAGCAGAAACTAAGCACTCAGAGATATGCTTGACCTAAGGAATGTGGAAAGGGAAAATCTTAGTCTACAGAAAAATAACATGTTATGGAATTCTGCAAGACAGCTAAAAAAGTCAATTTTGCAAAAAGTCCTTGAGAATGCCTGCATCTCTGTTCTTTCATAGTTCTGTTTAAAAAGGGTTAGAAAGAAACATCTATTGGAAAATACTATTTAATTGCATATAAGGAAGAAATCCAGAATATTCTCTTGCTTTTTAAATGTTTTTATTTACACACTATGAAGTGTTATGAAACAGTAAATACTGAGACAAAAAATCTCAAATGATTAAAAAAAACTTAAATATTTCAGAACTTAACAAAAAATATTGGTAATACTTTTAAAAGACAGTCTAAAACAGAGCCCTAACCCATATCGGGACATGCAAATATAATCAGCCTTATTTCTAAAATAAAACCACTCCTTGATTTAATCAGTGGAGAGTGAGGGACTTGATGTTTTTGTTAGTTCAGGGTTTTGAGTTATGGCCTCCTAATTCAGAGGCTGAAGCAGCAGCAGACTGGTAAAACAATGCTGGTGGCACACATTCATCTGATCTCCTGAAGAAAGTATTTTCATTAACTTTGAATTTCTTCAATGCTATGTACATTTCAATTTTCAAATGTCTTTCATTCTTATACAAAGAGTATTTTCATTTTCTTTTTATAGGTCTTTGTGCCAAAGTGTAGCTTGGGAAATTCCAAGTGAGGTAATTTAAATTAGCAGTGTTAACATACAGCATCTCTAGCAGGGAAAAATTGTTTTCTACTATCAAAATTAGTGCAGAACGGAAGACCTGATGCCAGTGCAACAAAATGGTTTTGGACTTCATATAGCATCTTGCTTTCTTTCTCTCCTCCTTCCCCTACAACTGTTAAAACATACAAGAGACCTCTGAGGAACTGTTGTGTTTTAAGACTGGAAGATGTGGCTTCCCTCTCTATCCAGTCACTACAAGATGGATTGGTCCTCATTTTCTCATTTCACTGGGAAAAGCTGCTAGCATCAGACTGATTTTAAAGGAGTCCCAAGTTCCACAAAACATAAATTGTGAGACAAACTTCCTTTTTATTTCCAGTGCACGACTTCACTGCACAGAGACTGAGAAGAGAGATGGCTGTGTGGCACTCAATTCTGAACACACCAGCCAGCACAAAGAGGTTCTTTCCTAGGAATCTTTTGCTATCACCCGCAATTCAGCTTTAAGACAACTCAATACGATTAGCAAATGTCCTATGAATTATAAAAATGAGTAGGAAAACATTGGGATGAAGTCTCTTGGAAAATTCATGATTCTTTGCATCAATAATCTTCCAGCGCATCAGGTAATGTGTTGATATATTGCAACCACAAACTGTAAATAAATATTTTCTCTTCTTACCTTCCAGCAAACACTACGGAACCTGCTGCTTCTCAGCTGCCCATTAATCCCCTTCAGCCGTATAGTTGCCAAGTAATTGTTGTTTACAAATAGTTCTTCCCATTCTTTACTGCGTGCAAAAGCAAAAGGAATGAACATTTAAACCAAAAAAAAAAAAAGTCTTAGCTGATTTAAGGACTATATGACACTACACAATTTTGGATAAGCAGAGAAAAGGAACTTTTTTAATGTATATATTTAGTTGTGTACCATTTCTAAATGCATGGCTGTCTTTTTGGACACATTTCTTCTTTGGATTTAATGAATATGTAGATCGCTATAATTATGCCAGCTACTGAAATTCATAATGTCTATGGAGGCTATTCCATTTCCTCTAAAATGTTGGTACTGCAGTTCAGTGAATAAACAAGAAAAATGAATATTAATATAAGCGCATTCATGTTTCAGCTGTAGACAAAGAAGTACCTATTCCAAAAATATGCAACTGAAAAGTATACTGTTGACTGTATTAGCTCCTCACATGACATATTTGCTTAAATGAACCTTCTTTTCTTCTTAATGTCAAGCTGGGCAGTTAAGCATAATAGAAGATGACTTTCTTTAACATTTAGTGCTATTTACTATTGAAATCACTCCTACTTCTTTCTACATGATCAGTTTTAAAATTTTAACAGGTGCTAGCAAATTTAAAAAAACATCAAAAAATTAAAAAGCCTCACTGTATAAACTGTTAAAGGCAAGCTTGAGTACCTTGCAGTACCTATGGCTGACTAGATAAACAACCTAAATATGCCTCCCAGGCATGCAGGCACCAGGGGCCTAACACCTGTGCCTCATTAATATACAAGTAAATCTGCTCTACTGGGAAACAATTGGAAATTAATTGTCCCAAACCATCTACTGAGTTAGAATAAAAGAATTAAATCTATATTTCCTGCACCTTCTACTGAAACGAATCTCAAGAACAGGATAAGCCATTTGATGGTCTTTGTAGCCCAAGACTTGCTCCCAGACTTTGAGCAACCACTCTAAAATCCAAAGGGTAATTTCAATGTAAAGAGCTGGGTTATGTGCAAGGCAATGCGTTTCAGATTTATTTTCAATGCATGTCCTTAAGGTGAACGTCTCCCTCTCCCACTGTCGTGTGGGAGACTATTACTTCTCCCTGGGAGACCAAATGAAACCAGAAAGAGGGAAACTACTATTGTGACTCCAGGGTAAGATCTCACCAGATTTCAATCGCTACGGAGGGTCACAGAGTGGGTTATACTAAATGCCATCAAACTCTGGTTTTGCAAATTGCCCTGAATATTTGCAAGCTAGAGTTAGATAGCTTTCAGCCTTGTAAGATGAGTTGTGAGGGTGACTTTTTTTAAACCTTGTTTTAGATAAAACTTGTTTGGTTTCCGAACAGAATTGTATGACACAGTTGCTGGGAATAGTTGGGGAATGGACTTGGCAAGCCAGGAAATTACGGTCCTGTTCCTCTGAGACAGGAGTGAACTTCCAATCCATGCTGAGACCAGACGTGTTGCGCTTGTGAATGCACCGCCTTTCAGCTAAGATAGTTTTCTAAAAAAATGAGTGTTTACTTCTGGGCCTTGATTATTAACTACTTTGAAACGCAAAGGTACTCCAGATAAGGACAAAGATGACTAAAGGAGTGTTACCTTGCAGGGCTTAGGGCTGCTTTCAGCTTCTGCCACTGCCGATACTGCCAAGTGACCAAAACAGCACCAAGTAACTCCAATGGTGTGGGGTGGCTTCCCTCCTTCCTGCCATTCTCCATCCCCCATTCTCCAAGTCAGAGAGACTATCTGGTCATTTCGCTGGCTCCCTGTCTCCCATACGTCCTCATCTTCTGCAGTGAGCTGCCTACGACTGTTTACCACAATCCTGTCTCCTTTAAATACAACGTATGGTATAGAGCAGACACAGCTTGAGAAAAATCTGGCCCTTTCTTTCACAGTCATTTATACTTCAGTAACTACAGTATATTATGCCTATCTAAATAACCCTCCTGTTTCTATCACGTATAATATTCTTTGTTTGACACTGTAAATTTTGTAGCATCATTGGCCGTTATAACTACTGCCAAGCTGCCTCCCTAAGGTAGTGATGCTTCAGGAGTGACACATTCCCCTGTGCACACAACAGGTCAGACTCTGAAGCTATTCACATTGTTCTGCAAGTAGATGACACTCCCACAACGTCTTTGAAAATGCCGGTATGTCAGCTGAGTTAGCAAAAGGTTTCAACCAGTGTAACTGTGCATGGAAAGAACAGAGAGGAAAGAAACTCTTCAGGTTATTTTTTTCACCAACTGCTGGGAGTGATTGCTACACAGTAAGAAAGTAATTTCAACACTTCTTAAATTGTATTAGTGCAGATACTATGCTTTTTTTTTTTTTTTTTTTTAATTTGTAATGCAATTCCAAACACGTTTTGAACAAAATTACATTTAAAACAGCCAAAAGAAATTTGGCAAGATCATATCTCCTCCGCATCCCCCCTTGGCTGCTGGGATCACTAAAAAGAAAAGTTATGAGCAACTGAAAAAAAAAAAAAGACTTGGAAGCTGGAATCTGTTTCAGTTTTAGTAGAGCTGAATGATATCTAAAATCCTTTCTGAACAACATTCACTAATTCATTTCTCAAATATTTTGAATGAAGGGTAATAAATTAAGCCTTACATTTTTAGAGACTGTTTCAATAATGTAACACTGTGCAATATCAATAAGCTATCAATTCTAAAAGGATATTTTTTAAAATTATATAGCCCTACTCTGTAAACAAATATCTACAAGCCTTGTTAACCCAGGCTTGCAGAAAACTCATCGGTCAAAGTGAAATGAGCAACGGAGATTGGAACTCAAGTCTACCACATCCCATTTGCTTCACTGAAGTGAAAGACTTGAAGAGCCAACTGGAACCACTTAAACTATGAATAAGCACATGCAATTGTTTTTAATAAAGCTAGAAAGTTAAATGCATAATCATGTGTTAATACCACCTTTAGGTTGTACATGACAATGTTAATGTTTCCTGGTTATTTTCCACATATTTCTCATTTCATGTTCTTATTTAAATATTCTGTCTAATATACTATTATACATATTATAAAGTTTTCATAATAAGGCCTGCAACAGGAAAAAGTAATTGGATTAATGTTTCTTTAAGAAACCTAATTTCACATGCTGTATCTATGCAGTAACCGTCCAATGTAAAATATTTATTGGCGTAAGTTAGGGACAGTTGCATTACTTAGAAGTGGGAAAAGGGCTCTATGTATGAATGAAAAAGCAAGCAAATCAGTGGAAGGGGTGAAGGGTGCAGATTCATTCTGCAAGGTTTGTTCTTAGTTCTGATCTGTTCATGTTTTGGAACATGGATGCATTTATGTCATAACTACAAGAGCTTGAATCTGTCTGTAAAAGAATTTTATACTGGGGTCTGCTCTAATACACACACTTTCGTGCTTATAAGGAATGCGGTTAACCCCCTAGCAAACCATACATAGGTATATTTATTCTTCTCTTTCTTTCCAACAGGATGTGTTTTGTGGATCTGATGCTTGTTAACACAGTTACAAACATTAGATTTTCAGAGATAAAAATCCAAAGACTTGGATAAGAAATGTCTCTCTCTGATGACACACTGTAAGGAAGGGAGCACAATGAGCAGGACGTTACATCGGAAAGTCTAAGTAAAATTTTACATGCACTTAAATACCATTTTTGAAAATGTATTTAAATGCCTGAGGTCTAACATCTTAGTAAAAGACACTGGAATGTCACTACGGCACAGCTATAGAGGAACAAGCAACTATAAACTCTTTAAGAATGAGTGACACCAATAATGTAACAAGGCATCTGAAAAATAATTCTGGAATTCAAATAGTAGTTCCTAGAGTTTTACTGAGGCAACACTGAGCTGTGGTAGTGTTGGGGAGAGGTAGCAAAGATTGTCTTCCCCCGATAGCCTGAAGTGGAACATCAGCCTCTGGTTCTGCATCCAGCATAGATATGCAGAAGAAGGCAACTGTAGCCCACCTAAGCTCATCACAAAATAAATACTCTATTCAGAAGAGGAAGAAATACATTTGAGGAAGAGTGGTACAGCACAGCCAGTAATCACTGCTAGTTAACTTCTGCATTTACCTATTTACAGGATAAAGCTGCTGATGTATACAAATGCAGATCCTTCCAAAGTTTAAAGCTAGTGTAAGAAGCGGTTTTGTACGACGATGTTCAGACAACATTGAGCTCTGTGGAAGACGCTGAAACCCATAGAAATGTAAAAATGTAAACAGCCACATCAAATTACAATCTCTGTCGCTGAAAAGGGGCAAAGATTCAGCTCTGGGACTGCAGGAGCTCAGACCTACCAGGTAAATGTTGCTGTCCATAATTATTTCACTTTCAGTTGAAACTGCAGATGGCAAAGAAACCAGTATCTATCAGGTCATTAGCCAGTGGGTATAGTTTTTTGTCTCATGCATTTTTAAAATAATTTATGCCAACTTTTGAAATCCCTTTTCTTGTGTCCATGATGAAGCAAGACCAATTCAATATTTACAACAACATTTAGATAACAAGGAGTATTTCTCAGTTCATGAAAGCATACTGCAATACTATTGAAAGGTGTGAACATTTGCATACATATATGAGATTTCAATCTAAATCTTGAGCTTATTCTACCCTCTAGACCAATATCGAAGGATAAAATGGATAGTCTCATAGAGATCCAAAGAAAACTCTTGAGCAGTGCTGCTAGTATTGGCAAAATCATCTAAAATAAAATGGTGTACATGCTCCCAGAAAAGCCAATTTCACTTTTCATAGTGTTTTTTGTTAATCTTCAGAATGTGTTTTTTAAAATGTTGAGACCCAAAATCAGCTCCCCAGAGGCACCCAGTGAAGCAACAGGCTACTGAACAGGCATCAGAAAGAAAACAAATTCTTGAATTATTGTGTCATATGTTTGGCAATATGAGGTCTTTATTGATAGGAACATCAATAAGTGAATGTAGTATCTATATTTAAATAGAGGCAACAGTTCTTTTCAAATGTACTGTACAAATCCAAGAAACATGCACAGTTTCTATTATTTATTATGCCATAAAACTAGCATTTGAGAAAAAAAGTGAGGCAGCAGCCAGGAATGTAACGAAAACATAGTTAATTCTATAAAAATGGGGGAAAAACCAATTGAAAGGTAGTAACAAATAATAAGCAGTAAGTTTCTAAAACAAAACCACTTCTGAAACACGTGGATTTTTATTTGCTACCCTGAAAATCCACTTGACAGCCTTAATGTGAAGGCTTATCAATCTGCTTGGAAAATATATGTATTTTCCTCTGTTTCTTGAACTCCTGCCTCAGGATACGAGGCAGAGTTAACAGCCATGTAAGTGTGGATATACATGGCTGCGCTGCCGGGAGGCTCAACATTCAAAGGCCAGATTTTTCTTAACAGTTCAGGTTTCATTCTCTTTTGGCTGACATACAGTTAAAAAGGTTTGAGTGAAGAAAGGCAAAATCACCTTCTTAACATAAATATTCCAGCAAAAACTTCAGGTTACCAGCTATTTATGCTCTTTACCTACTGGTGTGTGCGTAGTACAGTCTGGGGAAATGAAATAAGGCCAGCACCTCTCGTAAGAGCATTGGATCCAAGATACCTTTCTCCATACTCCAAATTGTCCATTTCGCCTTGGTGGTTCTCAGCTGAAGAGCCAGGTTTGGCCATGGGAGAACACCTCACTGTCAACCCTGTAATTGTTCAGCTCTGGCAGAAGAATTCTTGTTATTGTCATTTCGAAGTCAAAATTTCATCAGCTCATTCTTCTCTCCTCATTCTTTTATGCGCACATTTACAGAACGGTGAAACAAAATTCAGATATTTTGTTCAATTGTTTTCATTTTTGTGCTGTAACTGATTTGCCGCTTGCAGAGTCAAGGCTTTCTAGTTTGAATTCGCCCCCCACCCCGCCCCCCGACCACCTTTGAAATCCTTTGCACGTACAGGCAGAACATTTACTTTCCCGTTGTCCGGACTAGAGTTGCCTGGGCAAGGTGGCTAATCCTCCTGTATAGCAAAGGCAGAGATACAAACACGCAGTGAGGGACAGCCACCCAGTAAACTTTTAAACATTTAATGTTATTTCCCTCCACCTTTTTAGTCATGATGCAGGCTGCAGAGAGACTGTATCTGCTGCTTCCTTCTAACTGGTGTTTCCACCATCAGATTTGCTGGTTTTCCTTTCTGCTAATTCACACCAAGAGCTCACCAGAGCTCTGTGAATTTTGTGCGTTCACATGCATGCAGCCTTGTTATCTGAACAGACTTGCCTTCTTTAAGAAGGAGAAAAGTTAGAGCTTCCTGTATTTCATAACAGAAGTTAAAAGCTACAGCTCTACAAATCATCAAACTAAGAAAATGGATGTAACCGAAAAAATGGAGATACTTTTTGCAGGAATATGCCCCCAAATGTACTCAGACCTGACTAGCTAGAGCAGGTCTAGAACTGGTATAGTCATGACAATATTTAAAATTGCGCACCTGATTTCAAACCTCGGATGATTTTATGATGTGGAGGGTGACAAACACAAAATTCCAGTAAATATTGTTAATTCGATCTTAACTTTGTAAATCCATCAATTTTGCATGCAATGACATAAGAAAATGAGTGATTTCATGATATAACTTTAATCTCTTGAACTGACTAGGTTTTATTACCATCACTAAAAACCATGTAGTCTCACTAAAAGCAAGTCTTTTCTCTTTACATTTATTTCAATTGTACATTATTTTGAGACAGCTTTTGTCTTCAAGCTTCTTTGGATTAAAAACTGTCATTCCTCAAACCTGCCATCTTGGATTCAAGTTTTATATACAGTTCTAGGTCATAGTGTTTTCATTTTAAAACCCAAAATGAAATCACTCACCAGATGTATTTTGAACAGAGTATAGGAAAATCACCGTATCTGGTTTAACCTTCAGTAGTTCTGTTACAAAGGTGTAGTACGCAACTCTTCCACTTAAAATCCCACTGATGGCAGTGACCTAGTCCTGAGCAAAGAACTGATCCTTTCCAGGTTCTCTTGCAGAGACAACTCACTCCCAGTTCTGTGGCAGATGTTCTTGCTCTTAAGTCACCACAAAATCTCACCACTAGAAGCTAACGCCAATATGTTTAAGATCTTAAAAGGTATACTTTAGCACCAAGAAAAGCATGGTGCCATTCACCTGTCAGTGGTAGTGACGTTCCTGCAAGGCAATACGAGTTCTGAGTTTTAAATGAATGACAATGAAGAAGTTCATTGCCTTACTTAGACCTTAGACTGACTGACCTTCAGAACTTTTAATATATGTTTCAACTTCGTTATTGCTAGATGTGGTGTTAGAAGGAAGAATCGTGAAATCACAAGAGTAATTCTGTTGGGCTTCTTTCTTTTTTTGTCAAGTTTACTAAATGACTAATGGTGCTTATAATAAAGGAAAATAGTAATTTAAAAAAAAAAAAAGAAGAAAGAACAAAATACTTCCAAAATTTTTCTAACCTGACATTCCTGACATCAAATGCTATGCTGCTTATGCTATTCAGCCTAGCACTGAATCTTTGATTAGAAAATCGTGTTTTTCACTTATACACTTTCTTTCTTCTGCTCTTGCCACAGGCATTTCCTCCTTATGATTTAGAACAAACTAATTCCATTTTCAGGATTTGGAATAATAGAGTTTACAGAATCACAGAATGGTTGAGGTTGGACAGGACCTCTGCAGGTCTTCTGGTCCAACCCCCTTGCTCAAGCTGGGCCACCTACAGCCAGTTGTCCAGATGGCTTTTGAATACCTCCAAAAAGAGTGATGCCACAACGTCTCTGGGCATCCTGTGCCAGTGCTCAGTCACCCTCACAGTGAAAAAGCATTTCCTGATGCTCAAGGTCTCCTGTGTTTCAGTTTGTGCCCATTGCTTCTGGTTTTGTCATTGGGCACCACTGAAAAGAGCCTGGGTCTGTCTCCTTTATATCCTCTGTTCAGATATCTATGGACTTTGATAAGATCTGCCCTGAGTCTTCTCCAGGCTGAACAGTCCCAGCCCTCAGCCTTTCTTCATAGGAGAGGTACGCCAGTCCCTTCGTCATCTTTGTGGTCCTTCCCTGGACTCCCTCGAGCAGCTCCATATCCCTCTTGTACTGTGGAGCCCAGAACTGGACACAGTAATCCAGGTGTGAAGTAGAGGGGAAGGATCACCTACCCTGACCTGGTGGCAACACTCCTCCTAATATACCTCTGGATACTATTAGCCCTCTTTGCTGCAAGGGCGCATTTCTGGCTCATGTTCAGCTTGATGTCTGCCAGGACTCCTAGGTCCTTTTCTGCCAAACTGTTTTCCAGACCCCAGCATATATTGGTGCCTGGGGTTCTTCCTCCTCAGGTACAGGACTTTGCAGTTCTCCTCATTGTACTTCATGAGGTTCCTGTCAGCCCGTTTCTCCAGTCTGTCAAGGTCTCTCTGGATGGCAGCACACCCACCTGGTGTATCAGCCACCTCTCAGTTTTGTGTTACCTGCAAACTTGCTGAGGGTACACTCTGCCCCATCATCAAAATCATTAATGAAAATGTTAAACACAACTGGACCTAATATTGACACCTGGGGTACATCACTAGCTACCAGCTGTCTAGATTGCGTGCCACTGATCACTCACTGAGCCATTTTTCAACCTGCCTCACTGTCTGATTATCCAGCCCATACACCAACAGCTTGTCTATCAGGATCTTATGGCAGACAGTGCCAAAGGCCTTCCTGAAGTCCAGGTTGACAACATCCACTGCCCTCCCCTCATCCACCAAGCCAGTAATGTCATAGTAGAAGATTATGAAGTTGGTCAAGCATGACTTCCACTTGGTGAAGCCATGTTGACTACTCCCAGTGAACCTTCTTGTCCTTTGTGTGCTTGGAAACAGTTCCCAGGATTAGCTGCTTCATCACCTTCCCAGGGATCAAGGTGAGTCTGACTGGCCTGGAGTTCCCTGGGTTATCCTTCTTAACTTTCTTGAAGATAGGAGTGACATTTGCTTCTCTCCAGTCCTCAGTCACCTCTCCCAACTGCCATGATCATTCTAAGATTATTGAGTGTGGAAAAATAAAGGAAATCCATAATGATAAACATTTAAAACATTAGTAAGGGAAAATATGACATCCGCTGAATATGGCGTCAGTGGTATACATGCTAATTTTCACATACAAGAGAACAAATCAGGAGTAAACAAAATTTTTCACTTTCTAAACTACTGTTCTCCCTTCCATGACTTCTCTTCATGTACTCTTTCCTTTTTGCTACCAATCTGTCAAGAAGCATTCTGCCAATAAAAGATACTAGTACTCAATCCTTTCTGATTCTCTGTTCAGAGCACCTCAGGTTGTAAGGAAAATTTGTTAAATTTGCCTTCCCCTATTTTCTAAGGGACCATACTGCATACAAACAGAAAGCAAGCCTGTATTACTGTTTCTGCCTCTTTAGAAAGTAACATAATTTTCACAGTAAAAGTTAAAAAAAATCCACAATTTATATCTGTTGAAATTTTAGATCTTAGAAAAAGTATACTGCATATAGGGTTTCAGTTCCTCAATAACAACTTATTTTTCCTTGTCTTATGACGTGCCTTGCAAATTCCTTAAGACACTAAACAAGGAGCGCAGAGTGGATCAGCTGTGGAAAGAAGAAGTCAACAAAAGAAGTTTTGACAAGATGTCAATGGAAATTCTATAAGGGTCCTTAAACAGGAAAAAAAGGGAAGTAATTTTGAAAGAATTCAGAGAAAAGCAGAAATCTTCTAAGCTCTCAGTAGGTGTGACAGTGATCTTTTGGGATTTGGAGAACAAAACTGTTGTAGGAAACCTGTAATCAGTGCAGTCACCTTCTCTTGCTGGAAATATGAGATTTGCAAGATGGAATTGCTAACTTCTTCACAAACAGGCACAAAATGAGAGTAGTGGCATAGACTACCATGTGCAGAGGAAGATTATAAGCATGTAATCTTTCAGAAGAATCACAAAATTCAAGGAAAGAGTTTATAGGCTCCCATACAAAATTAACTTGTGCTGAAAAGGTGTCTTTGCACATAAATGGCATCAACTAGGATGGTGTCTAGTAAATGGTTCTAGGTAAGACATAGCAAACATGGATGCCAGCTTTACTGCTTCCTTGTGGAAAGAGAGGAAGGATGCAAGCGCTGAGAACGCTCCTTACAGAGCAGGGGTGCAGTGCCACTTCACTGCTTCACCTTCTATTCCATTCTATATTGTATCTCAAAATATTTGAAAATCCCAATAGAAACAAGCTTGTTCTTTACACCTCTTTATTGCATGTGGACACATAGTGGACAAAATTAGGAAAAAATAGGTTCGAATTGCACAGGGGTGGCTTAAAGGTAAAACAATAAAGAAACACCACCTGTGTATGAACAAGGACAAATAGGCTTGTGTAGATGGGAAGGGGCTGCTTCTTAACAGATTAAATCAAGAGTTTTCCACAAGGTGGAGGTATGTAAGTTGCCCACATCTTTGCACTATGTTTAACATATAAGGACAGAGGCTACATAGCCATTTCAGGTTCAGCTGCCAAGAAAAGCCACAGGTCAAACAGGAATTAAACTAGTTTCACTATCCACTTTTTGGAAGGGAGTAAAAACAGGGAGGAACAGCTTGCACCCCTTGCCGTCTTTCTTCTGTATGCTCAGTATCAGTCCTGCAGTTGTTGGCTGGCACACAAGAAACATGCCTCAGCCAGCAGGACCACATTGCCTTTTTGCAGTAAGAAAGAAAACATCTGGTAAGCAGAATCTGTAAGAAGTCAGAGGAAGAAAACGGAATACGAAAGTCTTATCCTAGATCTTCTGCCTTTTTGAAATACCAGCAGAAGGAAGAATATATGTTGTCTACATAACCCACGACTTTGAGCAATCATCACTTGTCATGGAGTTTAAGGCACACACGAAAGAACTTTGTCTTGACACATAGGGTAGAAATTAAACTTATATACAAGTGCAGAGATGTATTAACAAATTATCCAGCATAGTAGTCATGGGTCTCTGAATCATAAAGTAAGTTAACAACACAAGTATGAAAAGTGAGCTTTTTCTAGGCTATATATTTATTAGAAGCAGTATTAATGTTTGAATCCACCTTGGAAGAAAATAAGTGTCCTTGAGATGTTAGATTCTATCAGCCAAATTGAATGTCTGCATCAATGGCTCTCCCTAAAAGTCATAATTAGGTCATTAAAATATATTTAGAAAAATAGCCTGTAAAATAAAGTTAAAAAATACTCACCTTCATTTTATTTCATAGGTCACTGTTATACCATCTAATAAGATAATTAAAAACATGCAAGCAGCTGGTACTGAGGCTAAACAGATTAATGTAATAGTCTGTAGTCATATGTGCTGGCAAGGGGTTCACCTCTTTGGCGAGGAGAAGGTCAGCTGCCCTTGGGAAGGCAGGAGAAAGACAGTATTTCTACTTTCCAGTGGCACTGCATTGCAGATACTGAAACTAGAGACCCACATGTATTTCTCTTTTCCTTTTGGTGAAGTCTGGCCAATTTGCACATCCAGAAAAGGCTTTAACCACAGCAGTAAAATAATAGAGTGGAGCTCAAATATTTTCCTCAAGTTTCTTATGTTTTAAAGATGAGAGCTACTACATATCTAAATCCTGGTTCGAATTTTTCTAATAGTTAACTTCAAATCTTGATGACATGGTTCTAGGAAATAATTTTTATAATTTCTATTAGTAAAGCTTCTTCTTCCATCAGAGCCTGAAGATCAACTAGAAAATCCTCTGTGACCTGACAGGACGCATTCACAAACTCACAGAATATTTAGAAGTATGTGCCAGTCACACGTGCTTTTCACTTACATTACTTACAAACTTTATCACCTAAAGGGAAATGCTCACTATGTGAACATAAGCAGCATTAAATCTGTGCTGTGATCAACACAAGCAAGACCCACAAATTCTAAGGCGACACCATCATATTAAAAATAAAACCATATAAACAGTTCTGGAGAATTATAAATATATAAAGGGATAATGATTTGACATCCTTTATTAATACATGCACGCACACTCAGAGTCTTGTAGTGCATAGTGTAAAATTGTCCTTTAAAATAAAAAGTGTTGGAATTGAGTAACAACCTCCCTCCATGTTTGGGGTTTTTTTAATTGCAGTAAAAACAATATAGTCTTAAGAGCACTTTAGTAACAAAACACATTCACATTCAAATATTTTTAAGCATTTGGAGTTGCCTCTTCTCCTAAATAAATTGTAAAGAGACTGCTACTGATAAACCATAAAGCAGCTAGCTTTTGTTTCAGTAAAAGTTTCCAGTAGGATTTTGCATGTATTAGCCTTCTGCCAGCATGACATCTACTGTGATCCAAAGATGCCTTTGCCTCTTTTAGGGCAAAAATTCACTAGCCAGTCTTTTTTAAATGCAATAGATTGAAACACCTTGGGTAAATGAGACTATCATCAGTTTTACCAAATTACTAACTGACCGAAACAATATTCATTGACAGTATCCTAAAGTAAGTCCAAATCTCTAACAAGTCCTTAAAGAAAGAACAACCATTTGCTATCATTACCTCTCAAGGTAGTTTAGGATTCACTTTTAATCTTTCCTAAGGTATTATTAGCTGCTCATTTTTGCTTAACATGCAGCACAGAACTATAACTATCAACACAATATTCAACCAAACTAGCAAATTTATAGCCAGTCTCATCATATGATGAGAGTTACTTGCCACTGAGCAGAAAATATTCATTTCACACCTTAAACACTGTAATACTACTTAATAACAGTGCTAGCTTGCCAACTATTAAAAGTCAGAAGTTTCTTTTATATATATACATGTATACACACACAGACATATATATATATGGTACTATCTTGCTTTATCATCTTGCCTCTAATTATAACAATAATACTCTAGCAGTGGTATATGGGATCACTTTTAAAATATTAATTAACTTCAGTTTTGTAAGTTGGGCTGTAACCCTCTCTGACAGAATACAATTATTATTCAGCAGAAGACATAGCCAACATCATATTTTTTTATCTGCACTTTGGACTAAGGAATATGGAGATACAAAGGCCAGCTTTAATCTCCTCTTATTTGTGGAGAATTAAAGATGGCTGAGGATTCATTACAGTTTAGGCTGGGCTAAACTGAGAGATGAGTGCCACTGGATGAGTGAAGAAGGGACAGAAAGACAGGGTCGGACCCCTGCCCCACAGCTTACACCCCCGTGGAACCAGAGCCGAGCTGGAGCTGGCTGCTTCTTCAACTTTTACCTTGGCAGGTACAACAGGTCGAGCTCTTGAGTTAATGACTTTCAGGTATGACTGTCTGGGAATTAATGGCAGAGAAAGCTCTCAACTCCTTCCTTTTGCTGATCCGGCTAATTCTATCTTGCCTGTATTTCAGAGACTGCTTCATGGTCTCTGTATCTACATATGCTTCTCACCTAAAAACCATGAAGATTATTCTGGGTGGTATTTTTGAGCCCTTCTTTTAACTTAGATAGTATGTTGCATGCATTAGCGAACACAAATATGACAAGAAATCAAGTCAGGCAGAACCCTGAAATGGATCTGCTAACATATTTTTCTCAAAATGAACATGCTAGATACTGTTGAAGGGTTTTATATCATCACCAAGTAGGTTTCATTAGAGCAAACTTACTAGAACACAGGAAAATGGAAGGATTTGTAAATCAAACCTCCCCTGTCCCACCATGTCCCTGCAGGTACACCCCTTCCTCCAACCTTGCTCTCAGTCCAGAAGCTTCCTTTGGCTGTTTGAATCGCAACAAACTCTTTGCTGTTCCCTCTAGGTCCTTAGGAAAAGTCCTTCTTTTCAACATCCTGAAGACCAGGGTGTTTGCTCCCTGCTCTCCTCAGCAGTCTCTCAGTCTCCAGCCTGCAGCAGGTTCTCCAGGCGTTGTGTCCCTCCCCATCACCCCACACGTGAAGGCTCCTCATGCCCAGCACAGCTCCCTGCCTGCAGGATGGTGTGATATTCCTCACCCAGCCGGCTGCAACCAGGACAAGGCAAACAGGCAGGTTCCTCCTTCCCTGCCTGCCTACACCTCTTTGAAGTGCAGATTCCAGTAGACTACAAACAAAAAATGAAGAAGATGCCATCCACCATAGTTCAATAAATGAATCCAAAATAATCACGTGGTAAGCTTGTTTTATTTTACCATACTTAAGCATCAAAATCAGATGCAGTCATTCTGCTGAGCACAGATCTTACTATGAATTTACCAGTCACAAGGACAAAGATTTAGCATTTGTAGCAGAGGCAGTATTTTGCTGGCTGAAAGATGAAACCACACATCTGCTGACTACCCTTCTGGGCTTTCAAGTACAAGACATCCTCTGGTATGTACCCAAGCAAGACTCGAGCTCAGTGACACAGTGCTGCAAAAAGTTGCTCAGCATCATGTTTCTTTAACCGGTGTTCATCACCAAAAGAATTGAAATATTCTTTTCCTGCCAGAAAACCTCAAATTTAACAAATCCTGGCTTTAGTTTTTGACCTGAAATAATGAACAAATAGAGTTCTATATGGTCCATAGATCTGGTTACTTTGGAGAGGATCAGAAAGGTGATCCCTGGCGAGTTAAATATTTCAACATTTAGCTTAGCTGCTATGAGTTTAGGTGAGAATTTCTACTTTAGTGCATACTTTGGAGGAAAAATAACAAAAAACAACCTTAAAAATATTTAGGCTTACAAGCAGCCTGTACTTTCATTAGTTAAGCATTTTGAACAGCTTTCTCAAAAAATAATAATCCAGAAAACAACTTTTCAGATCATTCCTCAATTAAATCCTTCTTGTCTTTTAGTCTACTTACTGTTGCAATTTAGACTGTAAAATACTCTTAAAATATATGGACCTGTTCTTTTGCTTTAAATAGATTATGCTGCTCATTATATTCAAACTTCTTAAAATTAGAAGATAAATATAAAAAATTACAAACCTGTAAGAAAGAAATGTTCCATCAGAACCTGAGGTGTGGTGCGTGCTTCCATTTTCATTTGATCCTCCTAATACAAAAATAAAAGAAAACATCTTTGTTATAAGACAAAATAATAAAGAACACGATATTTGATAATAAAGAACACGATATTTGTGAGAATAGCAAGTCTCAACTTTATACCTTCAAATTCTTAAAGCTGGCAAGAGAGACAACTACCCTTCATCTTCAATTTGGAGCCTGAATGTTCTGAAAATCTCAGATTTAATGTCACTTAAAGTTTTGACTGAGGTTCTTCCTGACTTATTAAAGACAATTTTACTAGTATAAGGTTACAGAGGTATACCATATAAATAGGTGAGTTTGATTTTACTAACATTGTCAAAGCATGTAAAAGTTCATCTACTTGTGACAAATTTTGAGTTGACTGTATGATACCAGATATTTTTTGTAATAGCACAAGTTCAAAGCTTCTCTGAAATTACCTAAGTAACATGTTTGCAAAACATCTTGTTTTACATCCTGGAGGCTGTTTATACATCGAACAGTGACATTCACAGAAACCAAGTATTACAAGGAAACCTTCCTCTCTGTAATAACTACTTCTGTTGAAGGACTGTTAAAAACCAGAAAGAATAACCTGTTTTTCAAAGAAAAGTTATTCATGTCCTGTTTTATACTATTTATTCTTGCCCAACCTGTCATTTAGCTTGGTAATTCTTCTACGTCCCTCTGTATTTCCTTAATTCGCTTACGGAGAGCATCGTGCACCTTTATGTCCTCCATTCTGCTTGCTGAAATCAAGTTCTTTCATTCTTTTTCCTAAATGAGGTTCCTTATTCCCTGCTTTGTTTAAATCAGTTCTTCTTGCAGATGGAAAAGAAGGGACAGGAGCTGTAGAGCGCATACTAAAAGTTTAGTCAGTTGATTCTTTGGATAGTTTATTCTTTGGATTCTTTTTCTATCAAAAAAATCTTGCTCAATAGAGTCTATAGTCACACCACACCATCCTGCAGTTTCACAGTCATCCTTAACCAACACTCCTACATGTTTACTTTCCATTTGTATTTACAAAAAGAAGTTTGCAGTTTACAGTAAAAATTATTGCTAGCACAATACTGTATTTCATACTATTTCATGCTAGTTTTAGTCCTCTTTTCCTCAGAAAGGACCAGTCCTACCTGAATACTCTATATGTGCTTCCACTGGATACTACCTTCTAATATTATTTCTTCATAAAAGTCCATCAGTGCAGTCTCCCCCTTTGTGACAAGACAATGAATGAAAATATTGGATAAGATCAGTTCCACCATAAACTGTTGAAGAACTTCACCAAAAATAATTCTTTCATTAAAATCTGCATTTTCTATTCGTCTTCTAATTACTGTACTTCACTAAACACTATCCTTTCATAACATCTGCCCCGGCACGACATCAGATGGTTTAGTGAGGTGGAGATAGACAACGTATTTCTTCAATGTTTTTGAAAGGCTAGCAGGTTAGTTGGGGACAATCCCCCATTTAACAAAAAAACTGCACTAAAAATTATGCCATTTGCCTTTCTTTTCTCTCTTACTTCTTCCTTAAAAACTTTCCTAAAGCCCTGCACAGATACTAGTCAACCTATATAGCTGCTTTGCTATCACTTTTTTTTCTCTTAATCTAAGTACATTTCCACTCCTTCAAATATATGCTATCAGCCATGAACTAAAAGACTAAAAAAAATGTTCCATGTATTTGTCAGTACGCTGGAAAGACAGTTACTCTATAAGTCAGATGCTTCAAACTTTACTGGTTGTGCTAATTTATAATATCTACCCAACACTCTCTTTTATTTTATTTATTTATTTTCAGGCCTTTTGTCTGAAATTTTTGTTATACTGAAAATTTAAACTTTTCTGGTTTGGACCCTATCTGGCTTATATTTATATAATTTGTCCATTCGCACTGCACCATGGTTCTAGTTTCCTTCCCCAGAAAGCTTCTTTACATAGTCAAGTAATGTTTTCTTGCTAATTTAAATTCCTTTCTTATGATCTAATTCAACTTATATATTTGTCACTATAACCCCACACTTTCTGATATCCAGGAGGTGGCCTTCTTTGCAGATCATTTCTGCAGAGCATTTTCTGTTTCTTTCAGGATTTCTTTGCTTATTCCAGACATCCCTTAAAAAATACCTAATCATTCACTTTGGCACAGAACTTGCCTTCCAAGTGTTTTTTCTCATCTAATTTGTAATGCATTTTTTTTATTAACTTTTGCACCTTTGTCTAAAATAAATCCCAAACCTCTACTACATTTTAGTCTACAATCACTCAGTCCAGTTGATTTCACTAATTAGCGCTCTCAATTTATTTTGAAAATGGAAATCCTACTTAATCAATCTGCTTTTTGTTTACTAAATTTAACTAAATTAACAACACCAGATATTTCATCCAGGAGCCGACCATCCCGTTATTAATAACCATCTGTCCCTTTTTTTTCCTTGTATCTTGGAAAATAGTCTCCCGTATTAGGACAATTTTAAGTAATACTCTTTTTCATCTATTACCTGTCTCCACACCTGATCCTGAGCATTCAGAGAAATGACTGAACCATGTTCAGTCTCTTTTAAAGCCGTACGGCTAGGTGCAGTGATACTGGGCAATAGTTTATAGGGACACAGCACATCAAAATACGTCCTGACTGCGCTACTGCACTTTATTTATACCTCGACAATTCCTAAGCATTCACCTATCGCACTAGTCAGACTGACAAAGAAAACTCATTCGCAGTGCTAAGTTCATATGTTGAAAAATACCTTTTGGGACTCTTTTCAAGAATGGCAACGTGATCTTTCTCCTTTCTGAAGTATAAGGATTAAGAATATCTCAAAGAAATTCAAGGCCTTTGCCACCTTTCAACCTAAACCATTTGTCCTACTTGAAAAGTCAACAGGACTCTGCAAAGAAAACCAGAATCTTGGCGATAAAAGTTGTTCTTTCATCAGGATCCCACAAGGAACATTTGGTGGGATCCTGGGTCCGCTACATCCGCTGAGCGTGAAAGGACACCCCTGCAGCTAGCCGTCCTTCACAAACTACTCAAAGTGTAGCTTGCTTCATTCTGAAGCACTCTCTCCCAAAGACAACACTTCTGCATTCCGAACTGTACACCCGTTGCTAACAAATCTCATATTCATACAAGTTATTGTTGGTTGGTTTGTTATTTTTCGAGAGCCGCTTTTGCTGCTGCATCGTATCATTACCAGCAGCTACCAGAACTGGCTCGGACTAGGTAAAATAAGGATGTGCACTGAACAGTTCTGAATATAAGATTCATGATGCTGGCAATAGAATTTGTGGTCTCTTTTAAAAATCCTAACTGATTCAGTATTGCCCTGATCTTTAAATCCTTTCTGACACTCAAAACCAGGTTGAAGGGCTCTGTTGAAGAAACAGAGGATGCTCTGCCAACCCTGCCCCGCATCTCCCGAAAAGGTTTCTAAACTTCAAATGCAACAGCTGGGGGGGAGGGGGGAAGAAGGTAAAATAAATCTTATTGCTGTTTCAGAGGAAAGAGAAGGGAAACAACCAGTACCATAACAAGCATCAGGATCAAAATAAGGACAGCTAAGGTATCCAGCTTTCAGCACTAGAGCAGTCACTGCTTTTAATGTAATAATAAACCAAGGCAGCATGCTTCCAAAGGGACCGAAAATCATCTGGGTATCCTTCTTGCTGCTGCTTTAATTGCAGAAACTTCCTTTCCTTGGAATGAATGCTTTCTCCTGAAAGAATTCCATGCTACTGCCCTATTTTAGTTACGGCTGTTCTTGTGGATGGAGAGTGAGGGCTAAAGGAAGCTGGGACCTGAGTAGCTGAGACCTGGTACTACCAGACACTGCTGGAGGCTCTTTCAGGAGAATTTGCATAACTTGAAATCAATGCTTTTACTAAACAGTCGAAAAAAGAACATTAGAAGTACCGGCTTCTTTAGATTTCAGACATGCAAGGAGAAGGATGGGTAAATTGTCCATTTACTAGGGTACTAGCTTCACCCAGAACATACAGGCTTTCACCTGCAGAAACTGTTTTCTTTTAAGAACATGTCTGAGATTATGGACATAGCATAAAAATAGATGAACTCAGAATAAAGAGGATGCCAAACACACTTTCTGAAGATTATCTAAAAAACACATGTAGAAATTGTAACAAGGAGAAGCTAAATTTAAATACACACACTATTTTTGTGTTGGTTTTTGTTTTTTTTTTTTTCTTTTTTTAACAGCCGATTATACTGATAGTATAATCTCTTCTCAAAGAAGAGCTTTTTCAAGGTGCAGTGCACAGTTTCCACTTCAGGCAATCAGGAGAAACTGGATAGCATTTCACAGTCCCAGTTCAAGAGCGGGAAGATGCCCTGGGTACACACCAGGCGCAGTGAGCACTCTGAGCTTAAGCATGTGCTCAACAAGAGTAAAAAGCACGTGAAGAACCATGTAGGGATCAGACATTTCTCACTCATCTCCTTCATTACCTCTCTGAAAACAGCTATTTTCTGTGAGAGGCAAGAATTCAGCACAGGACTTCTTATGGAGAAGGGGTGGGATACTATCATAACCAGCTGCAAGTCTATGAAGACAAGAAGCTTGAGTGACATCCCCTTACTCTATGGATATACTTTTAAAAATAATTGAACTAATTTTTTTTTTTTCCTTTCAAAGTATGTTTTGATACTGAAGAGATGTCTTGACATATATCCATATTTCTGTATGCATGTATACACACATATGCATGTCTATGTGGGGAGACAGATGTATATTTATATAGTGCTAACCCATTTACCAGCCCTGTGTCAGCTACGAAAGGGTTTTAGGGCTGGCAGTTTAGGAATTCATGATAAAAGTGATTCCACTTAGGAAATCAGACCGTGCATTCCTCTGCTTACAAGTGTCAAAATGGAGATAGATCTCTTTGCTGACGAGTTTGCACTCTGCTTAATATTTTCTTTGTATTCTAATCAAAGGTTAAAATGTTTCTAAACCCCAAAATTTATTTAACAGTTGTGAAAAATCTAAGTTCAGGCTGATACAAACCACCCAATCATTAATGCAGTGTTTTATGATTAGAGACAAGGAAAATTTTAACACAAATAAATGCTAGCAGTCTAAGGTTGTCAATTCTTATAACATGACTTCCAAATTCCATGCTATATTCATTTTCAGCGTATTTAAAGCTTAATAATTTAATGATTTATCCAATTTTAATTTATACTTTCAAAACCACTTTGAACAATCTGAGGTGCCACTGGAGATCATAACAGTGGTCCTGGTTAAGTCAAATAATAATTATAGCGCTTTCACTTTAAAGATGAGATTATTTTTAATTATTGAGTGAAGTACTTGAGGTACCATACTTATATAATTACGCTACTCATTAAATGGTTATTGAAAGCTGAAATGTAATTTTAATGACAGCTACCTATTTTTCTTTGCACACTTTATAGATGACAGATCAGTCAGGAATTCTAGTTTGCTCAAAAAATCCTTGCAGCTGCACTGGTTCTTTCAGGTGTAAAACAATTAAGCTGTGCTTATTTTAAAACTTTAAACATTTTTTTCTCAAATGATATTTATACGATATACAGGAATGACTAAAACCAGAACAATAATGCACGGATATTTTTTCTTCTTCACAATAACACCAAAATTCTGGTCCTAAACTATGCACATTCCAACTAATATCCCCCCAAAACTAGTGACAATACAAATATGGAAGAATGATTTTAGTCAAAATGCGTTCCTCATATAATGCAAACAAAAAAAAAAATTGCTTAACAGATTGCAGACCTTTATTGTGAGTATAAAGGGGTAATCAACATACAATAAGCATTTTACTATGCATTAAAACTATATATAATGCCACGAGACTCCTCTGCTTTTTGTAACATCAAGGTTCACAACTCTTGAAACATAAAATTCCTTCATAGTATTTACTCCACAGATAGACAGATATTCATCAAACTGCTGTGGATAAAATTTATTCTAATACGTAGGAATCTCTAACAATTGACACCACAGAGTTGTGGTCTCAGAAACAAGCACCTAAAGGCTTAAGCTTTGTATTTTAATCCTTTACGCGCGATGTTTGAAATCCAGCATATCTGTCCATTGTTCCAAAGGCCGGTACCTTGTTCAGATTAAGCTTTCCTTTCTCACAGTGAAAACCAAACAGAAGAGTAGATTTGTTTCATTAACAATATTAAAGCAAAGATTTCTGAGTTCGCTGTATGGGGAAAAGGCAATAAAGTTTTGAAGAGGGAAAAACTGCTTTGTTCCTTCAATCCCCTAGTTGAAATTAATTATAGCAAATGTTTATGAAAACATCTGTTCCATACAGTTATAAATTCTTAATTTTAGCACGGGCGATTCCAGGCTCCTCTATTATTTTGAAAGAGAGCAGTCTGACAATTGAAAGGTTTACAAAAGAGCAGGCAATTTGCATTTCTACAGCACCAAATATGCAGTTTGGAAAGTCTTCAGGATCTCTGCAGCAAAGAAAAAAAAATATACAAAAAGACTAAGATGACTGAAGCTTTCTGATTTGGGTCCGCTGATAGACCAAAATGGCAGTAGGAGGGGGGAAAAAAAAATTAAAATAAAATAAAAGGAGAACTAATCCCAAAACATACGGCAAATTGAGATTTTACTACATAAACTAGATCTTTAAAAAGTAAAACCTAGCGGAGCGATGGATTTCTCCGTTATGTATTTTGATGGATTCCCGAGGAGGGAGGGAGGGAGGGATGGATGGAAGCTCCCGGCACTGCGGCACGGCGTCAAGAGAGGGTGCTGCAGAGTTGAAGATGGTGCAGTGGCTGCTCCCCTTCGGAAGCTCCATCCTTGGTTACCAGCAACCACGACGCTACAAGACAATCTTTCGGACTTTTTACATAACACCCTCGCAACTACAGTGTTAAAATTCAATTTACACCAAATAAGCTTTTAAAATGATTAAATGGATCAAGCTCGAAGCGGTGTACAGAAACTGAAAATAATGCCTTCAGCTAAAGAATTAAGTGCACAGCGCTTCTGATATTTATAAAATAATTATTAGGCTGGAAAGTTGAAGCACATTTCACTCTGAGCAAGTTGTTTAAGTTTTCTGAAATAAATATGATGCAACTTTTTGGTGAGCAATCTTTTGAGTACAAGCCTGACTCTCTAGCCCTTGCTTCAAGTTCATTTAGCATTAGACTTTGCATGCACGTGTCGCTTGGTACCGATTTTGTGGTAGCATTTTAGTTTCAACAACTGTGCCCTAAAATATTACATTTTGCCATAAGTGAAATAAAAAATAATAACACTATGATAATTAGCGATATTTGCAGATAATTAACTGTGACACTTTGCCATTAGAAATACAGAAGTCTTACACAGGCTGAAATATTTTATTTGCTTATCCTTCAATATTAATATGAGAAAAATATATTAAGCATTAATGTTCCCCCCTCCTTTAAGCTTATTTGAGTTAGGAAGGGAACACAAAACACAATGGAGTACCGACACATATGCTAACGTTGTGATAGTGAAAGCTGGTCACATTTGAAAACAGGTAAGGAACGCTGACACCAAGGTGCAAAATCAAAGCCTGGCTTAGCCTTGCGGAAAGCTGCTCAACAATGTGATAGGCAGACACGTTGGTTTGCAGTTACGAACAAAAACTTCTGGAGATAATAAGACTATCTTGTATTGCACGTTGCTCAAATCCAGTCAATTCCGGTGTCTTTCGGATTCCTGATTTACGACAATCAAGTGGCATCTTCTATGATCTTTGCATAGAAAATGACAATTGCATATGTGTATATGCATATATGAGTAAACTCTGCGGATTCTCCAGGCAAAATCTCTGTTCGAAATCATTTTGTCCATGCACTTCAGTTTAAATCAAGACACATAAAAACAAGAGGGTTTCCATTTGAAGTGAAACTGCTTCTGAGTGTTCAGAAATCTAAACACCAACTCTGTCATTAGGTTGCCCTGTAAATTAACATACCACTTTTCCACACGCAAAATATATGTGTGAAAAAGTGTGGATGGGAAAACATATACAAAAGTCTAGATGACTGATTTTGAAATTGGAATCTAGCATCAGTGTGTAAGGAATGTAGCCCCTTGCAGCTCAATTTAGAAGAAATTCAACCAGAAGTATATTCAAAGGACCTATTTATAATATTTCTTTTCCTGATGAAGCCTCCGTGTTTTACCAAAATAGGCTGAGCTATACATTGTACTCTGAACTAAAAACAACAAAATACATAGAATAAGGAATTTTACTCTAATACCACTGAACTAATTCATAGGAATGCTGAAGAATTCCCAGGTAATTGTAAGGTACCAAAATCTTAAATAATTTCCATTCAGAGGTGTTTTAATATAAACTCTTTGAGCATAATGGGACGGACAAGTTTAACTGTGATGCTAACAGTGATTTGAACACTTCAGAAAATGAACGTACATGGAAAAATTGTTTGGCTTCCCATTTAGTGGGAACCAGACAATACTAGCTTATATAAGCAAATGTGACTTGCACTGAAGTCGATAAGCATTTAGTCCAGTAATGCCTGGATCGAATTTGTTACCAGCTGCAATAAGACTGGTAAAAGAAAAAAATCCACAGAATAAGGTAAAATGGGATTCTTCTAACTTTTTTTTTTTTTTTTTTTTTTCAGTTATCGTTTCTCCTAGTGCACCTGTCTTTGGTCCACGGTGAATTATGTGCAATTCTGTTTATACGCTCAGTACTACAGTCCGTATCTGCTACTTAACCTGGCTGTTCATTTACCATGTATAACTTAAACAAGTTCCTAGGTCATCACCAAATGTGACTGCAAAACTCCAGGATAATATACAAACATTTTAATGTAGTCTGACTGAAATGGATGCTGTATACCAATATAATCTCTAACTTCAGTAAACTCTTTAAGAGCATATACAGTTAGCAAAACAGCAAATTAGCAAAATTAGCAAAACAGAGGATACAGTAATCCAGTATAACTAGGGACAAGTACCACAATTAGACTTTGCACAGAAAGAAAAAAAAAATAATCTTAGAAGCTGCCTGGCATCATCGCTAGGAACTTATGTCCCATGATATACAAATGCCGAGTGACTTATCACTTACATCCAGCAGAATTTAGCTAATTTTAACTTATAAACAACCTAAAAGGCCTTTGAGCTATAAATTGCAATAATCTAAAGATGGCAAGAGGCAATAAACATGAGTTAATGACTCAGCATCCTCCTGAGATAGCACTGGTCATACAGCTTTGCTTAATCTTAGACATGCACAATCACTGTAAAAAGGTGGTCTCCAGAGACCATTTACACTGACAGTAAGAAAAACATACCATCTCTTTATGTTTGAAGGCTACTATTGTCCCTTAATTTACTTCAATTACATCCTATTTTTAACCACATTTCTATCTTATAGATATATGCAATCCTTCCATTTGGGATAATAAATCATATGTAAGTATAGTTTGATTTTCATATTTTAAAGCAGCAATGCATATTCCATTGAATCTAGGAAAAAAAACCAGAGCTGAAAAAGATTGAGCAGAAGTTTTCTAACATTCTGTTGTTTTGCCAAGATTAAACGATAGTAGAAGGCAAACGAGAAAGGATTAAGTGCTCTTTTATTGAATAGAATTGCCCTTTCAACAACAAGCTAGCTGCTCTTCAACTGAGAATAACAGGTTTATCAGGAGAAAGGCCAGCCTGGCCAGGAAGCCACGTGGTAGCGATAGGCAGCCTCACCTCCTCAGGTCTGGGAGGGTGGTCTCATGATAACCAGGACCAGCGGTTAAAAAGAGCAGAAGCAACTCTGCTTTGTTTCTTTGCTGTTTCTTATCAAAGGAAGCAACTCCGGCAGGCTGATGACTTATTTACAGCACTACTGATGGATGCCAAAGGCTTCTCCTGAAAGCAGAGTGTACTATCTTGGACCTTCTTCCTTGAGTGTAAATAAGTTTAGAAACACTGTGAAAATCGTATCACTTTCCTTTGCCCGGCACACATACACAAAGAGATTCAGCCTGAAATCAGCACCCACGTCGCTACTGTGGTGACACACGTAACTAGCGGTTTGCTTCTCTGCAACGGGGTAACAGGCAGCGTTATGGCTGGGAGGCAACCAGAAACAATAAAACCAGCAGCATCGGTGCTGCAAACGGAAACGTGGAAATTCAGGGACACGAGAAACTAAAAGGCAGTGGAGGTACCCGGCATCCCATGGAGGGGCTGGCACTACCTCTAAGAGCCAGCAGCTGAACTCTGAGTTTCGGCTCTGAGGAAGAGGAGGCAGATGAGAAGCCTGAAATTAGGAAGTTGTCACAGAGATGCAAAACTGGGCAACGCCTGGACGTTCCTTAAATGCTAGTTTTAAAAGCACACAGTAAGATGCAAAGAAAATCCCACATGAAGCAACGTAGGAAGCAGCCAGTCACTACAACACCCAGGGCCAGGCATTTGGGCACCCACAGCATCCCTGCCAGCCCAGGAATGGGGCCACCTCCTCTGGCTCCTTCCAGCTGGAGCCTCCTCCTCCTTCCCTACCACAACTCCTTTTAGCACTGCTGGAAGCAGTCAGATCTGTAGGTCTGACAGGCGACTTTGGATTTATATCAACATAAACTGCAGGATAATCTGTTAAATTAGTTAGACATAGGATCCTGCTTGTATCTATTGAAAAGATGTAACTACGTAACATTTCAGCAGCATTACACACACACACACAAATTAAACTATGAACACAACATCTTATGATCATATGATTTTTACTTCCTTTATCCATCATTCAGAACACAAAAGAAACCACATTTTTTCATTCCTTAGCCAATCTATTATGTGAATGATTTTGAAAAACCAACTTAGTTTGTGGATAAAGTTCAAAGTTATCTGGGTGACAAAGATGTTCCATCAGTAGCAGAGTCTAGATCTAAGGCAATATTCACAAGTGCATTGCTAAAACCCCCCAAAATCACGTTAGGATATCCTCACCTTATCATACCACCAGTACCTGACAAACTTGTGCAAGACAGCCAGAAAAACCCCAACACAACCTGAAGACAACCAACGCTGCCACACAGACTCAAATGCTCAACCGTGCAAGGGACGTTCCTGCTGCCAATGGAACAGCCCTTACCCTAATCAAACTAACTATACAGAAGGAACTTGCACCAGAAAGGGATACCTGAGCTTACAGGCTGCTAATTCTTAGAATACATTGTGTATCCAGTGGACTCATACCTCAGAGAACATGAAATGGGGCGGTACCATTTCCTATAAATTTCTCCGATGGAAAAACATGTTCACCAAACAGTATAAAAGAAGCACCGAGCGAGAGCTCTTAAACTGCCAAATCAAAATACATCAAGGCATAATGAAAATACAAGATTTTAATCAAAATTCTTTTAAATCAATCCTTAGTTAATTTAGAGAACACCAACTGTGTACTTTGCTGGTGCAAAAGCTGATGCAAGCTGTTGTGAATGACGGATCTGGAAAAATTTGAAGAGCAAAGGTATATACGCATTAGCAGGAAACTCTAGATGTCTAAGAGATGAAAGTCCACGGCTACATCAGAATATAAAAATATATCAAATTGACAGCCAGAATGACAAAACACTTCTATTTACTACAGTGCAAGGTAGTTTGTTGAACAATGGCCCCACTGTTGTAGATACTGAGAAGGAAACTCCCCACAAAACATTTCTGTGAATAGTAGGTACTCCATCACGGGACAGATTTCTGTTCTCCACCCTTGCCCTCCCGTGAGGAGGATGAGTAGTGTCAGTCCCTGCTGGCACTTCAGAATGGAACTAAGGATGCAAGTACAAAGCACTTGGAGATGTAAGAAATATGAGATTTCAAAAATGCAAATTAGACAAGTATCACTAGATTTTTTCTTGCAGACAACAATTATATCGAAGTTTTCTAAAAGGGCTGATGATTTAGTTTACACAATAATAGGATAAATGTTAAGTAGTAGTCAATTTTTCTAGACAGTTACCTCAGTTCTCTAAGATAGAAAATGTGCAATATCTTTTAGCCAAAAAACAACAGTCTGGGTGCAAAGTGAAAATGTCACCCAGCATCAGAGAGCATCAGTTTTTTGACTGTGGATTTTTTGGCCAAGTACCACCTAACGAAAATGTGAAACAGAATGTTTCATATATACAGTTCATATTAAACCACAAAAATAATCACCTGGAGAGGAACAGAACAGTCCTGAGGGACCTCAAATTCTAAAATATTTTCACTTTTCTTCTGATTTCACCTTCCAAATTTGAGACATGGCCATGATTTGCTATGCTGTATGGCAGATACGTACCCCTCTGTCCAACTGGAGGGGAGAAAAAACTCTGATCCAGAAACTCTGACTCTTCCTTGCTGGAGCTCTGCATTCTGAGCAGGCTTGACACCGTTGCCTCCAACACTGCGTCCGGACGGCGCAGACCTCAAGTGATGTGAAAGGAACGGGTCTGCACAAGGTCCTTTAGGCACATCCATAACACGGTTGGTATTAGAGACTTTGAAGTACAGGTACAGAATTACACATGTACTGTGGGAGCAGAATTCAAGACAATAGCTGTCTTACTCGAGCACAGGCATTATTTGAAAAAGTATCATATGCTGTGACTGCAGGTCGTAAGACAGAGCAAGAGAGAATATATACGTCTGAACAAGTTTTCCGTTTCCTCTCAACGGAATGACAGTGAATAAAGATGACGAAAATTACAGCATGTGAATACTAGTGTAATTACTGAATAGTTCCCCACATAATTATGCAAAACAGATCTATCCATAAGTTAACGTAGCCATTTTCTTTTTGAAACAGAATTTTCATGCCATCCATCAGTCACCCCAAAAGACAAACCTTAGATGAGTTAAGTACACAGAATTTACCCATTTGGTCTGTAATATAAGCAATGCATGTGAGTAGAAATAAAGGTTTAATGAAACAAAATAACATACTCCACTAGGGAAAACACATTTTGCCCAAAGAAAAAAACCTAATGTAAATAAGTGGAGACTTGACTATTTGATAAATATAGCCCCAAAGGTTATATGTTTACTGAAAGAATATAAATATTGTACGTGATGTAGATTTTTTTTATTTGACTAGAAACATTAATTGCTTTCTAAATACAATAATATTCTTTCCTTTCAAACTGTGAGGTCTCATTTCTTTTACTGCAACACGTAACCAATTACCTAACAAAAATGTTTACATTAATCACAATGACTCTATATTTTAGGTTTTACACCACCAATTTTATTTTTGCTTAGAACTGAACTCCCTCTGGCATTCTTTCGTGCCAACTGTTAATTTCTATCAGTGATAAAGTTCCCTTAAGCTTCTTTTAACATCTACTGGACATGACCTCATAAAATTTAATGCCATTCATTAACCCCAAGCACTTAACTTTACACAGTAATGTCAGGCATCTGACTTTTCAGTGCATGAGAAATCCAAGGGGGAACCGTTTGAGAGATACAAATTACAAATCATTTGAGTAGTAGAAAGAGCGGCAATGAACAATATTAAAGGGTGAATCAATCAAGACTTGAGTAGAAGTAGGGTTCTTGCAATGCTTCCCATCTAGAATTATAAAACGTTTATACAAACAAGGAAGAAGCTGCAATGTGATCATTTTGGCTTCTGACGCGACTGAAATTCAGAGCTGGGGCTGAATGTTGGGTTTTTGACACTGTCTGAAGCAGATATGATGTGCAATATATGATGTCCGGTAGCCTTCGGGCATTTCAGAGGAGCACAGGTGCTAGGACCACCTTACGTTCTGCAAAGGCCACGCTCCAGCCAGACTGGGGTAAGCCAGAAGCAGCAGTTTCTTCAAAGTGCTCCTCTCTTTCTTCCTGCAAGAGCCTTGCCTAGGTTTAGCTTTAGAGTGTGGTTGTTCTTCTGATTTTGGTTATGTACCAAGAAAGCTTGCGGAAGGACAGCACTGTTTTTATTTTCCCTCAGACGCACAGATGGGTGATGTCTGCTTAACTCATTTAACCATATTTCCCAGTGGCTTCACACATGTTGGAGAAAATGTGGAAAATTCTAGAGGTGAATGAAAAAAATACTTAACAACAATTTTCTGGCTTCTCTTGGGCCTTCAAGGACATTCCTTGTGGGGAGTGGAAACTGAGTGACAGCTTCCCAAGGCCCTGACTGTAAAAAGGGCAAATTGTTAGGGGAAGAAAAAAACAAACAAACAAACAAAAAGTGGTTTATTTTCTATTTCTGTTGGCTCAAGAGATATCTAGGCATCCTCTGTGAAAAAGGACAGTGCTATGCAGCTAGAAACATGGTCCATCAGAGTTCCTGACAGCAATCTGCTTATTCAGCTCTGTTATGCAAAATCCCCTCCCCTAGTCTGTATACAGGGCTTGCTTTTTCTTGGTGTCGCAGGCTGTTACAACCCGGGTTAAGCAGTTGATGCTATTGGAGCAGGGATCATCTTAACATTCCTATACAAATTATACAAGGTAGCTATAAATTGCTCCATGAGAACCCACATGAGATTTGATGCTGATGTCTCTAAGCACTACAACTTTATTTATTTTTAAACAGCAAAAAGAGCCAGTTTTCAGGACTAAGCAGTAGCTCGTGAATTTACTGATCTTAACTGGGAAATATATTCTCTGCTGCGTTATAAATCTAAACAGATGGAAGTCATTTTGCTCAAGCTTTATTTCCACGGAAAGTTATCTCTAAGCGAAAGGCAGGTATTACAGAACTGAGGTTTTCACATGTGAACAACTGCGACCTCTGATACCAGCCCCATCTCAAATTTCTCAGAGTGACTATTTTAGCTATAAACCACACGTAACTAAATCCTACAGTCAATACACACTTCGTACTATTGAAAATGTTTTTACATCTTGCCTGCCACTGGTCTAAGATTGCTTTAGCATAATTACAGTGTGATGCAAGATCAGTAAGTGTGCATCAGTTGGAAAAGTTTTTATTGCCTAATAGCAGGGAATGGTAATAAAGCAGATGTACACCAGGTCATGTGACAATGGCAACCAATTGGTCTGTATTTGGCAAAGCAAAGTATTAATGTTTTATAAACACAAAGTATATTATATACTTCTCTAACAATACGGATGTAAATCTCTGCACAGCATAAACACTTGTGCTGATCAACATAAAGATACTGCTGTGATAGGTACTTTGAAGTTGTAGATAAGAGCTCAAGCTGTAAGATGCCAACAAAAATGGAAGTTTATAAAGAATCACTGCCAGACTCTTAAATGTAGTAGCACTTGTGGGACTTTCTGTAATATAAATAGTAATTACCTTCAATGCAGAATGTATTTGCAAAAATAAATATATCTGTGCATATACCGAAACTTACAACTCTGTTTTCTACTTATGAAACGAACTTTAAAATCTGTGAACTCCAAGTAAAACAAACCCCAGAATAATCTTTTGCTCAACGCCACCTAATACGCAGTGCCCAAATACGTATACACGTGCATGCACATACACAACCGCTCCAATATACATACGCAAACACTACAATCTTAGTGTGAGGGCATCTACCCTGTAGACAATTCAATCAATCTCTCAAGTGACACCCACACGTGCCTGCACACACAAAAGCAGATGTGGCATTAAGATTTACAAAGTTATTGAAACTTTTAACAAGTAAAACGCATCTTTACTTAGCTACACCAGAATGAGGAATAAAGGGGTTTACATATGTTCCAATTCTAAACCTATCAATCAAACCCATGTTATTCCTTTGGGAGCTTATTTACATGCATATTTATCAGCCTCACATGCTAATTCCCTGCTGTTTTATGCCTGCGAGGCATGTTTATGAGTCATAATTGTTGATCTCATTTGATGTATTTCACTGAAGTAAGACATTATTCAGTTATGTGGCCTAATGTCAATGAATTACGATGACCTGATCTTCGAAATGCAACTTGCTCTTTAATTTTTATTAGAGCATAACTTATTCAGAAGAAGAAATACACTAAAATGGAAGATTACATGCTTTTGTAGTCATTTTACTTAAACATCTTATTTTTGAAACACTCCTCCCTACCTCTAGGCAAAAGTTTTGCAAGTGCCATTCATAAACAGAAAATGAAAAGAATTTTTGCCTGAAATTAGTACATATTTCTCACAGACGGACTTTTTATAGGTACTTTTTTTTGTTGTAACCAGCCACAAGACTGGCCTTTGGAGTGTTGACATATGGTTTGTAAAAGGAAAAAATCAGACCCAACCCAAAGCCCTCAAATTGTGCTTTGTCTTCACTTCATCAAAATTGAAACCAGAAACAGACTTAGGAGCGACTGGTCAATGAGAACTATTAAAGTAAATTAAAAGTCCCCAAACTAACTCATCACCTTTGATGCAAAATGACATCAATTTATAAACAGAAAATCACTTGACAGTCAAAGTAAAGACCTAAAATTACAAGGCATACAAACTTCACTGTGGTAGCTTGGGTTGAGCCATCAATGGCATCTAGGTGGCAAGCCAGAAGGGGCACTAGCAGGCGGCTGAACATGGTACTTGTACAATTCTGCTCCTTTCACAAAGACCCACGTCGGTCTTCCAATGCCTCAAGTAATCTTTAAAGGTTTAAATTACCTGAAAATATCTGACCCAATAACATTTCTCAATAATCGTGCCTTTTTTCCTAATGCAATTGTAGCATGAAGGAATCATAAAATAACTGCTCATTTTTATTCTCTTATAGCAAAGATTTGGTATCATTATATTAAGTGCCCATGCTGTAGGATCCATAGTGTTAGTTGCTCTTTCTGCTAGACTAACAGAAGATTACCGCTGTACACATAAATTACTACATGATTTGCAGATGTCACCACTTCCTATATTAAGAGTCAGTATTGTTTTAATGCAATTATAATTTTGTTATATATATCAAAAGTAACTACCAATTGACAATTAATTTCAGCTTCACAAAAATCAGAAGTATTTGACTTCTGTATTTAAGAGATTGTCATGGTTAATGCAACATTCAACTTAAACTAATCGTTATGTATTAATAAAAAAAACAAAAACACTTCAGTATGTTCAAGACTTTCAAAGTTGCTGCTGTGAGCTACAGTTTTAGTGAGGAATAGAGTAATATGCAGAAAAAGAAAACTGTCTTTAGCCAAGTAACGCAAATGCCAGATACCAAATGCAGGCTCTTTTTTCCATAGGAATCTCAAATTGAATCTCACAGATATGAGTAAGTGTCTTTGAAATCGCAGAAAACCTGCAAGTGTCTTCCTAAATTTGTAATATGTAGAGGACTTGGAGTATCATAAATATCATATTAATTCCAAGATGAAAAATCTTCAGTAGATTTTTCATGTCCAGAATTAAATCTGTGGTTTTCATTTATAGCTGCTTTTACAAAAAAAATATATATCTTTTTCCTTTAGAAACTGAATATATGCATTTTATAAGCACCAAGGAGCATTTAATACAGGGTTTACATGGTATTTTTCAAAATGAGAAGTTTGCTTCTGAGAGAAGCATGTTACAAATCAACTTCTTTAAAAAAAATAAAAAAATCTTCACTTGAACAAGTAGTTATTCTAATGGCACAATTACAAGGGCGTAACTTTAGTTTATGCAAATGCCACAACTGTCATGTGTTCATCATAAATATAGATTTTTAAAATACATTAAATTTAATCCTGCAGAAAAATGTCAATTTTAATTCCAGAACTTTTCAAACAGAAGTTTTCACTGGTTACAGTCACAAGAACCCCAAAACAGAGCTAGAGACTTCCACAGTATAAGCTCTGATTCACATGTCTTCTTTCAAATTCAAAATGCAAAAAGAGACAAAACTCATCTGTCAGGGTTTTATTGGATTTTTTTTTTAGAATAGCAACAGTTAATGCTACACTTTTTCTGGCAATAAAATCTCAGTGTAGCCAGTAACGTTGTGGCCACCTCGCTGTGGTAATTCAGAGTGGAGCTTCGTACACTTTTGCAAAGGAGTATTTTCTTTCGTACTTTAATAAAGAATGAACCAATATTGGGTCACAAAAGTTTGGAGGTGGCCTGTGGCTCAATATGCCTCTCTCTTCCATTAAGATAACATCTGTTCTGGCCACCAGTCAGCAAATCAAATTTCATGAGAATTCATCTGAGTGCAAACTAGAAATGCCCACTAATGGACAGATTCATGTTCCATTGCTCCACCCTTTACATATTTCAAATAAAACGTAAACAAAAACAATGGTATCTTCAAATATTACAACTAACATATCAAAAATGTACTCCACTATAATGAAACTCAAACATTTTCACATCACTGAAAACATATTTTCACATGTATTACATGAGAACTCTGTCCCTTCAATTGCACTTAGTACTGAAACACTATACAGTTCATTTTTCCTAAGGTTAAATCATTGATTCCATTACAAATCCAATTTCTCAGAAGAAGAGAATTATCATCACCATAAAAGCTTTATCTGGATGAAGTTGGTGCCTTTTAACTTCTAGGAAGATCAAGAATAATAATTTGCAATGGGATATCAAAATTTTAGTGGAGAAATTTATCATACAGGGCTACTGCTAATATTTTGGTTACATGGTCCCAGTTGCACTAAACTGAATGGCATTTGTTCAAAAATTGTGCAGTCTTCCTATCCTAGAGTTTATGCATTATTGTTTGTCACTCTAGTACCCAAGCAGAAGCATTTAACTGCCAGTGGTTTGTAAAAAATTAAGATATTTAACATGACAAAATTAGAGCAGGTTTTGGTTTTAAGTGGCTATTATAGTTTACTGAAATTTGATTTTTAACCTTCCCAACTACTTTCCATGAAATATCAGAGACAGGTACTCCATTTAGCTCGACAGTAGCTGCAGTGTAAACATGAAGGTTCCATTGTATTAACTGATTTGCAAGGTACGCCAAACAATATGTCAAGCCAGCTAATGACCCCAGTACTTAATAACATAATGACTCAGTAAAAGCAGTATGTAATGCTTACTTTTAAAAATTCTCATAAGAAGTTTTAGTATTTTCCCTCTTCTTAAAACAGGAGCTCGCAATGCTGCGATACAAAATAGTGAAATAAACAAGCACAAACTAATCAACTTTGATAAGTATTTCATTAAGCTGTAGTAGCATTCCTTAAACTTGTGGCCAAATCATGTTTTAATAGTAACACCCGTACGTATCTGTACTGAGCCACTGTTTACCAAAGTTTAGGGAATAGTTTCACATATTCAAAACATTTAAACTTTATTTGATTACTCATAATGCTGAAAAGATGACAATGATCTGCATCTTTCAAAATATTTTTCATTTCCATTACCAAAAATACTTCTAGTTGAAATTTCTAAGCTGACAAGTGCTTATTTATTTTAACTTTCTATACAAAACATGAAAACTCTGACATTTACAAGTCACTCTTTTTTTTTTTTTTTGTGAATTAGCTACCTGCCTCACAAAAGCTGGCTGAAAGAAAGCAGGAGCCGAAGGATGGCATTGTCACCGCGGCAGTGCTCTGGACCTTGAACAATCTGGGTCTACCTCCAGGCCCTGCTACAGTTTTCTTTAGGAACTAGGCATATCATTTCAGCCTGCTTCAGATTTCTGTTTGTATGAGAACACAGAGTCCAGTTATTCTTCCTACGGCGGTTCTGAGAATTAATTTCGTAGCTTCTTTGGTACATGACACCTTCTAATACAATGAGATAAGCACACAGATGCAAAACGAACATCCCTGGTCCTGCTTCTCTTTCTGAACAGATCAAGCCATGGAGCACACGCTGCGTCCTAAGTTCCTGTGATTGTCACAAATAGTGAAAATAAATCTATTTTGCTATATCCTTTTGTGTCATTTGTACTGCAGTTGAAACTTTATAGTCACACGATTACTGATGCAGTGGTCCAAACATCTGACATGATGAAAAAGCTGAACAGGAATACTTATAAATAACTAAAAGATATTTTAGATCTGACAGAAGCGTTCAATCTTGTCATAGACTGTGTGTGTACGTATACATCCATATAAATCTCAAGCTGAAAATATTTAGAAACCAAACCCAGTTGTTCATTCATACAAAACCCAGTTTTGTTCACTTACAGAAAATGAGATTTAAAGATAAGCTCACATACATGCATTTGAAACGCGGAGTTCCTTATCCGGTATTGTTTAGAGTTGGGTTGGTTTGCAATTTTGTTGACTGGGGAGACAGACAAACAAAAGCAGGAAGGCTACGCACATTTATCCTGCTCCCCCCATTTTAGCACTCAGTTTTGCCTAGAGACAAAGGCATTCTCCCATTATCCTGTATATTTAGCCTTTTTTTCAATTATTGTGGACCTTATGAGTAAAACAAAGACCAGGACTTTTAAAAGTCAGTTACATACACTCTGCCTCTGCAGAGCGGCCAGATCTTGAGACCAAACCCTTGAAATCCGAACACTCCCAAAACTGAGGAACTTCAAGTAAGTAACCACAACCCAGTATCTTGGGTTACATTACTCCTGCCCTTAGACAATAAGGGCACTCAGGCTTGATACCTTTACAGTCAATTGGAACCCAGCCATTAATTTTAATAGGATCAGGATCAGGTCCCTGACTTTTTTGACATCAAAGAAACATCTTTCACAGTCATTTTGTTATAAATAATTAAAGCCGATTAGTAATAATAAGGTACCTTATCCAAAAAGGTAAACAGTGGAGACATTTATTATCAAAGTAAGAAAAGAAAATTAAAATAACCTGCAACACTTTTCTATGTGCAATTCATCAGGAAACGTTGTAAAAGAACAAAAACAAATGTTGGCTCATTCCAGAGGTTCTTTGTCATCATTAATGTATTCAGGTTTTCACAGCTGAATTGCTGTACTTTGAAAAGATTTTCATGAAAGGAAACTCAAATTCAACGTTTAAACAAAGCTGTCAGGTTACCAAGATTCATATTTGTTTGTATGTCCAGAAAATGTTTTCTCCTTTTTAAAAAACCCTCTAGGTTAGAAGTATTATTATTCCTTTGCTCTCGATTTGTAAACAACAGAAAATAAGCTTCTGTTAAGCAGCACATATTTATTTATTTGCTGTTGCGACGCCGAAACCGGGAGTTAGCAATATCTGTTCCAAAGCGGGGGTGAAACTACCTGGTATGGATATTTTACTTCATTACTAGTTCTGTTCCTCAAATTGATACAAATGGCCTCCTTCTGTTTCTGTCTGTCTGCTTGCCTGATCAGTGGAGCTAATTGTCAGAGCTGGGGAGATCTCCTACACCTAAACAGAAGATGTGCAGTTTGTAACCTGCTTAATTTGCCTTATGTCCTGGATGGCCCTCAGTATGTTGTTCATTAAAGTATCAGCTGTTTCGGTCGTAGCGGTGGCAACCTAAGCAGAGGCCTATTTTTCTTTGTTAAAAGGCCAGATTGTCCATAAATAGTACACATCTTACCAGATAATTTCTTAGCACTTCAAATAAGTACGATGGTGCTTTATTTCCTTCCCCTTCCCCACCTCTTGGTTTTGTACGTCCAAAGAGGACAAGGGCAGGGGCACCCAAGGAGGCTAAAAAATAAGGTTTATTAGTCAATCGGAAGCCTAAAACTGAAACTTTGCAGTATCGCCTGGCACTTAGGTGAAAGTAGGTTGAACCCTTCCCTTTTTAAAATAAGGAATTCCACATCTTTATAAATGTCCACGTATATGAAAGACGGGAAAGATCCCTTCCATGCTGACATATTTCTGTAATATAGAGCAATCAATTTCCAATACAATCAAATCTGTGGCAGTTAAACTCTTTCAAAATGTTTTAACATACATTTAATCTCAGATACAGGGGTCTGTAACATCAGCTAGCTGCACGCAATTCACAGACTGCTTTGTAAATTATAATCTTCTGTACGTCAGGACAGAAGTGAACTCAAACATTTAATTATTATCCTGTACCAATCATGCTGGCCTCAGCTAGAATTCTGATTTACTAGTCTTTTATTATACATACACAAGTACAATCAAACTTGTACAGTTCAATTTTTTTTAAATTAAAAGAATCTGCCTTTTCCATATGTAGGAGACATAGCCATTGAACATAATTTGATCATTGCCTGGAAACACTTAATACGTGAGGTGTTTACGGGTAGTAACCTTTATATTACATTTTTGTATCAAGTCTGAGTAAACTGTTCGAAGAATGATTCCATTCTCATCATTGGCTTCTGTATAACTTTTAGTAATGAGCTAGTTTTAACATACCCTTAATTACATTTACAGAGGTTGTATTAAAAAAGATTATTCTGTTTCAATTTTGTTGTTCAGTAGGTTACTATAGTTGAAATGTAAATTTTTGCTCGGTATTTTAAGCTTCTCTGAGCATGTAAAATTTAGTAAAAACAATATATATATATATTTCATTCAACTTGCATCATTTCTTTTTTATACCACATGTATTATACTACAGGTATACTAGGAAGTGAGATGAGAGCCAACAAGCTGAGCTTTAACCTGGATTTGGGAAAAGCTAGGAAAAGAACAAAAAGTAATGCTGAAATCAGCACTTCCCAAAGTAGGGTCACAAGAGTCATTAGAAGAATGACATGAGAAGTGATTTATACCGTATTGAGGCAGGGCTGCGTCTGGAAAGAACTGGAAACTCCCAGCTGACATGACTGAACAGAGGTGGATTGCCAACATCATTAGTGAGAACGGTCTTATTTTCATACACCAATTGAGAGCAGAACTTTCAAAATTAACATTTTAGATCAACAGACATTGCTGTCCAAAAGGTTTTTTCTAATATCTGCCTTATCACTCACTGAAGGCAATTTCACTATGTGATCCTTGTACCAGTTACCCACGCCACAGTATAACCTCCAAACTGGAATGAATGCAACGTGCAACTCACAGGAAGCCACCAAAAAGCCTGGAGCTACCAGTTCTAGACAGAAAAATCCACTTCTGGAAGCTGGGAACCCACAAGACCGTGCCAGCTACTTGCATTTGCTCCCACAGCTGAAGTCATTTAAAATACTCCTGCAGCTCCTAAACATGAGTTTGCAGCAAGGCACTGAAATCAAAGGGCACGCAACTGGCAAATTTCTTCTACCAACCTAAGGGTGTGTCAACGCCCGTACAATCTTCAAAGGAAAAAATGGACTTCATGCTAGCTATTTTCAACTAACTTTATATTAACAGTATGTGTTTTTTTAAACATGCATAGCTTCTCTGTTAACTGACCTCTTAATGACAATGTAGTTCTAATACAGAAAACAGAAGAGAAAATGAAGAGTCGTATGGAAGGAGCAAGTGACAGGCTGAGTTAGCTCAAGACATACTGTGTTGCTCCAATAGCCTTTGTCACTACAACCCTGTTGCTACTCAATTAAAAGCAAGCTAAACAGTAGTTATTATTAATAAATGAATATTAAAATGCTTGTTATGTCAGCATATGGCATTTGAAGACGTAAAAACCATTCTTGCTTTTATTCATCCAGTAAGAAGCAAACCAGGCTGAAGACAGACAGCTCCTTCTCCGCTGTCGTACCTGTGCCTTTAATGGAAAAGCCAAGCCCCGAAAGAGAAGCACAAGGGTTTTGAAGGAGGACCACCAGTGACAACTGTGCTGGTGGGGCACACTGGAGGTTTCTTCCTGAGGGTAAAACTCCCCAATGAAGGACACAGGGCATTCTCAACCACAGCAGGAAATCCCAAAGGCGTTAAGAACAATCGCAACCCTCAGCATCTCCTGCTCCCAGTCTAATGCGAAGAGGTTCTCTGTTCCAGTCTTGTCTTTTTAATGAAAACACCACGTAGCATGCATATTTAAAAGGACTGTTAAAAACACAACGCTACACTTCATGTACATGTCCCTCCCCGCAGAGAAGATGAAAGAACACACATTACATGACAGACATGACGTCATACAATACACATTGAAAAATATTTGATATGAAAGTAATAAGGCTTCAAGAACTCGCTGTATTTGCATTCTCAATTGCTTTTACCTAGGAATGCACTTCTCACACAGGGAAGTCTAGACCTCTATGGTTGTTTCTTTTAAATTTAATTATGGATATGATCTCTAAAAATGGAGACAGATAACCGCCATACGGGACAAGCCGCATTACCATTGTCTCTCTGACTGAAGGCGGCTGTAAGGGCAAAAAAACGCCCAACCAGTAACACTGAATAACTACAGACTGATTAGAAGATAATATAATTTTCTGACAGCAAAAATTCACTTACCCCCAGAATGAACGTAAAAGGATGTACTCAAGACCAAAATAGTCCCATGTGAATTACACTTAAGATTTGGGGAAATTACTTGAGAGCATGTGGGTCCTATTAGGTCCAGAGAAGGCGAGTACTTACTATTTCATTCCCCTCTGCTTTCTACATGTTTTCTGTATAACACTGATATAAACCAGATATCTCAAACCCCACGCAAGGTATAGTTCTACAGTTCTATATGATAACACTTTCTAGTGATCAGGGCTATGAGGTTAACACCAGAACAGCAAAATTTGCTAAAGAGAAGCAATGGAAACACAGAGAATATAGTCAAAATGGAAATACAAATGTTCTCTTCTCACCTCTTAGTTTATCACGGCAGCCGTGAGAATCAGGGATGCAATGGTAAGCATGAGGTGGGCAACTGATCTGTCTCACCTGGATTAATTTCAGTCACACACTCCAGTAGTTATCTTTGTCCTTCCAGCTATGTCAGCCTTCTCTGTCCTCACCACCAGCTACAGCCTTTAGACAAGAAATATACTCCCTCGAACTCCAAATCCGAAACACTCAGACCCATTAAAGGTTTCCCCTTTTCTTCTATTAAGAACAAAGAACACATTACATTTTTCTATGTGAAGTATGCTATTAAATAATAGCTTGTACACTAATTAAAGCAAATGTAATTGTGAGAACACACTGACATTGTTAAAGTAAATTACCCAATTTGTTAATAGTTTCATTTCAAGTGACCTTAATTGTATTAATTGTGATATTGAGCAAATTAAATTGAAGAGTATTAAATGCATTGTTCCAGTCTGTCCTTAGAGGATCAACTTTCTCATTACATCAATGAAATGGGAATACTACCTACTATGCTCTTCAAAACTTGTGTCAGAATGTGGTGAACGCTGTAACTTAGAATAAAAATTTATGGCAGCTCAGAAACAGTTAACCTAATTATCCCATTTCAATGTAATATAAACTTCAAGCATTTGGAAATGAACAAAATAGTTTGTCAGATGCAAAACAGAGTGAGGAGGTAGAAGAGCAAAGTTTCTAAAATTTCTCTTCATACATTCAGGGTTTATAAAGTCTCTGCTGGAGACAAAAAAAAATGATATTCATCAGTTTCTCCGATAAAGATCCTTGTTTCAGAGGGAATAACTCAAAAATACTGTTAGAATAAAATGTACAGTATCACAAAGATTTTTAGAACAGAAAATGTAGCAAGATACCGTCAACTTACTGCAGACAAAACCAAACATAACAATGCACAGATATACATGAATGTCAATTAAAATACAACCAGATAAAAAAAATAAAAATTTCTTAAAAGAAGAAAAATCTTCCATTTGAAGTATCAGATTACAAAAGTGAGAATCCTTGCCACAAATTTCTTACCAACTATTAAAAGTGCTATTTAAAAAAAGCATATATAAGTGCATATATGCAATGCACATTTTTCTATGTTGAAAAAAAATCAGACACAAGGAAAATAACATAGGCCAAATCAACCATCAGAAAAAGACTGAAATACTAATCTTACCTGTTTTTTTGGAATATTTTAAAGGTATCGAAAAAAGATCTTGACTGTCAATAAGTTAACAGCCTATCCTGAATTTTGTAAACTTGCAAACAAGCACATTTGCATGACTCTCAACAACTCGAGATTCAAAGTTCCTTAGTTACACAAAATTTGGAGTGCTAAGAATGCCCAGATCTTTCTCTAAATGACACATCTTTTATAGTCTACTTTTACTTGTTCAGCTAGGTAATTGTGTCCTGCCTAGCATTTGCAAATTGAACCTCGCAGCTGCTCCTACTGAACCATGTCTTATTCTTCTCAGGCCACTTCTCCAAAATCTCAAGAATAGTTTGAATTGTACATCTGCCCTCCCTTGTGCTAACAGCCCTGTCCCAAATAAACCATGTTCTCTTTCTATACCTTTACCGACATTTTATTAAAAGCACTGCGTGCTACTAGACTCAACCAACAGATTTCTGGAATCCCATCCATTATATCCTTCCCAGTTAACAGCAAATGAACAAAAAGTAGTCTATGCATGCAGCTTTCCAACCAGCTATACTTAACAGCAATCCATGTATTTCTGAAATTTCTTTCATTTTATGAAAATGCCTTGTGAGAGAATTTCAAAACTCCAGCTGGACATGACATCTCCTGGTTCTCCATCAAGTTTTAGTATCAGTTGCACATACTAAAAATACAATACTTCATGTAGCTTAACAAATCTGACTAGCTCTACGATTAAATATTTATTTTCAGCATCCTTATCAGTGACGCGCTTCACTTTGATTACCTCATCTCAGTGAAGACTTCTATCACTTTGCCTCCAAGGTAATACTTTAAGCATTCAGCACAGCTTCAAAAAACAATTCAGACATCCTGATATTCCACAATATTGCATGGAACATTGCCAACTGATGGACCACCTCTCTTGCAAATTTCTATGGTGCATGATACAGAAGACCTGAAGATAAAGATTTTCACGAAGTGATTCTGTATCAGGCCTGAAACTTGAGGCCGAGTTGAAAAACCTTGTCTTGACATACTTCTGGGAAGACAATGATGGACAGACTGCACAGACAGGAACAACTGTATACTTTGATGCCCAAAAACCTAATACCATGTAAGCCTATGCTTTATTAAAAATGAAATATTAAAACTTCAAAGACTTATTTTGGATATATAAAGTTTCAAATTAAAATGCAGTATGTGTTTCAGAGTAAAAAAACCTATGAAGATGAAATGGATGCTTTATATAAAATATTTACATAGATAGAACATAAAAAATGTACCATAGTTGGTAACCTTTATGACTTGGGGAACCATGTATTTACATATCTTTATCTTCGCATGTGCGTATGTGTGTGTTGTGTATATATTTTTAACAGTTGACAGCTGTTTTAGAGCATACAGAGATGCCAAGCTGAATGAGGGTCTTGATTACTTCAAGATTAGCTATCTAAAGTTTCTATTCATTTTAAGTGTTGTTAGTGCGAAGAGTCATTAGTCACTTCCTTGTCTCATAGAACATCAGCATACATTTACATTGTTAATGAACATTTGGGGTAAATGAATTAATGGCACTTTTAAACATCAATTCAATACTAATAACTTTGTATGTCATAGAAATGTTAAGGTTGGGATAAAAATGAGAAACCTTTTCAGTCAAGGTAACTAATCGCTTCTGGGCACAATAAAGGGTAAAATTAATTTATAGTGTTTTTTTAACAGGGTTAATATCTTGATTTTTCTTGAAATGGAGTTGAGAGAATTACCAGTATTTTTTTAAGGAAAAAAATCAGAAGAAAATGCTTATCTTTTTCTTGATTGGGGTAGACTAGAAGCAAGCTATATTTTCTGTGGAAAATGGTTATTATTTTAGGTTATTGCAAAAGATTATTTCCAAGTTTCTAAAAATATGCACAAAAATGTATTTAGTTTATCAAACTAAAATGGCTCCATATCGTTAAGATGTCAAACATAATAGAGGAGGAACACTGACCTAGAAAAGCTATTTCATTTAATCGTCAGGTTTTAAAATACTTCCCCCTAGATGTTCATTCTCATTTTCTAACATTGAAAAAGCTTTATAAACCAATGAAGAAAAAATGAAAAAAAAAAAAAAATAGCTCAAAGGGACAATGAAGTTTTGCCAATCTATTTTAAAGCAAAAAATCAGCTTCTTATAAACCGAAGTAATAAACCTGACTAAGCAAAACTTGACATAGCTTTTTTAATAAGCACTGGTAAACAGAAGATTTATAGACAGATACACCCACACAGACTAGTTGATGATCTGGGTGAGGGACCTAGGAAATGTGACAAAGTTGTTTCAACTCTTAAATTTAAAATAAATTTTTTATTTTGCCCTCCTGGTACATGTGTTCAATGACTGGAAAATTACAGGTAGTTAAGGTGCCACTGTGTATAACTGAGTACTTGAGGAATGTTTTCATGACAAGGACGAGCTTTCTCGTTAAGCTTATCACTTTTTTCTAACTAACTATACTGTCACTACCAGCAAATAAGTAGAAAAGACAAGCAACACAGACATGCATTGCATTATGCAAGCAGTTTGTTCTCACTGTTCATTAGAGTCTTCCAAATACTGCATTTAATTAATTTACTTTAGGTTACATAGTAATTTCTACCTTTAGAGCCTGTTCATTCTGTCTCAACTTCCAGGTTTTTTTTTTTTTTTTTCAAATAAGAATATAGGTGTTGAGTTAAACAAACAAACAAAAAAAAAGGCAAATCAGCCTTTTAATTTGCATAATCTCATCCAAAAATAACATACTGAACCTTATCGCAGAATTTTAAAAAAAACAAACCAAACAAACAAACCAGAAAAATAACCCTAAAATAACCCTAAAACCAAAGCAGTGTAAGTTGAGAAAGTAACACAAAGCCATGCTGCATTTCAATATTCTTACGCTGAAGTCAGTGTTTGGTTTATGATTTAAAAAGGATGACAGCGCATTAAACATTTGGCTAATGTTTCTGTCTGTAATTGAAAGTTGACTTTTCGTGGTTTTCATTAGTGTCAGACTGTTCTACCCATACTCTGTGAAATGTTCTTTAAGTTGCCCTGTTCAACTTCATTGAGAGAATTAAACAAATTATGACAGCTATAGTTATCGTGACACACTTATATAAGGTTTCTAGGTAAAAAGTCAGAAAAGTGCAGAAATACAAAACTCACCTTCCACGGGCTTGTTCAAATAACCCTGCAAGGGATCAATGCCTATTTCTTGTTCTTCTGTTTGCAAAGGGTGACTGGTTTCAGACACAGAATGATACATATTGGCAATAGTAAATTCCAACTGAAGGCTATTTATCTGGAGGAAAAAAACAGAGAAACAAACACTTCAGTGTTTCTTTAGCTATTTTTCAATCACACAAGTTGATAGCAAAAATGCTGAAAACCTTTCCTTATTTTCCAGGCGTAATCATCACCATTAGATGGCTAATAGCAGAACAATAGTGTTTCCATTCAAATGTTTTATTAGTTGGACCTGCTAAGAATTGTTAGAGCACCTCCAGCTATCACACTGCAAGTAAAAGTCCAAGTGTGGTTTCGACAGACTGTAAAGTGGGGCAGGAGCCTCTTTCCTTCTTTTTTTCTAGCTTCCCCAACTCATCTTTTAGTCTGATTCCACACAGAACTGATGACAGTCCTTGGGGACGATGGAGGTTACAGAGCAAAGCTGAGGTGAGACCCATCATTATCACTCTTCTGGGGTCTGCACCTCTCCTCCTAGAAAAACTTCCTTTTAACCAATACTTCTTCAGAAATTATAGGTCAAGTGTAAGACAACAGTGAGAGGGATGCAGAACATGTAAAAAAGAGAGAATGAGGTAATACTGATTGGTATGATAGCTGTTTTATCAAGATTTATATCGGCTTTCTAGAAAGACGATGTTAAAGAAGCATTTGAAGAAACATAATCAGCTAGCTAGTGAATATTTACAAAGAAGTTATTCCAAAAATGAAGGGCAAAAGGGGAGAAAGTGTTGGAAGCTAATATCCATTGCGACAAATAATAGGATGTCAATAAAAGGGTGAAAAGCAGATGATGTTATGGTCAGAACAGAAGGAAAAATGACCTTTCCAGTGCATTAAAAGTGCAAGAGTACATTTGTTGAGACTGCATTTTGGTCACTGTACAGCAATTTATTAACAGCTTGAAATAGATGTAGCTAACTTGCAACACAAAAGAACTATGCCAGCCAAATGGGTTTGATTTGCCCAAGCACACCAAGTAGCTACCTACGACTGCCATCTGAGTTTTAAACATTTACTGTAACTGCTTAGTTTCAAGTAGCTTAACTTCAAGTAGCTTAACTTTCTGATTCCAAAAAAATTCTATTTTAAAAGAACGATACAAAAACAAACACAAAGAGGAATAGAATGGAATGCACCCCTACTTTCAGGATTGGCATATTATCAATTCAGAAATCACTAATCACACTTTTCCTTTGGTTCTTATAAGGCATGGCATTGACCATTACATGCTTTATACCTTCAGTTTACTGTCAATAAATGAAAGGGACTGGGATTCTTAAGACCTTTCCAGTTTTATATACTATCTACCTGCTTCATTTTCCCACTAAGTTATGTGGAAAAAAAAATATACTTAATAATAAACAAAGCTAGTTGGGCCACTGTCAGGCCGCTTCAAACCAATGCACCCAGACCATTTCCGAAAGGCTGCTGTCTCAGCTGTATTCCCTGAGGATTTTGTCCTTTATTTGCCCTGGCACCTGTGTTTCTGTGATGCTGAAATGATCACATCATCATCTCTTGCTGCTTTTTAGCTAGAAGGGAACATCTGAAGCTCTTGGGAAGAAGCAGCCAGGAACTGAAGGAAGGTCGGACCGCCCACTTTTGCAGGGGTACACCTTTATGCCAAATTATTACAATCTTATAATCGTCTGATAAAACACATCACTAAAACATGGCTTTGAACAAACAGAATTGCCTTGAACAACTCTTTGCACTAGCTCAACAAAACATATTAGGATTGCAAGCAGACATCATGTGTTTCCTATGTAATTTATAAACCATAATCATGAAAAAGACATGAATGGTTAACTTGGAGAAAAACATTTATAAACTTGCTAGCCACTTAAATAACATTTCAGTGTTTACCTGCAGTCTTATGGCTATGCAATACAGAGAAATGTTTATAACCACCTGATAGCTTAGATAAATAGATGAAGTACTTGAAAGAATTCACATTAAAAAACCCCAAACAACAACTTCACCAAAAGAGATGTTTATCAGTTTCTCCTGCTGGAATTCTAGTTGCTGCTCTGGTTCTCTTTGCTATATCATTTTAATTACCTTTCTACTGATCTGTTGATTTTGTCTTCACAAAAATTACACGCTTGTTTTGAACTGTGCTGCCAGCATTTAACTTTTTATTTTTATGGTCCTTCAGACATTGCTACACAACCTGACCAAGGCACAACCCCGAGCGCCTTTCAAACGGAGAACCTGGCACAAAATGACCTTACCAGCCTTCGCAGTTTTAGCAGCTGCCACTTAGTCGAGGCACAATATGCTTCAGACATCTTGTCTTACATCCAGAACACGGCATGAAATTAGCTCTACTAAGTTTGTTCTTCTCTATTCTTCTGTTCTTTATCCACCTTCTCTTCTTTTAAATACTCCTCAAATGCCACGCCTTTACAACGTCTAAGAGCCATAATTTACTTTACTGTTAGAGCAGTTTTAAACTGCTGAATAGAATTCCTTTTGATACTTGCGCAGTGATTTAATCAGTTTCTTGTGTTTGTTTACAGATACATTTGATTAGTGTTAAAAAAAATATCACTACCTATTAGTCTTGTCACTCCTTAGTCCAAGCAATTTTCTTTACAGTTTTATACTTAAGTTCTTTTTCAGCTCTTCTAACAAAGAGCAAGAGAGAACTATTAAACAATTATGATTACACTTGGGATCTTACTCTGAGAAAGATTAATTCTTTACAGGTTTGTGGTTGATTTGTAATGGCCTATAACATATTGTTCATATTAAATAAGATGCAATTTAAAAACATTCTCAACGTGAAACAATAAAAATGTTATAAACATCTGAAATTCAATTATTAGATTACAAGATACGATACTGGCTATCTAGTTAAACCCTAACATCTCAGTCAAAGCTAAAAGTGACTCTTTTATCTATTCCTACGGTTTTTTTCCCCTCCAAAGATGAAGGGCTACAAAACCCAAAGACCAGGCACCCTTCCTAGCACCGGGAGTTCAGCTGTTCTTTAACATACATGAAAAAATAATTAAGGCTGCATATGAAACATTTATCTAGTTAGAGGAATGAAAAGAGACGCTAATCCACCCAGGAGCCCAAGTAAAAGGCAGATAAAACTTCTCGGCTGGCCACCCTCCCCGGGCGGAGGAGCAGGGGACATCCCGCTGCGGCACGTCCCCGGCGCGGGCGCAGCTGCAGCCGCCATGCCGTGCCTCACCCCGGGCAGCACCGCGGGCGGGTCAGTCGCTCCTTGCCGACCAGCGCATGGAGGGGAGAATCCGGAGCAAGAGCAAGGGCAGCTCGTCAGATTGGCTATACCATCGGCCCCGGTTCTCAATGGAGGCTACCCGACATCCCCCAAAAGGCAAGTGTATGGGCTCCAACATCGAACTCCACTGGATATCAGAGGGACTCTCTGGAGATCACAGAATGGTGGGGGTGAGAAGGGACCTCTGGAGATCATCTGGTCCAACCCCCCTGCTAGAGCAGGATCACCCAGAGCAGGTTGCACAGGATTGAAACCTGTGCAACCTGGTGGTTTTTGAGCTTTTTTCAAAACCCAGGTGGGTTTTGAGTATCTCCAGATACTTGCTTATAGCACATCATCCTCTCTCCCCGTGACCTCCTCCATATTCCATAGGTAATATCTACCTGTTGCCATTAGGGAAAATTTTACTGATGTTTACTCACCTTACTAACAACCTCTTTCTACACAGCAGGGATCAACTACCTGTTGTATTTTATGGTCTGATTTAACATGCCCATTCAAATTCAGAGAACTTTTCTTGTTCTTAGTGAGTACTTAGCTTTGAACTCTGTTGCTTCTTTTTTAGACATGAGATTTGTGCACCTGAGAGTTTACAACATTTTGCCTTCTGTATTAGCTGCTCTAATAGATTATGTTATTTCTACCACCTCTTGCTATGTATTAGTCTTCCTTACATCAGTATTGCCATTCAAACTGTTGAGTTTGAAATGCTTAAAAAAAAAAAATAAAAAAATGTTTAAAACACTCAAAACGAAAACCACTTCTTCACCAGACTGTCAGTGGCAACAGCCTCAACTCAGCCATACCTCACCTCCATTAACATGCAAAAGTCATATCTATGTAGCTAGAAATACAAGACAAAGATAAAAGTCTAAGCGAGATGTGCTTCTACCATTAGCCGAACTGCCAATGAAGTGCCAGTCAGTCACGTCTAGACTGGAGTTGGGTAAAACACAGCAAAAACATGTATTACACAAACATAAAAGTATATTGCTATAACCTAACTGTACAAAACAGCAGAGTCATCCGTAATAAGATTATAATAAATGTTCATATAATAAAACATATTATAATGAATGTTCAGTTAGAAGATGAGAAGCTCAAAATAAACCCATACTTTACAGGTTTTAGCAATGAGACTATTCACTACCATGAGAGCAAGTGGCAAGACTACTCTAATCCCAAAAACTTCCATAAATTTTAAGTCAGTATTTCATAAAGAAAACAGCACAGTTGACATGAATATAGTACACGTTATCAGATATTCATTTACCTCTTCCAACAGATACCGCACACAAATATTCAGTATTCAAAAGAGCAGTTTATGGACAAAAAGCATTATTTCAAAAATAGTTACTAAATTATTTCAATTAAAAAACCCTAAAACCACCTCACCTAAAATATTTCCCTTAGTCGTTAGTATTTATATAGGCTTTTTAAAATTATGTATTCAAACTGCAAAACACAACAAAACATATCAAAATTAATGTTTAAGATGTGAGGAGTACTCATACTGTTTGTGCAAAATTAAAAAATACAATCAGTCTCACAAAGGATATTTTGAAGGTGTAACTGAGTAGGTGGAAAAGAATTAGGCAATTCTGAGCTTTTACGACATCCCTCGCCCCTCTCTTCCCGTCCCCCCCCATGGTGACATGAAAGGAGAGGAACTGTGGGCTTCAGCAGGTACTCAGGACCAGGGCAGAACTACTGCACAAATTGCAGTGCTCGTCCCATTCCCGTTCTCTGACATCCTCTTACCCCCAAATGATCAAGCAAAAAAGCGAAACATTTTATGCTTAAAGAAAGGAAAAAGAGAAGCCACTATCATTGAGGAAGAAGCTGAACAACACTGTTTAATCTTGGATATGCTAAAAATAAAAAATCAGTTTATATCAGTACCAGCAAAGCTACTGGAATATGACATTTCTGAAAACTACTGAAGCGTACCAAAATATTTAAATAATACTTTGCATTCACTCTTTCAGACGGTATCAACCACCTTCTCCAAATTATCTTTGGGTCTTTATTTCATGCCATATAGCAAAGTTTACCATTTTAATTACTTAAATTGATGACAAGTAGAGGAAATACTTGTTTAGCTAAGTGATAAATTAGCTGCCCTGTGAAGTCAAATTGATTAAAACGACCTGACTAAAAGCAAATGTCTGATGTGGTAATGGTCTTATGCATGTTTTGTTAAGTTTGACAGCATCATGTTATGAGGGTTCACAATTCTGCCCCTCATTTGCAGCTTATGAAGTAATCAAGCATGTTAGCACACAGAAGTGAGGATTCTCCAGAATGTGAAAACATTTTGAAGTAGATAAGGAATTAAATATTAGGAGAATAAACACGCATTGTGTTTATTTAAAGCAGTGAAGTACAGATGACTTGCAAATAATCTAGAAACAGTTCCAGATCCTGGGTTTTCTTTCCCTGGCCAAATCTGATGGGCCTTAAATTATTCCTCCTAAACTAGGAAAGAAAGAAGAAAAAAAAAGAAAAAAAAAAAAAAGAAAGGATAAAGAAAAAGTCATGCTTTCTCTTAAGAGACGGCTGAGCAGGAAGGAGACAGTCCTGAGCATGAACTTTGGAAAATGAGGACTGTTTGGTATGTGTCAAGCTGGATACTTTTTACTGAGACACTCATTAATAGGCATTTTTGAAAATTTTGTTCCAACCTGTAATATTCACTGCTTTGTTCTTTGCTCTGGGAGTGCTTTTTACTCAGGCCACATGGACCACCTATCTCACAGCACTAAGCTCTTCTGCCCTCCATCACTCAAGCCCTTTACTGCTACCACCTCCATTTAAATACAGAAGACACTAGTTCAAACACCTCCAAAAACCCCCAAAAGAAACCCAGCAAAAGGTGATCCTGCTTTAGAGGGGGGATTGGACGAGGTGATGTCCAGAGGTCCCTTCCAACCCCCACCACTCTGTGATTCTGTGAATCAGGAAAAACCCACCAAGCCCAGACAACCTCCCCTCCACCAGTCTAAAACTGGCTGAAGTTTCTACTCAGCCACTTCCACAGGTCACCACCAGCCACTGAGAAAACATGCCTTAGGAGGAACGCTTCCTAACTCAGAAGAAAAGTGCACAACTTGACAAAACTTTGGATAGCATAAAGCAAGTCTGTTTTCTTTCATAAAACGTATCAGATTATGTATCATTAAAATAGAATGATGCAAACATAAAAATGGACTGACATGGTAGAGCAGACTAACATCAACATCAGCTGGGGTCCAGAACAAAACAAACAAGATCATGCCACTGATGGACAGGTTAACAGCCAGTGAGTCTGACGATCATGAAATGCAATTAATTTTGTCCCATTTAATAACATTTCCTGCATTTTAACTTCTGCCTGTCTGATCTTTAATACAAAAACAGAGTTACATTGGACTTTAAATAAGTTAATTAAGTATTAAAATAAATCATGTGAAAGTCTTAATATTTAATATTGTTAGATTGTATATCAAAGTGGTTTTATTATTTATTTACTCCAAACCTTTCCAGAATACTTCATGTGGCAACAGGGGGTCTGTATCTCACAAGATAAATGCATTTACAATGCCAAATAAATTATATATAAAAGCATTTGTCTTAATACATGTTATTCAATATTAAATATCACCCATTGGTACCACCCTGAAACTCTAATCCATTTTTACCAACCGCACATTTGTATTATTCAAATGTTGTCTATTAAATAGTTGTCTCAAGAGCCACAGTAAAGGAATACATACCTAAGAACAATTATCATAGGAGCTTTAAAGCACTGTCTACAGATTTAACCCTACAACTTTCATGTCTTACCACTACTTAAACATGCAAAGTATAAATTCACCAGTGAATTAAAATGTCAGGGATAAGAAACAACACAAATAGCCTGGGACCATGACAATGTATTCTCTTGGTAATTCACACGATAGTTAAAAACTTTTTTATGCTAGAAGTTAGAAAAGAAAAAAAAAAAAACACAAAACTTTATCAGAAGTAAACACTTTATAGTCTGTTAATTTGGAAGACAGGAAATCTTCCACAAATGTGTTACAAGTAGGGCACAAATTCACACAGTTGCTAGCTTACAGTTTTCTTGAGGTTACAGGATTCTGTAAGAAATGCTAGTTTGACTAAGGAAGAAAAACTTGAATAAAGCAGAGAAGATCCAAATCCTCATGTAATGCTGACCTTTATATTCAATATCCAGAGCCCCTACCAACGTTGTCAACAATGCTATGAATAGTGACATTTGACATTTATGGTGAAACAATTTCTCTCTTCTTGAAAATGGTGACAACGAAAGTATCAACAGCATCAACCACCTTAAATTCCCAATACTACAGTTATGTGTTCAATACGGTCTCATCTAAAACAAAACAAAACAAAAACCCACCACAAAAACTCCCCAACCAAACCCCCAAACCAAAAAAAAAAAAAAAAAAAAAAAAAAAAAACCAAAAGCCAGCCCCAATTTAAATTTCAAAAAAAACCCCCAAAAACCAAAAAAAAAAAAAAGATACAATAGCCAAAGTCAGTCTCAATTTGAATTTCCAAAAAAACCCCCCAAAACCCAAAAAAACAAACCTCCCAAAACCCCAACCAACAAAAAACCAAACTGCACACCCACAACACAAAACTAAAGCTATTATTAATGCAGGCTTATGTCACAGCTCCACAATAAGGCTGTTAAGAGAACGCAACTTTGATCTAACACAGATTTCAAACAAGAAATACCAGCAAAACCAAGGGAGATCCAAAGTCAACAGCTAAACGTGGCCCCTGAACACTCCTCCCACCTCCAGGATCTGCCTGTTCAGCAGCAGAAGTGAAAATGTGATGTATTTTTACTGTACTTCCTTTCAGCTGAAGACTCAAATAGAGAAAGGTACCTCGTAGCCAAAACAAGTTGATAAAAATGAGATGTGTAAATCTCCTCCCATCATCAGATGCTGCTACGGCTTGAGCTGAATTAGTGTATCTATCTTTAGACGGGCAGCACACAAACACAAGAACCAGCTACTGCAGTCCAGAGAAGAGCAACAAGACCTATTAAGAGCCTAGAAACTATAACCTATGACATCAGACTGAAAGAAACTTTAAGCTTAACTTTAGTGAAAGAAGATGGGAGAGAAGGAGAGGGAAAAATGCAGTAAGATACCAAATCTTTACATTATTCAACTATGAAGTTACTCCCTTTTCTTCACCACCTAGAGGTGATGAAAACCCTATTCATATTAAAACAATTGAAACAATGGGAAACCCATTAAATAATAATAAAAAAATCCCTTGGTTATTTTGTTCTAGAATATGTTTTATTTACCTGGTTACATAACAATTCTTTGTCCTTCCAAAGATAGTCAAGAGATTGAAGTAGTTTACTGCTGTTTATGGTATGGAAATGACTGCTTTTAAAGTATTTAAGAGTTTTACTTTCAGGAACACACAGGCACCAAGCTATGCTACACACTTTATGTTTTAGTAATACGTATGTAACTCAAAGGGCCAAAGAATGTCAAGACTGAAAGAAATCATCAAAACAGTGAACTGGAAAAAATGGCAGCTTAGCCTGCAGCCTTACCCAAAATGATAGTAACTAGCTTAGACACTAAAAGTGTATTCAATGAAATAAGTTCCTAGGATATCACAGCTTTAAAGTAGTAAGTAATTAATCTAGGATTCAGCCTTTATTCTTCCACTATTTTTAGAAAACAGTTTCCTACAGGGGTTGACAGAATTTTTATAGAAACACCAGCATGTTCATGCACGCACAGAGATATTCACATCAAATATTTCTCTTCCAGTTTTCTCTTCTAGATATGCAGATGCTAAAGCAGCATGGTCTCAACGTTGAGGTACAAATAAAGTCGGTTTAAGCCCCATTTGCTAAGGAGAAAGGACAATTTCGTAGGCCCTTTCGAAGGAGCAGAGAGAGACAGAATTTGTTTCATATCTTACAATGAAGTTTCTACATAACATGAAGAACCATAACCCAAGTTCACCTATACAATCCAATCCTGATAAGTGAAGTCAAATGGACACAGTTGCAGACGAAAACCGGGTGCAAGAGGAAAGCAAAGACAAGGCGCTATCTGAAATCTCATTCAGCTGCAGTGCAATGAACGCAAATGGCAAGGATTTCCCATTGCTTCTGCCAATGGGAGCTGCAGCTTCTCGAGCATATCTAAGCACCATACTCAGAGGGAAAAAAGCTTCAGAGTAGGGCTACCCCGGTAAAAAATATGCTCAAGCTTCCCACGAATGCTCCCTCTCACCGTGAAATGCTAGTCACAAGACATGCTCTATGTAAGGCGCAATATTTGTGTCACGTACTGCCCGCTCACATTGCTTCTCTTCAGCATTGCCACACCAGGAGTAACAAAAGCAGGGTGCTTAAGAGTCACTCCAGGGGCTCAGTGTTTTTGTAGAATGCTTATTCACACCCAGGATGTAGTGAGTTTCAAACAGCAATACCTAAATAAAACAAAATAAAACAGAATACCTCAAGCAAAGGAAATATCAAAGACTTGGGAACACAAGGTACATATGAAACCTGCTAACCTTAGTGGGTAGTTGACCGCATGAAAGCACTTTATAGCAAGACACCACTTTTTTTTTTTTTTTTTTTTGGTAGGTCCATATCACTGTATTCCATGCTACTAAAAAGATGACAAGGCAGGTTCTTCCTTTTGCAATGAACTCTGCTGCTCAGCACATCCTGCTGCATCTCATTTATTTCTGGTGTTCAGGAACTCTTAGTACTAATTCTTGCCAAGGTTAGTAATATTATAAATGGGAGAAAATTACAGTGCAATACTCTTCCTTCTTTAGTGATCTCTTAATACAGTGTTATCCGTTACAACTTCTTCTCCTGTCCCTTCCCACTCTCATACTTTCCATACAAATTTTTGAGCAGCTGGATGAAATGTTCCACACTTCCCTGTACAGGCACATCAAACTGCCAAGGGAACAAGTGGTCTTGCTGAAGTCTTCAGGCACCGAGAAGCCAGGTAGGCAAGGCCACTGTAGCACAGTGATTTCTTAAAGGCATTTATTCCTCCTAAAATATTTTCTGGGCAGCCCCTGCTCCTTGCCAGAGCATGTAAAACACAGGCATGGAAGTCACCTGTACAAACAGCATGGTACATCAGACACACATTGGTTGTACCGCCTCAAAACCTGAAACAGATGCAGGCTTTAAACAGCAAATAGGAAAGCAGTACTTTGCAAGGTTAGAGAGGAACAAAAGTCTGGCTATAAAAAAAAAAAAATAATAATTCTGCAGAACTTTAGAAATGTACCCTAAAATTTACACTCCCAATAAGAATCTATAATATAAATTAATTCAGAAAGAAGGATAAAATACACTGTTTAAAGGAGGAAATATTAATAAAAGCGAGTTGCAATTTATGAGCAAAAAGGGTTTTTTGGTTTGGCAGTAAATTTGTCTTAGCAGAAACATCTGTCACCAATAAGTTCTATTCTTTTTACCCTAAGTCCTGGGTTTATTTTGCTTTAGAAGTGGGTCAGCACACTCTACGCAGCAAGAAACAAAAGCCTGGGTTTGCATGACATTCTTAGACAAAACAGAAGTAGTAGGGCAAGATCTTAGGCAAGACTAGAAGTATTAGGCTAAGGGATCAGTTGCCCTGAGAACTGTATATGCTCTTCTGCTCTGGGGAATGAGAGCAGAACAACAGGCAGACTCTCTAAAGCTTTTTGATTTTCAGTAGGTAATCAATAGATTGACGGCTCCTAAATATGTTAGGCTTAGTTGAGTGCTGTCTCCAATTCACCAACCGCTATGGCATGACTGAATTGCCCCGTGTTGTCTGAATACCACGTTTTGTTGTATGCAACCAACAAAAAGAAAATGGAATTCCCACAAAACAGAAAAAGAGATTTGAAGAATTGTACTGGAACAACAGCTGTCTTTATACTTTACAGAAAGCTTGCAACACCTTTGAGGCTAAGCTTTTAAGCTCATTTTATTAAAAAAAATATAACAGATGTAAACAAGATATGGTTAGAAACCTCCTTGATTAATTTTTTCCTATTGTTTTAGAAAGCCTTTGCAGACAGCTTTCTCGTCTGTGTTAGATGGTCCAATATGACTTTTTAAGAATATTTAACATATAAACCACCATAGCATTGACACCCTGAATCCTCCTGGACAAAACAGCTATTTGCACATACTTTTTTTTTCCCTGTCCTTCTGACCAATTTTACTATTTTCTTTCTCTCCAAACACATGAAATATCAATTTGCAAAAGGTAGCTTTTAGATTTTTTTTATTCCTGCTGCAGACTGTGTGATCTCATTCTTAAACTCATCACATGAAAAAGCCTAGAAAAATGTTCTTTTTGCTATGTTGTTACATTTCTAGTAATAGTTGAGGTAAAAAGTGACCTAGCTGAGATAGAGAAGTGACCTAACAGTGGCCAGGCTATGGACCACTTAACGTATTAAGAAGAATGAAAGGAGAATTTTGAACTGAATCCAGAAGTAAATGGAAAGAAACCAAGCATATGGAATACAGGTGTGCTTTGTTCTCACTTTTCTTTCTTACTTAATAATAAGGCTGTGTATCTTGAGGCACCTAAAATTGTAGTTACTTTTGAAATTTTGGTCTGTCATGTATTATTCATCTTTCTTTTCTCCTAAAAGGAAGGCATAAGATGCAAGTAGCAGGTGTTCTTAGATTCCTGATGGAAAAGGAGGAAAAAGCTGACCGAGGGGACAGATCTTTCCTCAAAGGAGAGGTGACAGACAGAGATTGCCTAGCTGAGATGACTATTCTCTGTCAAACACATATTGCGTTCCCACCTGTTGCCAGGAAGGCTTGAAGCTTAAGGATTTCTCAAGGCAGGCACCAGATCCTCTGCCTACTCATCCAAACTCCCGTGCTTGGGAAGTTCTTGTTCTTCACTGTGGAAGAAAAAGGGAAATCCTGATCTGTTTTAGCAGCCACATTTATAAGCAAATCACTGAATAAAACAAACCCCGATCACTTTAATGTTATTCGTCATTTTTGGTTTAGCGGTTTTGACAGTGCCTTATCAGAAATGAAAGGCAAAATATAAAAGGTAATTGAAATGAAATTACTTAGAAAGACCGAAAAAATCACTCCTTCACTATGCTACTCCAAGTCAGCCTTCTTTCTCCCAAAGAACCCTACATAAGACTCCCTTCATCCATTCAAGTAACTGAACATGGCATTTTTAACATAAGGATTTATTTCTAAAAAATGTCATCCAGTGTATCTATACGAAGTTAGCCTGCTGGAAAGATTATTTCCTCACCTCCTTCAAACTCACAATTGCGTCTGTATTTAGTGGAGCTCTTTCACTGCACCCACATCAGAAGCAGCAGATAAAGAAAGTAGTCTCACCTTCCAGAGACATACAGACAGTTTGGCTTTTAAAAGGTAACACAGAGGCCTAAATAATATTTTAACTAAAACTGCTTGCATTCTTTTCCAAAGCCAGTAGGAATGATCATGAGAGATGCGCAGGAAAAGAACAGAGTTTTTGGTTTTGTTGGGTTGTTTCTTTTACAATCGAAGTACCGTCAAACTCTCCAGTACATGGATAAAATGCCTTAGACCTTATCCTTACCTGACATTACATGTTAAGCTTTTAAACTTATTATTTCCTACAAATGGCTGTTTTCAGAGATATGTGCCATGCTGTCAAAACTCCTCCAATTCATACTATCAATGGTTTAAAATATACCATCTGAAACAACTGCACCGGTTTTCATCCCCATTGACAGTAGTCGTGGTGCAAACCAACGTGTGAATACTTCTTAAATTTTAATACAGCAACTACATAACTTCAGACCAATTTTCCTAATTAAAGGCACACATAGTCTGTCATATCCATCCCCAGACTTACACCCGTATGGCAGTTCTGTACAACTTAAAAGGAATTTAGTCATTTTGATTCTCATTTATATTTAGATAGTCCATCATGAAAGAGCTCAGAACTTTACCCTAACCTAGGTCCTCTGAATGCCGTATGTATATGCAATCTACTACATCAATCAAAACGGCTCACAGTTCAGACGATGTATACACAAATAAATGTACTTTACCTAGAGGTCAAAATAATTTCTGTAAGAGCACAGTATATTCTGTTTTTAGCTACCTCCTACAACCATGAGGTATAAAAATTTAACAAGCTGCAAAATAACAAATTGAACACCATACACTGAGTTTCTTTAGTGTCACACTAGGAATGCTGTAATTATAATCAAGAATACACTTGACTTTTAACTCTATTTTTACTGTATCTTTCTACCTTGTGACCCATGGTGACCTATGCTGGTTTTATTACAAAAGAGGGTTATGGGAGGAAAAGGTAAAAAAAAATAAAATTAAAAAAATCATCAACTCTGCTACTCCAGGATCACACGTGTAGGAACTAAGGTGTGGATTTTGGGTTTTTAAGATAGCGCCTATATGTTTTATCCTTATTCCTATCTCAGCTTTTGCAACTGCCTAACGCAGTCTGGGGGATCACCATGACAGTGGATAAATAAGCATTTCACTACCGTCAAGTTTGAATTGTTTCTTAACAAGGCTGCGAATCAGTGTAGTTCTGATCTGACGGAACTGTGAGACTTTCAAAACTGCACTTTCAACACATTAAGTACAATAGGTAGGATTTTTCAACAATGTTTTAGAAATGCTGAGAAATAAGGTAGGTTGAAATGCATACATATCACCACGTTAGTCACATGAAGAGAAAGCTGCAACACAAATGCACTGAAGAAGGCAGGAATACCTGTCTACACGTGGCAGGAAAAAAAAATTGCTGAAATGATGATCCACTTTCGTGCTTATTTCATTTTAACTGGACAGAAACTTCCTTCCTTTCATAGGCATTGGACAATATTAGGCCTATGAGCACAGAAGTTTTTTAAAAAGCCCTATAATTTATTCTTTCTTCAAATTTGAATGAGAAAAGAAACATACATAGCTGAAATAAAAAAGGAATGGACACATTATATATATATATGACAATGCAATTAAACAATTGCGTAATGTAAGTGTGTGAAAAATAGTTTCTGAACTTGGCATGAGAGGCACTACAGAAGACTGAATTTGGGCTTCTCTAAAACTCCCACTGATTTCATCAGGCTGGACAGCCAGTCTCAGTGCTCTCATGCGCATGTACAAAGGGCACTGCTCTAGATTCATGAGAAGTTCTGACCCTGAGACTGCTTAATTTTGTTTGCTCATCTGAGTCCACTATGTAATTATCTTAGGAACCTTTCTATATTTCAGTATTATGCGTATTCCCATATTCCAGATTTAGGAATGTAATTTAAATATACTGCGTGGTACTGTGACTGGTAGGTATTCAATTAGTAAAGGAGAGTTCTGCACTTGTCCACCTCACCTTCATCTCAAAAATAATTAATACATACCAGATGCTGTGTAATGACTTATTGAAATATGCAAATAAAAATATTCAAAGGGCCTTCACTAATTTTGTGACAACAAAGTACATAGCTGTGATATTTCAAACAACCCTAATCCTTATTTTCTTAAGTAGACACATGTACAATGAAAAACATAAGTAAAATCTTAGCTTTCTTTACAAGAAAACAGGATTTGAGTTGGAAGTCTAAATGTCAGCCCTGAACATTATAAAATTATACAGAATAAGGAGGAAACAGGGCTGAATAGTGCATATAAATATGACAGTGTATTAGGCTGCATTTAATTACCAGTTCAAACAACAACCTGATCTAACCTTTGACAAGTAAAATAAATGTTCTGAATAATTTAACCAAAGCAAACATTTGCTGTTAAATGCTGGCTAATTATAGTAAGAGTTGTACTGAGAGGGGGAAAAAACCCAAAAGAGATGGTAATTTATACACTTCTCCAGCAATTGCTACAGCTATTCCTTGAAACCCTTGAATTTTTTTTCCATGCGGGAAAGCTATTAAGTATCTACTTCGGGAAAAAAAATCTGTCTATGCTTAAAGGAAGAAGCACCGCATTAGAATAACTAGCCTTGATTTACAAGTGCTGAAGAAATAGTCCAAATACAGAAAGTAAGGTAACATTAGTTTCAAGAACATTCACCTTTTTTACTGACGGCTGTCTGATACAAAAGGTCTCCTTTTGTAATGCTCTGTATCATACTGGAAGGTAAGAAAGGGTAGAATAAAGATTAGGTCTTTTCTGAAGTGTCTGTGCAAAATCACACAAAATCCTCATTACAGAGTAGGAGAGCACAGCTCGGTTATGTCCAATGCACTTCTGAAAAGAAGAGTAATTAATATATTTAAATTCTTTCTTTACACAAATACTAGATCAACAGTTAAATGACATAAATAAACCAGAGAGATCCTTTAATCACCACCCCTCCCAAATTATGTAATGACAAAATAATTCCACCGCTATGACTCCTATCTATAGCCAGATATAATATCCATATGAAATATTGAGCTTGTTTCAAAAAGAAGCTAAAGATCTCAGAAAAATAAATACATGTGTCAAGGTCAAATACTAAAAGTCAGCATGCTTCCAATATCAGAACATCAATAACCATGAAATTGAAACCATTAGAAAAAATGGTGGTTTTTTCCTGCAGCATATATGCCTTCCAGTTGTAGGCTATTTTTAAAGAAATGAATGGCTTTTGCTATCTTTGGGCCAAGAGTTTCACTTATTTATGCGATGAAAAGTTAGCAGCAGCAGCCGTCTACCTGCATGCACAATAACTATGGTTCAGAAGAATCAGAAGACCATGAAAACTTCATGGACAAGCAATGTATGGTAAACGGAAGAAGCCTATAAATCCCTAATCTTGAATATATATTAATATTTGAAGGCTTTATATAATCTGCAAAGTAAAAAGTGAAAACCATTAAAAATATTAAAACTGACTGTAAGTATGCTTCTCGCTTTTCCCAAAAGTAATTTGTGTGCAGATAAGTTCTGGCCACAGGTTTCCAAGACAAACATATTATTTTTAAGTTACCTTTTATATTTTCATAAATATTTAAACTCTCTCTGAAATTTTAAATATGTTTATAGAGACACAAATGCTAACATTCTTAGCCTCTTATAACAAAAAAAATGAATTAAACGATTTCTTGTACATTGCAAGAGAAACAATTTTTAAAAGAAACAAATAATAAATTCACAAAAAAAAATTACCACAAATTGTTTACTTGATAATGAGTCAGCTGGATTCATGAAATTGAAACGGATTTTCTAGCTTATAGTGTAAATTGAATATTGGAAAATTGAGTTGGAAGGTCATTATGATTCTTGCTCCATAGCTCAGGATAAAGTCTTTAAGCAAACAAAGTAGTAAAGAATTTGACAAGACCCATGCCTGACACTCTGGAGAAATTCAAGTACAGAATTAATTTTACACTGTAACTACTGCTTCATGCCAAATGGACAGTGAAGTGCACTGGTTTTTCTTAAGCTGAGGCATCCATAAAAACATCCTCAGCTGTATTTATCTGGACGGGACAGAGGAAATCTTAGGCAGTCATTGGTAAATGCAATGTATCAACTCCTCCCTGCTATTATACTACACGTAAAACTTTGGCATTTAAGCATAAGACCGGAACAGATCCTCTCTAGAGTTGTCGCGCATTTTGTATTCTGCACTTGAAATGCTACCAGGTTCAGAAAGGTAAATTTCGCTAATAGGAGATACACACACATTTCTGTGAATTAAAAGGTATCAAGAACTAAAAAACAGCCACTCATTTTTAAATTTTTATCTTCTCCAAAATATGTATACTTCAGATAAACAACGAAATGAACAAAACCAGCCAGGTCATAGGTTGTGAGGGCTGATGTGAAGTCTGCTGCTTGATGGGGAGCTCACACTGAGCGCTGGCCACTCACCAGTTACACTTTCCTGTTGCTCCCAACTTTCCAAACTGTTATGTACTTTAAGAAGTACAACACTGAACATCTACAGAAGAAACTTAATATTTAAATAATTAAATCTGATAGAAACGCTAGCGTACTAAAATGTTAATATACTTAAAAAACCTCTCAAAACTCTCTTGGCCACAGCTGCAAGGAATAGGCACTGTTCCTGAATATCATCTTCGGTACCAGTCTGATATAGGAGATGGTGTACCTGGAAAGGGGACTATAACCAAATAATTTAGTTACATATGTAAACGTCCTTAGGTGTAGACCTGCTAGTGCCTTTATCCAGTGTGGCCCACCTGGAGGACAATTTATCTGAGTCCAAAAGGTATCTCCAGCTTCTCCCTCGACTTCACGCACCAACATTTCATTTTAACAGTGAAAACCACAAGAACGAAAGACCGAGTTCGTCCTTTAGATCCATGCTTTTGTGCAACAGGGTATAGAGAAATCAGAATTAGCTATTAAATAAAAAGTAGAATGGACAAACTAAAAGAAATCATAGCAGAACGGTGACTGTGGGGTTCTTTTTGAACTAATCCAACATTTCACCCTGGTCAGTCTGTTATTATAAGTAACAATTAATTTAGTGTGCACTGAAGTTTCCTGCATACTTTAGTTTGCACGTACTTGTAAGGCCTTCCTGAGGAGAATTCACTTTTGTGTAGAATGGCTTTGTGATGTGGATTAGCCTCCACAAGGGATCTAAATTGACAATAATGAATTCATTTTATATAGTAGGCTAGACTTAAATGAGAAGTGAAAGGCCAGTGCCAGCAGAGTTCAGTGATCAGCCACTGTTGTTCTCGATATAATTTACTGGTTGAGTTTAATAATTACAGCACTGCCTTGATAATCTGTAGCTGCAGCATACTGGAAGAAGAGGAAGAGAAAATGCTTCTTGTGTTAATAGGAGAATTGAATTTTTTTATTTAAATGCAGACCCACATAAACTGCAAACGGAGTATTTATAATGAACATCTAAGAACACTGACACTGGTTTAAACTAAAATTAATTTATATCACTCAAATCCGGAAAAACATAATTTCAAGCCTTGATCTTATTAGGATACTTAATGTAATCTTATTAGAATGTGAGCTTCTATATATCAAAGTGTTTTATACATTGCAAATATATTTTAAAGAGCTCCAATAAACATTACTAAACAATTCAGTACTGATCTCCAAACCTAGTTTCACAGGGGCAGCTTATTGGATCTGTAACTAATACAGCAGGGGAGGCAATGCCTTCACACAGGCGATATTCTTGCTGCTATACAGAACCGGCTGTCACATGAGTGTTAAGCGAGTTTCCAGGACTTTCTCATCTCTTAACTGCCTGAGATTTAGCAGAGAGCAGCACGCTTTCCAAAAGGACAGAGTACCTACAGCTTCAGCGGAAGCAAATGGGGATCATAGATGCTTAAAATTTCAGAAAATCGGGCCTGGTGCCATATACAAGGAAAACGCTGCCAGAAATGTCACTCACAGAATCCATGCCTGCCACTCCACAGAGATTCATATATGCTTAATGATGGCTAGCAAGTACAGAGAGCAGACCTAGCGAAGGAAAAACAACAGAAAACCAGGCAGCAGGCAGGCGATGAGCACTCTGTCTGCACTCGTATCCCCACTGGCAAAGTAAAAGTAAAATGGTTAAGAAACCGGTAAGGCTGATGCCAAAATTGTAAATGTTTCCAAGGACTATAGCAGACCTTAAGAGGGAGTTTTTAATCTCATTTGAAACAGTTTCAATACTTCAACATTAATGTATGCACATATATATTAATGAAGCAGACATGTTAATCCCCCCATGTCGACGGCTGCGAAGCATCTTAGCTCTTACTTCCTTCACCAGCAGTCGTGTGTAAGTAACATACTGTGGCAACATATGAATAGTTCATAGCTCCAGCACTGAATGAATGAATGAACAGTGACCTAAACGCAAGCAGCAATTAAGGTTTCTGTTTCTTTACCCATCAGCTATTGCATACACTCACAGCAAACAAGTGTGTTTTTCTGACATGCACACTTGTCTGTTAATAAGTTAAAGAACTATTTTCAGTCGAGAGCCGTTCTGTTTTTCCCCTACACGCTTCGTTTCGTGCTACATGCATTGGAGTTTTACCCTGACAGAGATGTTGATGACAAGCCAAAGAAATGGAGGTGATGCTGCCGGGGATTAAGGTAAAGAACACCACAGTACTTTGCAGAAGCACAAAGAGCCTTGTCCCGCCGTTGCTTCCCTGCGCTCGGAGACCTGCAGCTCGAGCTTTCCGAAAAGCGCACCCAGAGCTTCCAGTTCGCGCTTGCGTTTGATGCCAGTAGGCAGTTAAGCATCCCTCGCAAGACTTTGCTGTACAACCAGGAAGTTATCAGGAAAGAGAAAAATCGCAACATTTTAAATGGCAACAAGCACGAAATAATTACAGTGTGCTGGTTTGCATTGTTTCCTGGTTGTTGTTCCCCCCCCACCCCCCCAGGGGTCTGTGTTATTCTTCAGGTTGGTTGGGTTTTTTGTTGAGCTTTTTTTGTTGTTTGGTTTGGATTTTTTTTACACTTCAGGGGGGGAAGAAGAGAACAAACCAACATCGCACAAAGAGCCATGCCTGCTCTTTTTCACAGGTTCAGTTCACAGTAATTCTACTAATAATCCACTGCACATCATCAATACAGCAGGTATGTGTTTCAGAGATAAATTACATTACAATTCCCTCTAGTGAAACTAAATTCCAGTTGCAGAATCCTGGTACAGGAATCATCTGTAGGAGCAATTGCTGGCCTTTAAGGGACCAGCAGGTACAATTTTAAGTAAAAGCAGTTCAAAAAAATACTTTTCCAGTTGTAAACAGAATGACTGACACAATCTTACTCATCAATGAAAACTCTACAGAAAACCATTTTTCAAATCTTTTCTCTTAGTTTAAAATCTGAATCCATTTTCCCTATTATCTATAATATGTGGTCCAAAATTCTCAGCCCCTGTTAGACTGGCAAAAAATGATCGCTGCAAAAATAAGCTGAAGAAAATTAAGACAACCCAGACCAAAGAAAAGAAGCAGATCCTGGGAGCTGTTAGTACATTAAATGAGCATTACACTAAGGCATTTGTCTTTGTACCGAGTAGAGAAAAACAGAAGGAAAGCTTTCTGCTTGTGATAAGTAGGATTTTTAGATTTTTTTTTCTTTTCCATACTAAGCTTTTTAGATACAACAGTGTAATTTTATTTTATTCTTTTTTAATCAAATTATCAACGTGAATAATTGGTCAAGGGAACTAAGACCCTGCTAAAGCGCAAAGTGGATGATTGGCTCCTTTATTCTTGAAGGTAGATCATGCTGCCTTGTGACTTTACAGCCAAAATGTGTAGGGAACTTGTATTCAATAACTAATGTTTAACACTTTAATAAACTCTTTACATCCCATGAACAGTGTGTGGTACAGAAATGATCAATCCTCATCATTCAATACTGAGATCAGCTCTGCCCCTTCCAGCATCAATTTTGAACCTATGGCACACATCAGGTATGTATAAATTTTTTAAAGAGCACTTCATTTTACATGATACTGTTTTACTCCAGCAGCACACTATGTTCTTAGAATAATGAGGTATGACTTTTTAAACCTTTGCTTCCTCCCAGCCTTTAAATGTGCATGTATGTGGGTATGGGGCGCATGTATTAATGTAATATATGCATTAATATATTGGTAAAATACTACCTTTGCAGAATAAAGGAGGCTACTCCTTTTACTATGAGATAATTTTAATATAAGGGACAAGAGAAGTTGTGAGACTTTATCCCTCAGAACATAAAGTCTTTCACAAATGAAAAAAATAATTATCAGAAACCACTTGTTATAAACAATAATTTCCCTGAACTCAAATCCTACAACATTCAGCTAACACTGAAGAAACTGGAATGTAAAGTGACTCATAAACTGCCAAAAAGCAATGTGGGTGAAAACAGGATTTGTTCTCACTGTCAGAGGCAACAGTAACAAAATGGGAAAATGCAAACTCTATTTTAAAATGTAGATCGCATTGACAAAGATCTGATTGAGAAGAAATACATGACTGGGCAAAGAAGAGGCTAGCTGATCGCACTGACAAGAGCAGAACAATTTGGAAACTGCAGATTCAGCTGGGCCCCTACTGCTACTTTACCCAACGCACACGAGGGGATTGTATCCATGTAGGAAGGGGAACAAATTTGGTGAAGCCGTGGGAAGAAATAGTGAGTTAATCTCAAGTCGTAATGGGTGGACTTCTCCACTGCATGTAATGCCCTCCTAGATATACAAGAGCTGCTCTGCAGCATCATTTCCTGGATGCTTGGAATCGCATTATCAGTTTTGCTGCAGATTTACAAGGCATTAAGGTAGCTTTAGACTCCCTCCCTCTCTCCTTTCTCTCCCTGTCCTTCCTGAATATTACTCTCACCTTTATTCTTGAAAATTATTTACATTAGAAATTAAAAATCATGTAACAGATATTACAGGCAAGCCACCAATTCAAACGTTAACTTCCATAAATAATGATCTTTTTTTATTCTTCTTCATTTTAGGACTCGTATGTATTCACATATTACTTTTCAACCTTGCCAGAGTTAAGAGGTTGAATGGACACTGACAGACCATTGCAGGAGAATAGGTTCTTTCATGATAAGCCAACATAGCTCTAGGCCAATTTTGGACATTATTTGGCAAGCATTACTGTATTAAGGAAGCAATTTTTCAAGGTTCACATGCACCAAGTGCAGTGTGTGTTATACAGCTATTAAAAAAGCAGCATTAACATAAGGCTGAATATATCTTGTTCATGTAATTATCTACTCAATTCAACATGCCCACACAACATTTACATACAACTAAAACCGTAAAAGCTCACAGAAAGCAAAAACTCTACTGTATGATGCTCTTGGATAGCTTATGCTCCCACTTCTTTCTTAAAACCACATCCAGTAATAAAATTCAAAAAAGAAACTGGCACGTCACGTGCCCAACCAGGCTTAGGACTCTTACATTCGTATCTACAAAAACGATGAAAAAGCAATCAGAAATTTCATGGACAGTATATACACTTATTAATACGATCTGTTTTATTAGGTCCCAGTGAAAACATCTTATTAGTTCTACAATTAAATGATTCAGAAACCATCCACACTATCTTTGCCTTTTAACAGTTCCAATCAGTAGCAGATCTAGGTGTAATCAACAGCAGCAGGGGGCTTTAGGAAGCAAAACAAAACAAAAACAGTGGGGATCTTTACTAGTTTACAGTAATTGATACAAGGAGATGTTATATGTTACTGCAAGTTAGCCCAAGATATGGAAAAGCTACGGGAAAATGCCCTATTATCTACAACTACCATTTCAATATAGCAACGGCAATACAATAAGCTTTTTAAAAATGGAGTATTTAAAGTTTACTAATTCCTTGCGGATCTAGAAGATCTTCTTTATCTCTTTTTTGCCCCCTCCATTTTACATTTTCTGTAACAAGATCAATATTTGGGTTACCATATATTCAGAATCCATGCATGTCACCCCTTAAATTTGTGAGTGGGCTGCACGAGTGATATAAAGTCCCTCTTCTGTAGGAGTTGAGCACATGGTCTGAACAGCACTTTTAGCCCCTGCTATGCATGGCAGCGAAACTATGTTTCCCATATGTTAGTGGTGACAGGCTGACTGATATAAATTCAACTCAAAGAAACTTACATACAAGTTATTTTTATGCTTTTTAATCCTTTTCCTCTATTAACAGTGTCCCAGATATAAGAAAGGAATACATTAAAGAGAAATTGATAAGTGGTGCAATAATTTATGCACCCTTTGAGTGCTAGGACATCTGCATAAAATGAGGCCATCGCCTTTTTGATGTCAAGGATCTTGGGATAGTTCCAAATTGTAAGTATTTAAATCCTAAGCTTTAAAATTCCCATTGATTTTAACACAAGCGCAAAAAGATAAGCATCCAAGTATCTTTTTGGATCTGCCCTTGCTACCAACTCTGAAAAAGATTGTATCTAGCCACAGCCACACAGCGCTCATAGGACAACCACTGAGCATCTTAAAGTGAAAGCCCATGTTATCACATCTGTAACATTCCTGACCTTGCTAACTTAAAGCATGTTTGCGTGAAGAGAGCAACCATGCTTTTGGACTGAGGCACAGGCAGAGCCCCAGAGGTGACACACTCCCACCACCCCATCTCCTTTGTAGAACCACAGAAATCAGCAAGCAGTCTATGCTTTGCTTTCTTGGTGGCCAGGTGAAGATGCATGAAATTCAAAATTTTTTACAGACTCACTCAATGACCACCAAATGGGTATCAGAAAGTCTTATACTTGTTTGAGCCATCGTAGCCTTGAAGAGCAGAAGTTGAAAATTAAATAAATACATCTAATTAACTACTTATCACATGGGTAAGTTTATTCTTTTTAATATTGTAATAAGCCTTGCAGCAAAGCCTGCTGCTTTAGCACACTGTTTAACCAGAAAAACGAGAGCGGAACACACTGGGGCCAAGCCACGATGGAAGAAGCAGAGAGTGGAATCACCACCGTACTTCTGCAGGAGTACAGCAACTCAGCTGCCACCAGTGGATAGAACGTATCCCCTATCTCACATCTGTCCTCAAAAGAGGACATTTTCCAAAGAAACTGTATGTCATTCAGTGGAAAGGCATCTGCTGAGCCAGGTGAGATGCAGACACACAAGCATAATAAATTCCAGGATCAAAATGCAACTTTCTTATGCCTGCAGGTGAAAAGAGAAGCAGTTGTAGAGGTAAAGAGGGGGACATTTCACCAAATGCTAGAGAAAAACCGGGAACTGCTGGGGACTGTTGGCATGGCATAAC
>VXBL01005539.1:1340017-1435749 GCA_013400195.1 Aramus guarauna
ATACTACCTTTATTATGTTCCAAAAGAAACAAACAAAAATTCTCAATGAAAGATCGACTCCAAAGAGTATAAACTATTTTAAAAAACAAAATTCACGCTACTATATTTCAAAATCCTTTTTTTTTTTCCTTCTTTTTTTAGGAATGTTATGAACCACAATATTTGAAAATGGGGTAATTTTGTTGCGTAAGCAGCCTTTCTTAAAGAACATTTCAATGACCCAGTTATGTCTCTGTTTTATTTTTGTAATATTTTTATATGAACTAGGATAAGACTGCAGTTAAACGCTGTTCTTCAATTTATTTTTCCATCTGCTTTTAGCTGCAGGATAGCATATTTTATCACATTTGATATACAGGGTCAAAGGAATAAAAAAATTAACCCTGTATTTTTGCATAAAATGTATAAATAAATTCTGATGGTGCAAGCTCAGCAAGTAGAATATTTTTCTAGTACTATCTTGCGATAATGTTTTTGTAATCACTTATATTTCAGCCGCTAACAATTGCATGCAGTTCTCTATGTTATTAACACAGTTCTACAAATCACCGGGAAAAATCCAGTATCTGAGCAAAAGAGGATAAAAGGTCACATTTTCAGAAGGTAATCTTTTCACACATACAAGAGGCAATAGGCCAAGTCACTTAGCTTTTCCTAGCTAATCAAACTGCACAATTTCAGCATAGTGGTTCTTTTTAGATGTAGGTGGTGATAAAACGATCCTCGGCTTGGGAACACGTCCAAGATACATACACACTCCCAAACACCTCCCCCTACTCACCCCACCTCCGGTTTATTTGAACACAGACGTATTTATCAATACTTTTTAAGGTAGAAACCATGCTGATGGGGACAATTATGAAACAAGAGAGAGGTCACAGTAAATCCAACTAAGAGTATGTGACCAAAGTTACGTGGGGAAAAAAACGAACTAGTGTCAGCATCAAGCATCTGTTGCTGCTGGTGCGCGGACAAAGCGAGTGCCAGAACAAGGAGGCAGTTTTGTAGATCTACTGTTTGTCAAGTCGCCCACTGAAGCAAGCCTTGAAATCAGTGTGTGTACTGCGGCCATCTGTTTACTTTTCACTAGCAAAACTCTGACTCTTACCATTTCTTTGAAGCCACGGTCAATGTCAAGAAACAGGGACAGTTCTGATGATCGGGCATGTTTTTTTAGCTTGGCAAGGGGACAAAAGTAAGGAAGAAGGAAGACACAAGTATATGAGTAGCATAAAAAAAAAAAGGGATTACAAGAAAAGGATCTTCATTTATTCAGGTATATTATACTCCAAAGGGATTAAGCTATCAAGGTGCCATGAAAGCAACCAGTGAGAACAGAAAGACTGGCCTGCCACAAAAAAAAAAAAATATTCATTTACTTGGCTTTGTAACAGAGAGCTGGTGAATTGATCTGGACTTAAGAATCTTGTCTGTGCTCTCTTCCCTCCTGTGACCAGAAAGAGAATAGTTCAAATGATCTATGACAAAGTGGATTTAGAAGCTCAAATACTCTCAAATCACTACTAAATCACCAACAAACGCCACACTGCTGAACTCCACTGCTGACAAGTTTCACTGTGTGGAAGCCCCTCAGAGAAAGCCACCGCCCGTTTATCAATGGTCTCCACACAACATCTCATGCACACATTTACTGAATCTTCATCCATTTTGAGGCTTTTTTAGAATGAATATATACTTGCCTCAACCTGTACTACACAATCTTGTTTACTTAGGTATCTTCTTAACTTTCTCCCTGTTTCACTTGTGTCATATATCTACTTGCATTTCCTGTTCTTTCTCAGGAGCCCCAAAAATTCCAATACAGGTTTTTCTTTGAAAAATTTTTCAGGCTTTCTCTCTCTTTTTTTTAATCTTTGAAAACTTAGAAGAGATTTCCCATATTTTCACTTGATTTTTTTCTCTTCCTCTGTCCCAGGTCTCCAGTGGGACTATTTAAGGACAACCCTAAAATATCACAAATTAGGTACCGTATGATTTCGATACATGTGCACATGGCTTACAATGTGGGCTGCCCTGCACTAATTCCATTAAAACATCCTTAAACAGACAGAAATATTGCATGCGGGACTAATGAATGTAGGTAAGATATGGTTGTGTGATGAAGGCAATGCTGTGTCAGCAGTAGATCTTGCCAAAGAATTGGAAAAATGTTCATATACCAGGTGAAGGTAGATGGTATATCTCTGGAACTACAAAACTCTGAAAAATTAGCTTTTACATGTAAATGCTTGCTGGGTGTGGTAGAGGTGCATGTGTATGTATACACACGTGTGTATTCTGAAAGCACCAGTCAACAAAATGGATATGTTGGGTTTTTTCAAGCCACTGAAACTTGAAAATGAACTGCAGATTTTGTGCAGAAACTAACATTTTTACAGTTGAGTCAGGTCTTTCACCTCTGAAACAACTGTTCCAGACAGCACTCTGCAGATAAAAGAGATATTGCTCTTGAAGAGTCTTATGGACAACATTTAGAAAAATAGAAGAAAAGATGTAAGCTTACTGTCACGTGGGTAGTATGAGAGGCTATAACTCTGGAGAAATACAAGAAGTACGACATCTTCCTCTAAACAAAAAGAACGCACCTTTTGGAGTTGTTGAAGTTCAATATTTCCATAGAGCACATAAAAAGTAATCACCAAAATTAGTGAAATGTTTCAAACTTCTTATTCCACAGAATAACCTGACGAAAGCAGACCACTCACTAATAAAGTGCAACTTAATAAATCATGTGAAATCTTATTTTGTTCAAACCCTTACTAACTCCTAGCACCATCTGTTACCATCAAAACTATATGACAAGATATGATATATAATTAATAGGTAAACAACAATCTAATTAAAATGGACAAATACTCCATGTTCCTGCCATTTGGGAGCTCTAATTACAGACTAAATTTTAAGCTTGAATTAAATATTTAAGCTGGAAAATTAACTTTCCTTCTCGAGCCTTGAATACATTAATACAGATATGTGAAGCGACTTCCTGATGGGAACTTAAACATGTAATTTAGTTTCATCAAAGCAGTTACTAATTGTTAAGCAGCAGTACCTTACCATATGTACACAATAGCTATTTAGAGCCGAAAAGGTGGTTTTAAAGTACCCCTCTGCAACCCTTTTCTGACATAAATATAAAATGTATATACAGCACAGCAGTTTACACTACACACTGAAAATAAATTACATAGAGACTTCAGCTTTCAATGGGTCTTAGCATGCATAAGTCTGGGTAGATCTAGATAAACAAATGCGTATTTTTGCTGCTGAAGAACCTAAAGAATGTCTAGAAAAGTTAAGCTATTTTTACATTCTACTGTAGAATTTTGAATGTAAGAATAAAAACATGCATTTGCTCAAGACATCTAGCAAAACAAAATGGTGAAAAAAACCAGATATTTCATCTAACTTAATAAGATGATTCAGATTTTCTTAAATATTAACTTCAAAAGGACAGAAATATTAATAAAACGGAGAACAGCATTATACAAAACATTGTTAAAAAGGTTCCAAGTATGCAAGTGGCTAAAATTTATCTAAATTTAATGCAATACAGTAGATATTATTGTATTAGGAATCTTAAAAGTGCACGAACATAGGGATTTGGAATATTTGCATTCTGACCAGTACTTGGATGTTAGTGCCCACCCCTCCACAACAGACTTCACTATTTTAGGAAAAAAAAAAATACTCTGTGCTCTATGCAAACCACAATGCTTTCCAAATATTGCTGAGTTGAACCACCTTGCAAAGCTTTTCCCTCATCTTACGGGTACAGAAAGTGAGGCACAAGGATGCTAGGTGACACCCACAACCATATGTCAAGGCTTCAACGGTGTAAAATACTCCGCGTATATGAACACTATGCTTCTGTGTGTTCACGTGGAACTTTTATAAGGGTGCACAAAGATTTCAGTGTTGTTTCAATCAAGAGTTGGCTCTTACAGGCTCACATGGCCTGAGTCAGTGATAGACATGAAACAAGAATCCAGATTCCATGATCTTCAATATTCTCTTCTAATCCAAATATTCTCCTTCCACACAACAGAAATAGATTTGACTTGCTTCAATTTAGATTCAATTATAGAAGAGCAGGACACAATGTTAAGAGTAGTAGTACATTTTTAAGAATCCTTGAGATGGTATGATACTTATGCAGTGAGGAACAGAACATGAAGAAATATAATCCATCCATCCAACCTTAAGTTTTATTTTCAGCATAAATACAGATGACAGATGAATTACTGGGCCATGATTTCATCAAAGGATTCTAGTGACATCAAAACCAAATCTCTAATAGTTTGCGATGTCACTACAATCCCTCAAGGGGTTTCTCGTTCCATAACTCAGAAGAACATGGCAGCTTCTCAATTTATGTAGTTAATGGACTGGAGTCCCAGAATATGCTTTAGGACCTACTCTGCTACTACCACTCCCTCACTGCTACCCTTTGTCCCATTCCTACAGTACAGTTATAATTTTAGTCTTTCTACACGAGAAAAGTATAAGGGCAGTTTACATTAATCAAGCTGGTATTTTCAGTTACATAGAGTCTGATACTATTCTTCATACAGAGCTTTAGACTGTACTTGTCCTATGTAAGCAAAATTTACATTTTAAATTTACTGAATCTCTTAAATATTATAAGCCACTTATTTTAACAATAGCCATGTCTTCACCATACTTTCATAATACAGTCTGTGAAGCTACTTAAAAATGATTAAATAATTCCTTAGCAGTTAAAAGAATGAAAATCTTCCCTCCTGGACAAAGCTGACTTGGAATTTAGGTACTATAAATATCTTTTAGAACTGTACTTATATGAATTTCACCCACGTCCGTCCATCCATCGTTTTCTCTTTGGTTTTTCATCAGTAATCCTGAGCTACTTTGGGCAGGCCAATAGCTTACGTTCCAATCCATATTCTCCAAGCAATTAGAGTAGGTACTGTATATACAAACACACATACCCTGTGTGCTGAAAACAAGCACGGACTACTCTAGCCATATATGCTTAATTCATTTGCCCAAGCTAACTGGACAGGAACACTGTACAATTCCATCATTTGAAAGTGGAAACACTGAACAGCACTGATGAGAGCAGAAAACAGGTTTTCTCCCCAACAGGGAATGAAATGCAGACACCGAATGAAGATTCTTCTTGTGGTGGACACAAGACATAACAAACCTCACAGCCATTAAAATCTATCTTCTTTTAATTACAGTTGGTTAGGTTTTGAATTGTACTCCGATTACAGAGAGAGACGGCTGCCAGGCAAAAGCAAGTACCAAGTTCTGGGGAGCGCTACCGTTCCTTCCACAGTCCAAGATACAGCCGTATTCTTTCCAGGCCTATTTATAGACCATATTGTACTGTACATGTGCCATGGATCCTAATGTGAAGAAAATTATATAGATATTCAAAGCATGACATATTGATTCAACATATTGAACGGATTGTTTTTTCCTCTATTTATTTAAATGATTATAATAGTTTATAGTGAGCTTAGCCCTTGAGACAGATGGTTGTAAACTCAAAATTTAAGTTTTAAATAACTGTATTAAAATGAAGTATATGATTTTATCCACCCTCCTCATTAGAAGGAGAATGAATTTATCTAAACACAGTCTTTAACCCTCTCCTGAGTTGTCTGTGACTATTTATCAAAAAAAGTGAACTTCCTAAATTGTTTCTCCTCATGAACTCGCAACTCATTGACTGGAATTTTAAAATGTGTCTCATTAAAATGTGTCTGATATGCATAATATTTTTTTAAATTGTGTTTGGCAAAAGTAAGCTTGGTTTTAGGGCAAAGAAGGGAATTCTACAATTATCCCTTTTGAAAAGAGCCTTTAACTGTAAGTCTACAGTTGATACCTCATCTAATTCTTTCCAAGAGAAGATTTCTAAATTGCCAGGCACAAAAGCATAAAGTAAAAAACTCTGTCCATAATTCATACAAGTGAATGAAACAGTTTTCCCTTAAAGACTACAGCTCTACAAGAGTTCTGCCTGTGAAAAATATTGAATTGTATTTATCCTACAAGAGCTTCATCCTTTTCCATCTCCCAGTTCTATGAGCATCGCTTTTGTCCTTTCCCTATTAGCCCTCTGCCCTTGCACCTCACACTGACTTCTGAGTTTCACTGCTGGACAACGTCAAAGGAGAACAGATCGTCTTGCAAGTCACTTGGTATTTACATATGATAACTAAACTTCACGTCACTAACTCCATTTGAGTAATTTAAAAAATATGCAGTGATAAACGCACTACCCATCCAAGCCTGATGACCAGTGCGAGCCCTGCACAAACCAGTTAAGAGTTCCATTGGGTGTTTCTAAGAGATTCAAAAAAGGTGGCTCTATGTCAGCAAGTGGTAACTGCTCAATATAGGCAGGCAGGGACAATGAAACAGTTAATGCTGAGGACCAACATTCACGCAATACATCTTTTAAGGGGTTTTAATTTGGACTGGTCATGTGCAGGACCAAAAGCCCACTAGCAGCTGTTGTAAAAGAAGTTCATTTATACACTGCTGGTGTGCAACTTCTGATTTAGCTTAATCCAAAAGAAATCAATTTTCCCAACACTGGCACTACTCTGCAGTATGAACACAAGCACGGGGGGGACAATCTGCTTTAAAGATACATTCCTGATCCAAACTAAAATGCTAACCTAGGGACCACCCCGGGAAAATCAAACCCGTTATCAATTAAATTGGTTACTTAAGGGTGCACATAAGGGTCCACTAAAGCATTTTTGGGGACCCTGCAAGTAGAGAGAGGATCAACACTCGGTAAGTGTTGATCAACAGTTTCCGTGCTATAATGCTGCTGGGCAAAAACCACTGGCCTCCCTTCATCTTTACTTTCAGCAGACAGCAGGGTAAGCACACGGCTCTTCTGGTTTTGTACAGGTCATATTAAGGACATCACGTCAGTTAGTTTCAGGTTACCTCCTCAGGATTCTGCATCATTCCCAGCACAGGCCAAACACTTGGGCAAAAACGCATTTTCTGATGAGCTTTCAAAAGCAGCATCTCTACAGTGTGCATTTAGACCCGTACCTGAGCGAAGAAGATGGAGACCTCCATTATAAGGCTTAAGAAGTGCTTCTTAGCATCCCCCTGCATTCTCCCATTACCTATTTTTCTTCAGTACCACTGAGGCAGAATGTGCATTGCCGGAGAGGTGTTATCAGTAATAATTGCTCACTTGGGGTGGTCTCTTTTTACATCCTGTTTACCTCCCCTGACTTCAAAAGCCTGAGATGCAAATCTTATTCATAAAAGTTACTTAATGTAGTATTTTTTGTAATTATTTAGGAGTTTCCTCAGATACAATGGAGATTTTCTTTTAGATATATAGGGTCCAGACACTTTAGAAATTAGTATATTCCAGTACTATGCAATATTCTCGAGTTTCATACTGGTTAGAGAAACTTGGTCAATAACACTACTGAATTAGGTTACACGCTTAATTAATTATTTAAGAGAAATAATATAATAGTAAATAAAGCTGTGAGCCATTGGCTATGAACAAATATGTTCTTTCAAAGGGCTACTTAAAATTCCTCATAGTAATTATTATTAATAATAAACTATTTGGCTAAAGGAGTAATCACTGTCATGGATCACAAAATAAGCGACACAAAATGAAGTGCAAAATATTCATGTAAGAAGAGGAACTAGATACACAAAACTGATATTGTACACGAATTGCTTTTGGGTGCAATTATCTTCTTCACATGTTAATATAATTTTGGCATCTTATTATATGTTTTATCCCACAGGGAATTTTAATTCAGAACCACAATTATCAATAAACTTTCTTCACAAAAAGTGCCAGTCTCACCTCCTAGCCTGATTTTAAACGATCCTGCAAAGAGCAACTTCTTTTATATAGCCTGTGGTAAATCCAGTGACAAATTCTGTGCAGGAACAGAAGTTTAAAAAATACACGTTCTGTGTAAGGACAAACATTTCCTTTCTCTTGTTTACTATGCCACACAATTTGTAACACCTTTCTATTTTATGGTGTCACTCGGAATGTACAGTACCCATTTCATATTGATTAGAAAGTGTTTGAAAACATTGTATCACAGTCTAAAATACAGCCTGCATGTTTAGCTCCATTTTTGATAGCTGCAAATACAACAGATATTAAGCGTGGAAGGCATCATGAGTAGATCATAAAACAAATACTTTGGCCAAAACCACAGGGCATTCTGTGCCTTCAATCAAACCACGGCAATTAATATGAAATTCTAAATACAGAATATAATGCCACATAAATAGTATAACAGCCAAGTCCTGTCTAAGAAGCCATATGTTTTTTCCCATTGTTCAAAAAAAGGAGATGACTTCCCGTCACTTATGTTTCTGATTAGCAAGGTGATTTATGCCACAATCACTAAAAATGCCAGCAAGTGAATGAGAAAATGCATAGTGACTGCACCAGATGTGCACAATAAACAGGAATCCCATTGTAATCTCTGGTACTTAGTTTATATGAAGGTAATGTAAGAAACACTCTTGGATATGGCAAAGTCACTCTTTTTTTACATTTGACTATAAATGATATGAAATAAATTGTGTGTTTTATACTTTATGGCATGCATACATTGATAAATTAGGTACAGTTTTGTATCCCGACTTATCTACAAGACAAACCTGGCTAAGATCATGGGGATTAATTGCTTCAGAAGTGTGAAATGCAGCTTTTCCATTCTTTTCTGCACACTCAGTGAAGAAACAATGATTAATCACTGTTTAACTATTCTCTTGAGGATCTACAAGATTGCCAAAGCAGGACTTATCCTCATAAATCCAAAAAACACAGGTTTAGATTTGTTGCCAACAACTGAAAGAACATGAACTTAAAGCCATTCGTTATCAGATTAAAACAATGTCAAGGCTTTAGAACCCCCTACCAGTGCAAAATTCTTTTTAATCTGCACCTAACAATAGGAATTGGATTATCAAATCAAATTTGAGAAAAATATATGTATTGGTATATGTGAATACATCCTCCATTATCAGAAGTAAAACATCCCGATAATAATACAGCCACTTGCGTTACTCCAGCATAAGAGAAGCAGCATCTTTAAACAGGAAAGTTTCCATTGATATTAATGCTCAGCAAATAACAAACCCCCAAACAACTCAGTTAAAATTGCATCCATTTCCATTTGTTTGCAACAAATCCCACTTATGTGTATAAACAATTTGTTTAAATGTGTGAGAATTTGTTTAAACATCCTTACTTTTTGATACAGGAATGTACTGATACCGATGCTTTACATTTGCCTAACAACTTTATAATTAAAGTGATTTTTATTAAATATTGATAAATAGCTCACTATGTAAACAGAACACATGATAATGTGAGAAACACAAAAATTACCTTTTAAAAACCTCCTCCATTTAAAGAAGGTATTTATTGAAAAGGAAAATTTTATCAGGGAAATAACACACACTGCTGCGCAGTCTCTGGCTGTATACAACAGCCTCAGAGGAGTGACAGCCTTTTCTAAAAAGATCCAGTTTAAAAATTTGAATACCTTTTTCTATGCCTTTAAAAGGACACAAGAATAACTGATGTCAAGCACTTTCTAAAGAGCCCCCCAGAAAAAAAAAAAAAAAGAAAAAAAGAAAAAAGATGAAAAGAACTTTCTAAAGAGCCCCCCAAAAAAAAAAAAAAAAAAAAAAAAAAAAAAAAAAAAAAAAAAAAAAAAAGGCAAAACCCACTACATTTAAATGATTGTAAAATGAGGAAGCAAATTAACATTTCATCCGTCAGTGATGCCATGCCAGTAACACACAGACTGCTGTGGGAGAGAGGGAACCGTCTCGGAGCTCCGCAGCCCCCGGGAACACAGGGAAGCAGGTAGAAGCCTGTTGCTGACCAGTTGCCTGCAGCTGGTCGGGTCCCCACGGCACCCCATGGCCTCCCGCATCCCCAGCTGCAAACTCACCTGCAGTTCCCATTCCCTGACTCCCCCGCAACTTTGGGGTTTCCTCCACCAAAAAAAAAAGTTAATGCTGATAACATCTCCTACTTGGCTGCAGGCAAAGTGTAAGAACAAAAAAATTGATGCTGAAAATCTCTGTGACTTGACCCAAGCTGTCCACCTGCAGCATCCTGCCGCGGGGGTCCCCGCAATGCCCAGGCAATCCTGCCCTGGGGACAGTTGCCATCCCTTATGTTACTCACATCACCGAAGTGATGTAGCTTAGCCATGGAAATTGGGGTGCTAGAAAGAGCCATTTGCTGCAGAAAACCCCCACCACATAAGGAATTCGTCTCTTATATTATTTCTATAAATGTAACTCAACATCTCAGTGGCAGGTTAAGCAAAATAAATGACAAAGATGGGGCGACTGGGCTGCGAAAAGCCTAACAGTGAGGGACAGTCCTTCTCCAAGTGAAGTTAGCTTCAACGCAACGGTACCAAAAGAGGAAACCTTAGTTTCATGCAGACACTGTAAGTACACACTCTGCCTTGGCTAAAGGGCTGGCTAACTAGATGAGAACTAAAGGCTCACCTGGACTACCCTTTCGCTTGCTGCATCATTTTGAATTTTCTGCTATTTCTCTTTGTTTCAAAAACTGGAAGACCTTGATTCAGTCCCAGGTCAGGGAAGGTGTTTACAAACTTCTATCTTTCTCAGAAACAAACTGAAAGCTAAGTTTGTGAACTCATCAAATTTAGTTTAGAGAGTTCAGGCTTCAGGCACTAAAGGAAACACTTAACTGGCATTTCTGCTCCTTTTCCAGATCTGTTCCTAGGGAGGTCCAGTGTCCTCAATCAAATTCCACAGTACGACAAATATTCACTCCTGTTTGTAAAGCACTTCAAGATTCCCAACTACAAATATTAACCAGACTATGTTTACTAGGATTTCCCCATTTAAGCAGACCAATACATACTTTTGCCTGTTCCAAGAAATATCTGACAAGTATTATTCTACTGTTATCCAGCATTATCTACTTTCTGAGGTGAGGCACGCTGCTTGAAAGACAAAACCGACCGCACAATAAATCCTTTGCCTACAGCAAGAAAATAATTCACTGCTAACTTGGTCATTAAACAGAAGTCTTTACAAACTCATATATATTGAGGTTAACTGCTCATAAAACTGGTTTAAACTACAGATTTTAATCTTATTTGCCTAGTTAGTATCGCAAACTATTCTTTCACCTTCTCTCCAGACACGTAACTTCTAGTACCTAATGAGGAGGACTGGTAAATTACAAACATCACAATAGTTGTAATGCACGCGTTATTACTTTTAGGTCTGCTTTAAACATGTTTCACCATGCACTGGAATGTGAACACTATACTATGCGTTATCCGCCATATTAACTATGCAAAATGAGGGAGGGGGCAGAAATGCCTAAAAATGAGGATACTCAAGATTTATGGATCCTTATGTTACCAGAGTAATTTAAAAATAAGGAGCAAGATTTTGCTTTGCAAATGGCTAACATGCAATAAGACTACAGATCTTACACTGGTACATTTAATGTATACACTGTTTTTTTAGAGGCACAGTGTTATTTCTGACAAGTTTCTTACTGTAAATTATAAGTGTGTATGGCAAATCAGATTACATATTAAAGAAAGTCTTTGAAATGCAGTGCCTAATGCATCTGCCTATGTAACTCTTACTGTATGTTGTTCATAGCAATAGAAACACTTTTACCTACCTTCAACCATCTTTTTCTTGCTATCTAACTACTGGAATAACTTTCCCTGCTGTTGGACTAGTAAGTAAAATATTAAAGGCTCAGAGAGATGAGGAATATATAACATTACAAAACTGGTTTTGGAAACGTGTTACTTGAAAATATCCTCCAATTTTTGCAGCAATCAAGAAAAATAATATATGTGCTGATGTTGAAAGATGCTCATCATCAGCTGCTACAATACTACATAGTCATTTCAATTCTTATTTTAAGAGTACTCTTGGCAATCGCTCCTGCGAGACATTCAGATTGCAGTAACAACACACTTTTTTTCCTACCATTTTCATTCAACTAAGAGAAATTGTCCTGAGGAACGCAGACAATCTCCACTACTACTCATTCCAGCTGGACTTCCAAAAGGCATTGTACCTGGGCATAGAGCCTTCACTGCTTACAATGCACCTGGTGAAAAAATGCTCTACAATGTCTCGCTAGCAATACTGATAACTACTGTCAAGGCAAGAACACCACCCTGGGCTTTACTGCATTTATTTCCCACAATTCAATGAATTTCCTGGTCTCTTGTTTCTCATCACTGTAGATACACGGGCTAAGGCTCAGGAACTCTGAAAATTTCAGGATGAATCTGTTCCTTATGACCCCTTTCCTTGGACATGAACAAACTTTCCACACTAACAACAATGTTCCTCTATATTCCCCTTCTGGACAACTCCCAGGTTACAGAATGAACTTCCATAGGAAATTATTTCAAACAAGTTTCATCGCTTTTCATATCACTTATTTGTGCCTCCTCTCCCTACCACACAGAACTTGCATACAGACATACACATGCACAAGAGAGACACCAAGGTACTGCAGCACAGATGTAACTACAAAAATGAGAAAACAGAAAAATTAAAAATGTTTAATGGAAGAACGCTTGGCAAAAAGCTTCTTTTAAGATACAGCACAGAAGCAGAAGCTCACATATTAGCTCCTTAGGCAGTACCTCCAACCATCCCCACATATCTTTGGGATTCAGTCTCTTACGTGAGGTTGTATAGCATTCATCAGCTTTCACAGGGACCACTGCCATGTCATACCACCCCTTGGGAATCACCCTTAGCTCGTTGGAAGTGTCAACTAGTACTGAACACTTCAGAGCATCTTTTCAGCAACACAGACTACAGTTTCACCTTTTTCAAATGGAATAAAAAGCAGTATTTTTGTCCACTGAACGCAATAGATACCACAACCTAAAGCTGCTGAATGATACCTCTGCTCTCCCACACATCTTGTCAACCAAAGCAGAGTTTTCTATGACAAGATTTCTTTTTTTTTTCTTTTGTGCACCAGACAGAGATCTCTCAAAAGCCAATCAGAAATCATGAAACAAATTCACAACAAAAAATAAGTTATAGCCAAATGCCTCACTGCCTTCTGTTTCAAACACAAGGAACATTCCTTCAATTCGGCATCATCTAGCATTGACAGATGGAAGCACATACCTACAAAAATCATACCCTTCCCAGAAAAGTGAATCAGAAAGAACAGTCCCATATATATTAATAAATATCAATAAATAGGGATATATTATTAAAACCAGCCATAGTAATAAATATTGCTGGGGTGGAAAGTACCTTGAGATTTATTAATGAGGGTAGGATGAAAACCTGTGGAAAAGAACTGCATGAAATACAAATGCTTACTGTATTACAGACAATATCATCTTTACTACCACAATTGCATTTGGGAAAATGACGTGTTCATAAGTATGTGTGTGTATATACATACACTTTAAAAAAAAAAAAAAAAAATCAGAAACATTTATTTTTTTTCCCCCCTCAAGTGGTTAAAGTGCTAGTGGCCATAATCTCATTTAATAATGAGAAAACTCTGAAATATACATCACTTGGGCAAATCCAGTCTGGTTATCAGGATGTATGGATCTTTTTGCAATTTTTTGTGGGAAATACTGAAATAAAGAAAAATTAGAAAGACTGCAACATTTTCTAGCTTTTTGGCTATTCAAAGAGTAATAAATTGAATTAATAAAGTTTTCACAGAACACAAACTTCCATGTTTTGCTCGTACCATAACTTACAATGAAAACATGATTATAGAAATGTTTGAAAGCCAAAATATCTTAAGAGCATTATTTCTCACATCTTTTGACTCAGAAGGCTTTACCATTTCCATCTATAGGACTCACATTTCATCCTTATCTTTATCCTTATCCTTTATCGTACAAAAGCTCTCTGATCCCACATTTCTAACAGAAAAGGAATGATGCAGAGGAAGTTGAATGTGAACTTCTGCATCTGTACTGATCCATATGGTTCACCACAGATCCAGAGAACTATACGGCCATCATGAATGTCCAATTCTAACTACACCTGAACAGTAACCAAGACAGACCAAAATCAAGTGCACTGCTAGGGCCCACAGGGTTAATATAAGGTATTTAACTTCTAAACAAAGTGACATGTCATCATTTCTTTCAAACACTTTCCCAATTCTTTTTTATCATTATTTATTGATGCCTAAACGGTAGCAGAGATCTGGTTCTGACTGTGTAAGGTGGTGGGTTTTAAAAGCAAAGCAGCTTCTCTCTCCCAATTCATTTCAAAGTTGTCCTTCTTGAATCTGGAAGGAAGGTCATCAGACCAAAGAATGACAGGGAATGCTACTGGAATGAACCATTGCTTTCTGGTAGGAAAGAAATTTTGCTATGATCTATGGCCAAAGAAAATGTCAGTAGTTCTATCTTTTATTGAAGCAAAATCATGGGGATTCATAATATGTATGGAAACGCACTTGAATTGCATAGATCCACCCTTAAACCAAAAGGCTGGCTGAATTCAGACGTCTTGTTCCCTCCCACCATCATAAAATTAATGCATGGATACTGTCTTGAGTTGGAATTACAATTTTACCATTATTATTTTACTAAAGTCAGCAACAGTAAGAGCACCAAGGTACAAAGACTAAAGGTTTATACCAGTTTCACTGGATTATGGAGAAAAATCTGGACGCTTTTATCAAAGCTAGAACCCATGCTAGTCCACAGCTGAGTTACTTCCCCAAAATAACCAAGGCAGAAAAGGTATGGAGGGATTCTAACAGGTTTGGGCTCAGAGGTTAAGGTTGCTCTTATTCCACTAGAAAGTAACAGTAGAAGAAGTATCTTCTGGGGGAATGGAATCATCCGTGTGTGCTGCAAAATGGAAATGACTTCTCAAGGAGACGACAGGGAAATTAAAGCCAGCCTTCTCACAAAAATATACAAAACTAGCAAAGAAAAGGCAAAAATATCTCAGAGGAAAATGGTGGCTCAAACCAGGCTTAGAAGTCATCTCTATTATGGCTTTGATACTGAATATCTGAGTTTCCAAAGTAGTTTTTTCCTGAAAATTCAAGATACACAGCTGGAACAATTTTACTCCTTTTTATACAATTTCCTTTTCTCCCCATGTCATCTGACTCTTGCAATGTGAATGAATACATGTGCAGTGAAGGATTAACACATCGCTGATTTTTTTTTCCTTGTTTAAATAATTCCGTGTAGGCAACACAATTTATTGGTATAAAGTAGGATTTATGGTAATATATTTCCTCTTCAAGACATAAATAAGATTTCTTAATAGTTTTCTGTAATTCATTTTCATATAGTACCACATTCTCATACATTTACTAGCATAATGCATCTGCTAGAATAGCAATTGCATACCCTGAACACTATTTTAAAAACTCTTCAATACTAACAATCTGCTAGAAATATTGTTATCCCTCTTCTTCCACAATTCATTGTCTACTTCTTGCAGCCTTTTATCTTCCTACTGTATATGCTGGATTTTATAAACATTAAAAAAACCCACCAACCCACAAAACAGAAACATAGAAGCTTTCAAAGAATATGAAAGCTATCAAGCTAGAAAAGTAGTATGTTGTACTGAAATAATTATCTGGAAATTTACAGAAGGCTACAGGTCTTTATTTTCCAACATTTCCCCTTACTGTATGTTGTATTGCCTTCGTTTTCTGAGAAGTTAACTTTTCAGTCTCTGGTGGTGATAATTAGAATACGAACTGCACATATGTCTGCTTTTTTAACGTGGACAGAAATTATGTAATTATTCAAATTATATCAGAATTTATATTCAGAAAATTGGTTGTCAGTCAGAAGTGTTGTCTTTATAAAATGACAAAACGACTGCACTAAGAGCAGATGAATTCTAGCATGAATATCCACTTACAAAATTCTCTCTTCGGTTAACACATTATCAACTTTTTAGCTGTTTTTGCTAGGTTACCTTCTACTAGCAAGCCTTAGGAATTTTTTTTTTTCCATCGTAGAGGAAGTAAGAGAACTAAAAGGGACCACAGTAAAGAATGGGGTATGTGAGAATAAAGGATTTGACTGCAAGTACATTTTAAAATTTCAGCTGCCTAACAAAATATCAATATGAAGATCAAATGTTTTTCATATATTTAGTATCAGTTACCTGAAATACCATCAGTGAGTCTTAAGATTCTTTTGGTAGTACCTTTTTCAGGAACTTTCTTTCAGGAGCTCAATGGATACTATAACACAGGAGAGAAACAGCCACAAGCACAGGTGGAGTTCAGAGGCTCTACCTAAACTAGAAGTTATTTTTCTAGTGCTATCCACGTAGGAGTTGCATAAATGTTCCAAAATACAGAAACAGACATACACATACATATTCACATATAAAAGTTATTGTCAGTGTATAAGTTACTACTATCCTGAGACTGAAATAATTTATGTAACATCTGTTTTCATATTTTTTCTAATTTTTTCTAATTAACATGCACATTTAACGCATAAATGCTCAGACCACCTATTTTTCTGCTGATTTCGTCCCTTTCCTAAGTCATGTGCTCCTGTGGGGTGCTCAGTACAGATGAAGCATTAAATGTGGTTGGAGGAGTACTGGGTGAATAGTAAACAAAATATTTCAGACGATCCAACAGAAGAAAGTATGGTAAGAAAATAATCCAAAAAATCTGCTATAATGGGTTATAATATAAAAATAAAGGGATTTTACATAGAAATACAGTCTTCTGTTCGTGCATTAAAAGTAGAATGAGAGTGATTCCTCCACCCCTGCCCAAGACATTAAGTCAAGAGTTCAGCATTCAAACTTTCAGAATCCCTACTTTCAGCTTGTATAGGAAAGTGGGGAGTAAATCCCTGAGCCGGTGCAAACCAAATTTTAGTGATGTAAGATGCCACAGTTGTGTTTTTTCATTTCTCATTGCCATAGTCACTTGATGCTAGATGTTACAAAGCACTGAAAGTCAACTATATCAGGGACAGATCCAAACCCACAGTAAATGTTGCTATTACATTGTGTTCTTCACCCAATATCAAACTGTAAAAGTTAAGAATCTAAAATGTTGAGGAGAAAATAGTCATAGGAGCGGAAAGAATTTATCCCCTTACATCTACAGAAGCAGAGGGAAAATAGCAGATGTTTATACCATCGAGTTCTTCCTTAGTAGGCCTTAGAACTGTGAGTAAGTTTTAGTCCATCTTTCTCCTACCACCTTGTTGCTACAAATCTAAAACAAAGAGCAATAAAAGCACATGCCATCCTTTTCTGTATATATTCTACATAAACACTGGTTTTGCTGTACATCATCTATGTTTGTGTGAATTTAAAATCCGTAATACAATTCAAAACAGAAGAAGAGGTGGGGAGGGAAGCAGGAGACTGTTACAGTTCTTGTATCTATCAGATCTTTTCTGTTTTGCTATTCATGGCAGAAGTCTACTCATCCTTACCAACGGCACAGCCTTCCTGTCCAAGCCCAACCAGACCCGTTTGTGTCCTCCTGGGTCTGAAAGCCTCCTGTAGCTAAAGTACAGGTACTCTGTACTTTAGGATTGAGCTGATCCTATTGTAGCCATTGTGAGCAGAGAGACATATTCCTCCTTTGCTAGCTCACCAGTAAGCAGGAGACATGAGCAATGCCTATCACTGTTAGCTTGAACTATCTTCTTTCAGCACCTTCTCCCTACAGGTTTCATGAGATGCAACGTTAGAAAGGCAATCACATTCCCCAGACAGTCACACTACACCACTGACTGGCAGGTGATCCAACAAGGAGCCCTCAAAGGTGATGCGTCTCCCACCTTTAAGCCACCTGTTCTTTGATGTGAATGGCACATCAGTTAAATGCAGGAAGCATTTATCTTTCTCCTCTTTAGCCCCTTTGCAACCTCAGACACACACATACTTTAAAATACTAGCCTTCGCAATTGCTGTGAGAGAGAACAATCTGTCTTTATGGTCCCCAAATCAGAAGTTGGACATGTTAAATTTCTTCTGAACACTCTCAGAAAATATTCAACCTTGAGTTGTAATAGGAATCCTCTCAGAGTACAATAAAAATTAGGAATATGAACTCTCCATTCATACCCACCAAATAGCAATTTGTCACATTTTAATATCACAACTAAAACAAAGGGCACCTGATGATTATACAAATACTGCAATCTCATGACTAGAATTATTACAGTTGGGGTGGACTTCAATGAAACTGAAACCTGGGTCTTTGCCAGTATTTAAATGGAAGAGCTTAGCAGCATGCATTCTGTGAGCAATGTGGACATTTAATACAGTCAGAGCTTTTGAAATACCCTTATTTCTTCAGCATTCTGCTGATACTCTCCAAACTGAAGCACTTCGAAGCTCTTTTAAGCTTTCTACGCATCCTTCTTTGCACATTTTTTTACAAAGAACGTTACCAGCTTGAATCCTGACAAACGTAGATTTCTAAGAAGTGTAAACTGGCATTTATTAATGCATCAAGACCAAACTTTAATCCTCACAATACTGCCCCAGTCACAAAGCACACACTTGTTGCAAAATTCCTCATTTGACTGGCCAGATTGCTTCTTGAGTAACAATGCTAAAGGAGCTTGTAGATAGCTTCTTCACAAATCCCAGAGGCCGGGGACTCCCTTTCCAATCCAGCCCCTCTCCCGTTGGTGAAAGACTTGACCAGCAAGCTCCTCTTCCTCAGGTGGAACAGACAGGATTCCACCTGTTTTGCTTATCTGAGTTGGACACAAATTTGCAAGGTTTTTATGAACTAGCACCTTGAAGCATCACTGCAAATTCCACTGGCTTGTATTTGAACTGCTAGGTATAGGAAAAGGTTTTCAGTAAAGATTTTCTCAGATGCCACACAAGTATCATTACAGCACTGCAACTTTTTTTACATCACAAGTCTATACTTTCACTATAAATTAAGGAGGCATCACTATGTTCAATACCAACAAAACTACCAAGACAGTCTGAGGCACAGCAGTTCTTCCTCAGTTGATAGAGAATAGAGGGAAACTCTGTTATGCAAAACTGCTTCCACTTGAGGGTAATTTTTTCAGGGAAGAAACATGAGGGGAAGATGTCACTATATGACATAGCTTAATGTTGAGTTAGAGGAATTTCTAACATCTTCCATTTAAGCTATACTTGAGATTCTGTATTCAAAAAAAGGTGTCTTTAGCAGCCCTACTTTACATTTTACCAATAAATTCCGAACTAAAACTTTGAAAAGATCTCAATTATTCTACAGTTACCATGAAAGCATCTTAACTCTTGCAGGTGAGCCAATAGTCACAGTTCCCATCGTGCTCATCATTAACACTAATCTGCATATTAAATAAAAAGGTATATTGAAGACAGCTTCCTGAGAATTTCACTGATTCTTCCCTCTGGCAATCCTAGCAATCCACACTCATAAAAAAAAATGGAAATGCAAGTGTTTCAACATAATTTAGCATGTTGCTAATAAGAGAGGCTGGGGTCAACATGAAGTCCTTAACTATGTGGCCGCAATATAACATCTTTTGTATAGAATTTTGTTTATAAGCATTTCTTACCTTTGTTGAGCTCTCTCCAGTGCAGAACAGCAATCTGACTAATACATCCCATAGGTAAAAGCACTGTGATATCCCTTGCGTAAACTAATATAGCTACATTTCAGAAACACAATTTGCATCGATAGGGAATCAAGTCCAAACTAACAATTTATATCTTATTAAAAAAATTCTGACTATAAATTTGACTCAATTTTATCTGTCAGTTACATTTATAACCCTCAGGTTAGAGATTTGAGGATAACTGTGCATTAACAAAGGGCTGAAAAACGTTTGGTTTTGCTGGTGGTAACATTGTCTGCAAGCTCCACAAACCACTGCATTCTTTTACCTAGTAAAGAATGCCTTTGCAACCAACTGGGAAAGATGGTCAAAACTGTCATAAAAGCTTTTTTCTAGGGAAATAAGGTTACATGCTCACAAATTGTAAGACCAATCTACAAAATGTTTTGAACACATGCACATAAAAACTATCTGTAAAGTGAAATAAAGTTTCCAAAGTATATCAGTTGTGTGAATACATATCATGATTAAGAGTATCAGGTTAAAAGGCACCAAGCTACCTTGATTATATCCATTATATTAACAAAGAGCTATCATCCCACCTTTTTACTACCTCTTCATGCAAAGACTGAAACTGCAGCACAGAGCACTGATTACAGAAACAAGTATCGCATCTTTCGAACTATGTATTATGCTTCATCAAGACTTGACTTTTGGTCACTGTGCAATTGGTGCATATCAGCTCTGCAAATGCGTATGTGAAAGCCATGCATTTAATAATGAATGCATGACTGGGTGGTTAGTAAAAATGGATGAAACATGGCCATCTTGATCACAACTCCATGCAGAAAAATACCACTGTTAGTTTGTTCAAAACCTCTGAAGCATCTGTCAAAATATGCTCTCGCATGCTCTGCGAGAGAATACATGCATACAAGTTACTGAAAAGCATGACAATACCAGCAGTTGGACAAACACGAGTATGTTCTTTCAAGTTGTGTGCATGATCATCTTTTTTAAAGAGACACTGTCCAGAGCTTTGTTTACTATCATGCCTGCCTTTGACCTCCACAACACGACAGAACTACTTTTACTCTTTTCCTTTTTTCCCCACTACCATAATATAAGACTGTATTTCCTTTTTAATCTTCTGTTTTGTCCTCATAAATACTCCACATTGTAAGGGGGTCACTAATTCAGCCCAGTCTCTTGGTGAGCAGGCTTAAGTATGTTTATATTGAGAGCCTGCACTGGTAAGCTGCAGGTCCCCAAAAAGCATATACAAAGCTAGCATCTTTACAATGATTTACTGAAAGCAGCAGCTCGTTTTAATAAAACCATCCCAAAACATAAAATTGATTGAACCAACTGCTGTGCAGGGCATACACAACAGCTGATCAAAATCATTCAAGATTTTTATTCCTATAGAACATCTCCAGAGCTTGTAGAGTTTTTCCTACTTTATTACTTCAGTTCTGATATACAACTCACTTCGGCAAGTAGAAAAATTAAGGCTGATCAGTATTTGTTCTGATATTTTTAACCAGAAATGTAGATAAACTCAAAGTATTAAAATACTCTCGCACATGAAAAACCAAAATAAAAGCCAAATATACTTGAAAATCTCCAGCCATTTTCATAATGTAAAGGCTCTTATCTTCCCAATTATCACCCTTCAAATGACATCGCATGCCTTGACTAATTGTGTCCCAGAGAAGCTCCAAAACATACCCTACAGATTACTCTAAAGGGCACAACATTTCTTCCATTTCAAAAAGTTTTAATAGATAGATTTATAATAGCATTTTAAAATAAAAAAGACTATCGTGCTTTAAAAAGACAGGAAAAGATGAAAACTTTTTCCAAACTGGAAAGATATCATTGCTAACTTTACCTTCCTTATACAAAATACCACCGATAAGAGTTTATCTATTTTGTCGAGCCTAACAAAAAGTTCACCTTTTCAGAGTGTGCTACATGAAGCTTTGCTTGCCTTTTATACAGTAAAGTAATTTTATGGTATTGTGTCACAATGAAGGACAAAGATAAGCCAACTGTTTAGATTCCTCTCCTTTATGTTGTGGCTTTGATCACTAACAATGCTGCGTGAACAGCCAACAGAAGGCTGACATTTCATAAAATATGCAGTGATAAAAACTAATACTGTAGCATCTGGGAGCGATATATAAAATGCAGAAATACACCTAATAACTGTGATCTTAAATTACAAGTTACTAAAAGCTAAATAAGCAGCATACCTAAAAGAAAGAGAAAGATTAAGACAGGATTTTTGTGCTTCTACTCCTAAAAACAAATATAAAAAAAATTAATCCAAGATATGCTATCTATTATTCTTAACAACTCTTCTGGTTCCCTTGGATCTTAAAAGCAGCCTTGTCGAAGAGTGCTTTTTTGCCGTATCATTAGGTATCAGAAAAAGCTAAACACATTATAAGCCTTCTTTGTGCTGTATTAATGCTCTAATGCTTTGTGAAGTCCCCTTTTATTGTCTCTTTTAAAATATCAATCACACCAAACACATATAAAACTGACTCTTCTCTGTTACAGGAAAGGCTGAAGCTCTACGACAACCAAAAAAAGCAAAAATCCTTCCAATAAGCTGCATAAATTAAGTAAATCTCAGAGTAGAAATTACATCCTTTTCATTTATTTACCTTAAGAACATTAAGAACATACAAGACAGGCCACATAAAATGGAGGATTACATCCTAGAAAGCAGTGAATCCCTAAAGAACTTACAAGTCATAGTAAATAACCAACTGCTTTTTTTGCTCTTACTATGTTGCTGTAGCTAAGAAGCTAAAAACAATCCCTGGGTGCATTACAGGGAAATATATGGTAGTACTAAGGACCTGAAATTATCTGCACATATGGCATCACTGGAATGCCATAACCAGGCCTAGTATCTTTAATTTAAAAGAAAGTTGAAATTAAAAGGGCCCAAAAAAGGAGTTACAAGAATTACAATCAGGAAAAGCTTCTTGTTATTATGTGTGTGCAAGAGAGAGATATAAGATCAGTATATTTAGTTTATTTATGATAAGATTAGAGGTGATTTGATTGAGATCTACAACTTACAACATGTAGAAAAGATGGAATAGTCAATAACTCTCTAACAGAGCATAGAAAAGGATAGTAAGGTACAATTACTGAAAAACAAAATCAGACAATTCAGTTGAGAAATACAAGATCTTAATTATTGCATCAGGTTAGCTAAGGACATAATGCAGCTCCTTTTGTATCTTAAATATCAATCTAAAGGTGAAGTAATGATTTTGATTTAAAAACCCCACAAAATAATTAAATCTTTACCTTGTATTGTCAAAGATGGAATGGCTAAATAATCAAAATGATTTCTCCTGTACTGAAAGCAGTTTAATAGTAAAGAAACCACAATAAACAATTAACTTTAAAACACAGTTTTATGGACCAATTCTGTTCTCCTTTAAGATTCCATGGGTCATACTTTTCTCCAGTTACTGAATATGAAGAAATTACTTTATCTAATGTAACATTAGGGAAAGGAAAGGGTGCAAGTATATTATCTATCTTTACAAGAATACATCTTTGAGAAACAAAAAAAAAAGAGTGACTTATGTGGTGCAATAGGTTAATCAACTTCCGGTCATCTACAGGTCTACGTAACATTAACGTGACACTGGAATAATTAAACAAAAATCAAAGCTAAAGTATTTGTCCCAAATAATCTGAATATAATGGTGCAACACCTGTTTATGGCACCATAAAATGGGTAGGACTTCCTCAGCACAGTTAAGAGACCTAAAAAAAGGCCTAACGACCAAGTCTTACCAAGGACAAGATAACAAACTCAGCTTTTTAGTATTAGGCCCTCATTTAGCAGCAGGGGAGAAGGAATCATGTATCAGATGAACAAGGAAGCAAAAGAAAATCCATATTTGGTGCCTGAAGAACCGTGAAGCATATTTTCTGTCTGAAAAACCCATAACAGTTTAAGTACGTGGGAGGCAATTGTCCTTGCGCTTATAATTAAGAGTCCGAATTTAGGGATTTCACTGCTTAATGCACACCCACCTGCCTGTTATTCTTACCATGGGTTTTTATGTCACTTAATGGAGATGAATACTCTTTTCCCACCTCATATTTACATCAAGGCTATTTAATTTTTTTGGGCTGCTATAATAGGTTAAACGGCAGTCTCAGCATCACTCTTCATCTCCCACTGGACAACGAATGGCATTATAAGACTGAGAATAGATGAAGGCATATTTACATTCATAATGTTCTTGACTATAACATTTATGTAAATTATGATTTTACGTTTGCAAATACTGTAATTCTCAGTTTCAATGAATACTTTACTACTCTTTCATCATTAGCTTCCTATGTACATTACATGGAGAGAAAACACCAATGAAAAATAAAGAAACTATGTGCTGTGATCAGAGAGGTACAGATCTTCTGTAAAAGGAAAAAAAAAATGCTTTTTTTCTAAATCAATCTTACCCCTGTATAGATAGGGTGCTGGATTACACCTCAATGCTCATTCCAAGTGCATAAAACCTACCAAGGTTTGTCAGAAGGTAACAAAAACCAAATTTCACATTGATGGCTTATATGAGCAACCTGGTCTAGCGGAAGGTGTCCCTGCCCATGGCAGCGGGGTTGGAACTAGATGATCTTTAAGGTCCCTTCCAACCTAAACCATTCTATGATTCTATGACTTTAACCCCACCAAAAATGAAGCAACTGTATTGCTGATGAAAAGGAAACTTTTCTGCATCTGTATACACAATATTTTTTCTGTTCATTGACAAAAAGTCATGGAAACACTATGTTAATTACAGAACTGCAGGTAGAGTTTGGGAACATGTTTACAGAAAAATCCGTGCTTCCAGAATGAAAAACTGTCAGATCAAATTGGTCCAAATATTCTGACTTATTTTGAAAGGAGGAACAAATATATGTAATGAAACAGCTCTCAAACTACCACAGTCTGATACATATGTTAAAGATGTTCTATTCCCTGATACCTGAGAACCACTATGTGAATGAAGAAATGTTACTTATGTTAAGGAAGCAAAATTGGGCATGCAAGATTAGTCAGGTCAGTCCTGTGTATAATGAAATTGCTGCTTATTTATGGTGTTTTTCAAGTTATTCAACATGTAATCGTTAGAAGACTCAACTTGAAATGCAAGGACTGTGTATACATTCAAAGAGAAACTCTTTAGAAGAGCAGTGACTTTTCTGATCGCTCTTACCTTTGTACCATGTAATAAAGTGAATCTAAAAGGATTTCAAGTTTATCTTTCAGTTGGGCAAGTGGAGAATGTATGGACTCAGACGATGACGCAAACCATCAAACTGTCTCTTCCATTAAGTATCACTTCCCTTTCCACAATTACTTGAGCCAATTTATTTTCTGTGTAAAGTACTAAATTTCCTAAGTTTCTGTTGAATGTTTGGCAAAAGAGAAGTCAGTAGGGGTATCACTGCTGCACCAGTGTGAATTATGACTACCAAACAGGAATTCCTTGCTCTCAGCACCCTACAAATACTGTGAGTACAGTTACTTTGTGGGACTTTTAACAGCAAAACCTTCATGAAAGTTGAGGAGACCTTCCCAAATTCACAGAGTTTGTTTGTACAGGAAACAATCAAGTCAATCTAATACCACTCCCTAATATTTGCCACAAGGAAAATATTGAAACTTTAAACCTCAACATTAATTAAAAAAATTAAAATAGTCACAAGAAACAAGATGTTGAAAACTGTTTGAATACTGCCAAAGCCTTGTATACAGCTTTTACCACAATTCTTCAAAGAAGTCTGCATTTTATTTCTTCTGTATTTCAGGTTCTTGCATTTTAAGTTTGCCCATTAATGACAGAGTCAAGAAAGCATTACATCAAAAGAGTAGTGTCAGATCAGTTACAAAAACTACGATGGTCAAATTTTCTTTTCAAAGACTCTAGAAGCATAAGGTAGAACCCTGTGTAGAGTAAAAATAAATTCATGTCATGAATGAAGAAACTTGCTGAATATTAGAACTTTCTTTTTGAAATGAAATAGTTCATCCTTTTAATGATGTATTATCATATATTATCTTTTGGAATGAGAAAAAGATTTTGTATGAGAATGTTTTTATATTTATGCTAGTCTGTTACATTTCTTTGCTAAAAACTAAACATTGAAGTAAAATGAATGACTGTTTCCCTCCAAAACGCAACAAACCCATACAGCCTTCATATCTATAGTTTTCATGCACAAAAATAACCACAAGCCCATTCAACATTGACACTCCATTCATCAAAATGCATTTAAAATATGAAATGAAGATAGATACATAATTAGTTGGTCACTATTCATCTAGTTGGTCACTATTCATCTGGAGCAAAGTTTCACATTATAAAATATCCTCAGCTGGAGCACTAAGTCCTGATTAGAAATAACTAGATACTGATTCACAACTTTAAAACTTTATTAATTTATCTTGCTTTTGTCAAAACTTACATTTACAAAGTACATGCCTTTTTAAAAGTACTCTTGTATTTGCTTTAAGTTAAATAACTTCTGAAGTCTGAGTCTAAATGACCAAAAAAGAAACTAAGTATAATCTGTGTTTTCAAGAGCAATGTGTAATTAAGGTCTCCCTACCATTTATTCAGGGCAGAAATACTATTGCTTCTGAATTTTAAATTCATTAAAATCACTTTCCTGTCAGATGGTATGAGTGTCTCCAAGCAAGAGTGTCTTGATCTACTTTCTGTTGTTATATTTTATGGGAAGAATACATTCACCTAGAGAGATTAGCATTTTCTTCCTTCTGTCCCCTTTACTTTCTTCTTCCCTCCACCAAATGCAGTTACATGAGAACGACTACTTTTTCTTGGCTCCTGTTGGATCCCACTACAGAGTTTATTTCTGGGATTTAAAAAAAAATCTAGATTAACATCTCAAGACAAAGTTTGAACAACATTTATAATATAGAGACATTCTTGCAAAAGAAGAGAAATAAGGCAAGTTTTCACAAAGAGATCTTACAGGATCAGACACATAACATTGGAAAAAAAATTGCAAAAGTGGATGGCAAGATTTTAATCTGCCTTTAAAAACTGTAAATCTGTAGAAACATTATGTACTCAAAGAAAGTATTTAACATGAAGTAATGTAGTGCACATCACTCAGTCCAACCTTTAATAAAACCACATTCAGTTGCTCAGGAAGTTCTGAGTTCTATAAAGTTCCCTGATGTTTCACAACAATACTATAGAACACTGATAAATAAGAGTAACTTCTGACCATTGTGGCTCCCATTACCTTAAAGAAATGTTTAAAGTTAAATATTTAATATACGAGTTCATTGAATAAATAGCACTTAGCTATGTGTGGAGGGTCTTAAATTGGTAGGCAGTTGGTCATCACTGTCACTTTAATTTGGTTTTATTCATCTGTTTTCCATCCAATTACAAATGCTGGCCAGTCACAACAACGAGCGATGCTGCTGCTTGCATTGGAGATACAGTCCCTAATACTGGACTCCAACCGCACACTGGTACCTGTCAGTATCATTCAGTACATGTTCAGACATTCAAATCAGTATAACTTAAGGGTAAAAAGCACTAAAATCCTGTGAACTTCCTTAAGAGTTTGTCCTGGAAGCAAAGCACTCTCTGAGTCCCACTGTATATTTCTTGGGGAGGAGAAGAAGGAAAAGAAAGAGAGCCCAGGATAGCCATGAAATAGTGTCCCTTCCCCTTCAAGAGAAGTTGCAGCCATTTTTTTAGAAATGTTTTTTTCCTTAAAACTTTACTGGAACGTTATCACAGCTTTGAACACAAAAGACAACTGCCTGTGATGGTCAAATCTATAGTAACTGGGTCACTTCAAGCGCACCAAAATATCATTAAAATCTTATGTTTAAATATACACCACTGGTAACCCAACAGTTTCTCCCCACCATCATTTTCTTGATGCAGAAAAACCTAAGGCTGCCGCTTTTAGTCCTTTAAGAACAACTTTAACAAATTCTTATTTAAAAAATTCTGATCGGCATTTATCATCATCTAAGTTAGCAGTTGTCTCTCACTGAAAAAAAATCACAAACAACAGTTTTCTGACTGGGTTTTCTGACTGGGTCCAAGCAATATCATTTGTTACCAGTGTGAAGCTTCTGAAAAAGTTTGAAAGTCATCAAAATGCAGGGGCAAGGGAGATACAGCAGACAAAGATCACTGCCAGAAGCAACTTGAACTAAGAAGGACATGAAGCGGTACCAGTTTTATCAAGTGAGGATCAGCTACATAAAGTGGTGAAATCCTGACATGGTATCAAGAGAGAAGAAAGGACCTCTGAAGAGAATGGGCTACTAACACACAGTAGTGCTACCCTTCACCAGGACAATCTAACAGCTACTGAAAATAAAGCTATGGGAATTACTAGTCCTGAGGAGATATTATGCACCCTTGTGGGGAATTGATATAACTTGATTTTAGCGCTTTGCAAAATAACTCTTGATCCTAGACCTGTTCTTCCATCCTTTGATGCTGCATGTTCTGCAAGTTTTGCTACATTTCAGAAAAAAGTCCTTGGCTTACAGTTACCTCTCTCTCGCCGATCTCTGCAATACAGCCATCAATTAAATATGGGCATAGGGACCACCCACACTGTAGGAACAGCAACAACAGAAACACTGCAATGAATGAATGTTGGGTTTGTTTGTTTTTTAAAGACTTAAAACATTCACTCATACAGATGTGTGATGACCTCTATGAGCTGCGTAACAGTGTAACAAATGGGTAATTTAGTTGCTCCACAAACCACAGATTATTGTAGTGTTTAAGAAAAGATGCCATCTGTAGCACGACGGCAAGTCACCAGATAGTGCTTTTTAGACCGATATATAAGTTTATTTGAACTTAAAGGAAGTAACTGACAAATTATAAAATGTCACCTATTCTCGAGCCTGTAAGAAAAACATAAACTCACCTAAAGATTTCTTTTTAGAAAGTACTGCATTTCAAATTATAACCACTTTTCTGCAGTATTTAATTATCTGAGATATTTCCTCTGAAAAATACAGTTAATGTTCCTGATGTTTCACAACCCAGTTCATAAAATGAAGACTTTAGCGTCAGGCTACAAGCCAACAATTATCAACTATTATATGGGATTTAATTACTCCTTAAGTCAAAGGAACTATGTTTAAAGCTATATAGTACTTTGGTTTTCTTATAAGTTATTTCAATAGGGAAACTTGTCTGACCGGTTTCATCATTACATCAACATAAAAAAACCTGAAATGCAAGAAATTGGGAAGTGTGAAGCGAAACTTCAAACTTGGAGAAGACTGGAATGATTTGAAACAAGGGGAAATACAGGAAAATAAATCATTGGCATTTAAAAATATTTTGTCTTCAGAGAAATTATTGGTCTTAAATATAGGTTTGACAAAATATGATTAATAAGTAAAACACATGAAATGAGCTTTATCACTTTCCAGTGAAAGAATTCTTAACATGATATAATTCAAAGTCTGAAAAATCTACAGCATACCAGTCCTGAAACAACTGTGTCAAATTTACTAAGATGCAAGCACATGGATGTATCAGTTTAAAAAAATTACACATCTGAAATACTAGGGTTCCTCAAAAACATCAATGTTTTTTCCTAAAGCAACATTCATTGCTTTCCATAATGAAATTTCTATTTTCTCATTTTCCTAAGAGGAGCTGTAAAAGGCAAAACAGCCAAAGACAGAAGAGATTCACCGTTCGGCTAATGGGGGATGGGGAAAGAAAACAGGTGCATTTTGGCAGACTATTTTAACCACAAAGACAGAGCAGGCAATTTCATTTTTCTTCCTTTCCTTCTCATTTTCACTCAGCAGCCAACAAGAAGCAGCAGATCTATCGATTATATGCATATTACCCTATTGCATGGGTAAGAAAAAAAAAAAAAAAAATCAAGAGATGAAATGGAAGGTAAGAGCAGCAGCCACAGCTTCGAGTTTGCATCTCAAGTACCAAGACTTGCCTGTAGCGTGGTCTACCACTGAACGAATATAATACCTACTTTGCAAAGGAAAGATATCTGGCAGGTTACATGGAAACCCCTGCTGCCTGAAGCTAGTCTTCTTCACTGGCCTGAATGCTGCCTCCAACACTTGGAGTGAGAGGAGGGAAGAATTACGCTACCGAATTTGGCTTGCTCTGAACTCACGGTGGGGTAGAAGCCAACTCTGTCAAAAGCTTTAATACTTGAAAGAGCTCCCAGGCTTGCTCGTGAGCATATAAATCTCATCTTATATTAAACGTACATTGAGCTAACCAGACTATTCAAAAGCTGCTACAGCAATTTTCAACAATTTTAACTAGTTATTCAAAGACACGTATCCTCTAGTAATAGGAAAAAAACTATTTATTAGTTTTTCTAAGTAATAAAATAAAAAGACATTCCCAAAATTATGTAGATCAGCACAGAGTTCATCATAATTATTTACTACAGCATGATCATGTTATTTTTTAATTTCACAAAGTTGGATGCAATGAAAAATGATCTTGATATAACCTATAATAAAGTAGTCTAAACACTTGAAAATAGTGAAAACATATAACCACACATGCACACACAAAAGGACTAAGCCACTAAAAGCACAAGTCTTTACTCCTCAACTCTTTTTGACAGTTCCAAAATTCAGGCACACATCCAGAAGAACTTTCTGCCCCGCGTCTGGTCAGTAAAGAAATTGAGGTTAACCTTTAATTTTTAATGTCACCTGCAGCCAGTGACTGCTTTTTCTAATGCAAGTGACAGATAAACAGCAAAACACTCCCAAGATGATACACAAAGCACCACACACCATAAGTGCATTTTTATTTTTATACCAACTCAATTTCTCAAATGGATAACCAATGTTCCTACTAATTTACATTAAGAATTGAGTGAGGCATGAAAATTGTTCTGATGCATAGGCTCTATTTCTTTAATGTACTGCATAGTGTTCTGTACTTTATTGCAACACTGGAAAAAACTAACTACACTTAAAAGGTACAGAAACTATACATACAAAACCACAAGCACATCTATGTCTTAAAACAATCACTTCAGAAAGGGTTTTAAATTATCCAGAGCAGTATGAAGGAAAAATAACTCATTAAAGTCACTGATGGCAGTCAGTAAAAGCAAAAAATTGTTCCTATTAAAATGAGTTTCCTGATCTTTAATGGTTTGAACTGGTATTTTTCTGTAGACCAATACTAGTACTTTAAATCTACTTTGCTAGGATTTCAACTTCCTAATGCCTTTATGCAATTCAATAGTATCACCTTAACATTTGCAAGGTAATTCCAAACTAAACAGAGGGAATATGGCAAATTGAGGTAATATAATCTAGCTATTTAAGGCAAAATTGGCAAGTCTTTAACGGTAAACACTGTATCATTACTAAACGCTGCCATGTTGTTAATGTAAGGAGAAGTTGGAATTAGATTGCGAATTGCCCCTCCAGGTTGGGACTTACAACATATTACAGGAGAACGCAAAGAAAAGCTCCCACGGACACTGTCTGTGTTTCACCAGTTCCTGGGAAAGCAGACTTCAATACAGTTATCCATCACTTTTAAAACCAAATACTACAGTCGATATTTTCGCTTGCCTTTTAAAATTTAACATAGTAAAGTAGGCAGAAAAGCATCTATGTTTGTAAAATAATGTAGCTTTTTTACAGAAAGGGTATTTAAAATAATTTTTGGACAACTACAGGAAAGACATCACAAACATTTTTATAAATGCTAAATGTGTACCTCTGACATTAACAAAAATAAAGCAAACTCTCTTTATTTTTTACAAACAGAAAAAATAACTCACATAGTGGTAGGGGCTCGAACACAAAGGAGACAGCTGTCCTTAGAATGATTTTCTTCCACACATTCAACAGTCAAGTAGCGCTGGGATACGGCCCAGCCGCCAGCAGCAACGAGGAAGCTGGAGAAGCAGCCCTGGTACCAGACTTCTGGAATTGACCTTTGGATGGAGAATAATGATGCTTGATGAAAAAATGCTAAAACCATTTTTAATTTTTTGTTTGACCTAAAGAGATTCAGTGACCTAAGACACTGGATTTCTGACAGAAACTTCCATATACCAAAAAGTCAAGTGACTGATGACTATTATTTTTTCAAGTCAAATAAGTATTTCACGTAATCATGTAACAGGAGAGATGGAAACAACATGTAAGGTAAGCCCACGTGGTTCACTTTATTTATTTTTAAGAAGTCACTAATGGTAGAGAGAGTGCTGTACAGATTAAAAAGATTTAAGTACTGAAGTTTTACTATCTGCAAAACAATTCCAAGGTCTAACAACTTGAGTATTAGGAAGACTGCTTCAGTATTCAACCTGAAATTTATATCAACCTGCAATTCTGTGCTATTTCTCAGCATTATTTTAAATTATTCCTCCTGTGACTGAACTTCTTAAAAACTTACATTTTACAAATTTCAGTAACTTGATATTGCTAGATGTATTTTCTAGAAAATGGTTAATTCATTATTAATAGACCAAAAAAATTGTACCGGCTTCAATAGCACACTATAGCTGGTTATAAACAAACTAAAAATGTTAAAGGCTATGGTTCTAAGAAAAATGTAACAAATAAAATTCCAGCAACTGCAACCATCTATCATTTATTATCACTCTTATAACTGTAAAAAAAAAGCACTTGTAAAGCAAGAGAATTTTTTTTTTAAAACCCACTCTTCTAAACATGTTTATGCAGAATTTTTCAACTACTGAGATAATTAAACTCTATTCACATAACTATGGGACACACTGCTATTTTAAAATAATTTTTCCTATTAAAAATATGCTAAGCTAATAGTGTTGAATTGGAAACATTATCTTTCCTTTCTGAAAAGCTGGTATTTTACTCCATTTCTACAGTGTTTCCATTAGAAAACCTGAGAACACAAGCATCTAGACACATTTTTACAAAAAGTTCTAGAAGACACCAATATTGCAGGTAAGTACCCAAATAGCTCCTGTAATCTCACAACTGTTGTCAAAACAAATTAAATTGCATTTAAAAATAAACTATGAAAAACATACCCACTTTGAAAGAATAAATTTTGAGGTTTCTTTATAAGAAATCAAATTAAATACAGTTGTCTACAAATGAATATATTACAGAGTTCCAAGTAAATAGTAGGGTTTTTTTTAATATGGGTTAGCATCATAGTTGCAATATGTTAGCATATAAATATATTTTTATTCTAGAGCATACTTTGAGTTATTAAGCCTGGCATTAACTTTTGTAACAAGATGTAATATATCTAATTCAAGAGGGCTTAGAGTATTCCCATATTACTTATTAATATGTTAAATGAATGTTTGGACAATTGATTTCAACTAGGTTTTGTGACTAAAACATGTGACAAAATACAATTTTCAGATTACATAGACCATTTGTCATAACTACTGCTCTTTCTAGTTTCTATAGGTGTTAACAAATTAAGAAAAAAAAAATGCACTGGCTAAATAAAGAACAGTAGCCAACTCAGAATTTAAAAGCAACTATAAGCATCATTTATATACAGCAAAGTATCTCTACTGCTTCTCCTATTTCCTCCTTTTGCTTTTTATATCTCTTTCCTGCATTTTTTCCTTAAACAAACCAAAGCCTGCGAAAAACCCCAAACCAACAGTGAATATGTATATTTGCAGAGGACGTACTACAGGGAGACTATAGGCTGGTAATGAAGTAATACTGAATAATAATGAATGTATTGCTCAAGTATCTCAAGTCAATTCAGTCACAGCGGGATCCAATCGGTGACTGGTTTGCTTAGAAAGATCAATACATTTAACATACTAATTCTGTACTTTCTTATGGAAACAACAGAAATAACCACAGCCAATGACTTAACGTTTATGTAGCAAAAACCCCAGAAAATATTACTATATATAAATTCTGAAAACAGAGCTGATGACAGTGTCTTTCATACCTGTGCAGCACAATTTTCACATTATTCCTACTGCTGTGACATTAGTTTGCAACGAGTTACACTGTAGAACAGTCCCTATCCCTGCGCTGATGTTCTCTGAGTTCTAAATGAGTAGAATAGACTATGGAGAATGGGAAAAGCATGTCTCCCCATTTAAGCATTGGACTAGCTGAAATCAAGAGACAGACTTACAGAAAATATGAAGAAAAATGTATCAGTGGAAATGAAAAGAAAAAAAGGTATGAATAAGTTACTGAAATAATTTACCAAAGTGAACAGAGGATTATGTTAAGATTTCCATAACATGACATAAAATACAGAGTTCATTTTTCTTGAAAAGTAAGAGAGAAAGTAAAATGACTCCATGACCTAGGGAGTATCAGTAATCAGAAATAGGAAAGAAGTTGTCTGTATTTTAGCGAAGGTGATGACATACTCATGTAGACTGCTCACTCTGTTCAAAGGATCCATACTAGGCATTTCTGGAACCCACATAGGGACTACATAAATCAACACCATGGCAAAAGCAAACCATCTGCCAGGCTTCTTGAACAATATTTACCGGAAATAATCTTCAAAATATGAATAAAGAGCTTTCCTTACTTGTGTAGATGTTTGCATATCCACATAGGATGGAGGAAAACAAGAATGCCGTATCATATCACATGCTAGTAGAAGGTTCCTAATAACTAGAGTTAGCCCAATGCTGAAAGAAGTATCAGAAAGCAAACGCAGATAATTTAACTTCAGGCACACAGTAGTACATACTTTCAATGGAAATCTTTATGTTTCCTATGGTCCACTAGTCCTAAAACTATGCTCCTGGTTGAAAGACTGAAAACATGAAAACATCCCAGTGCTTTGCCACTTATCTCAGTAAGTCTTCACTATCCTTTCAGCATACATTAAACCAAAGCTACTCAACCAGGCAGAGGGAGGGAAAAGGAGGGGAAACAAAGAAAAGAAAAACTTAGCTTAATTTTGCTATTCTCTGTTCTTCCTCCCCCAATACTGTTTCCCTCAAAAAGCAATTACATAACTAAGAATAAATGTAGCAGATCATATAAGTTACCTTGATATTTCCCTATTTTAGTAATTACATTTGATTCTCTTCTCCTGAAGGTTCAATGGTTTTTCAAAAATCTATGCTGGATCTAAATCTGAATGCTTTTCATACATTCTTTCTATTTAAGTAACCTTCAGATTACACTTTAATTTAGAATAGCCACTTATTACTTATTCGACATCTGTCCATCATAATACTGTACCAGAAATAAAAATTGAAAATACTAAACCTGACATCAAGCTGTACTGAAAGTATTTTAAGAACAACTTGTTTAAGAACAGAATACGCAACATGCTTAAAGCATGGAATTTGGTTACTGAAGAGACTCTAGGAATGTCCCACTTCTGGGACATTGCTTCTCAGGTATACATACGCACAAAAGAGCATTTTAAGATGCCAGAAGCTGAGTAAGATACTCACTTGTAAAGGTCTATTAAATCTGTGAATGCAGGAGCTGCTGCATTTCACAGTCTATTATTTATATGACAGAATGAAGATCTGAAAACATGAAATATAGCCTTAAATTATTCACTTATTCTTTTCACAAAAGGAGAAACCGTCAATCTAACACTAAAAGACTTCAAGCATATTTCTAAAGGTTTCATGAAAATTGCCTTATTTATCAAAACTTTATTCCCTCCGTTTGTTCATTAAATACTGTAGCTTTGCATTAAGGTCAAGCAGTGTCAACCAATTACTGTTGTTGCAAAAGTCCTCCTTCCTTAATACTCAAAGAAACCACGGTATATAGTGAATTATTTTAATAGGCAAACTGAACACTGTTTACCCAAAGTACATTTCAACCATAAAAATGTATTTTAAGGGTTTCTATCAACAATCAATTATAGTACTATTTATTATCACAGCGACATTAAGTATGATTCTTTGTCTACTTAAATGCCAGCCTTAAAAAAAATATACATGTTTTAGCATATTCAGCAATATTCTGTTCTTAGCTCATACTAAAGAAAAGTAACAAAAATTAAGTGACCTATAAAGCAAACTGAAAGGCAAAAGATAAAACATTGAATTGTAAAGAGACAGTATCAATTGGTATAAACATTTCAGCTTCTGTCTTCATTCTCTATTGGTGGGCAAGAGGGCTCAGTTCGTATGACAGACCTGAAAAAAAATCCACCATGCTTTCACTGTCTACAATTTTATAGTTTTATTTCAGGATAAAATACTCCATCTTGCAATATACAAGAACAGGTGAAAACAGATGAATGATGGATTTGAAGTGATTGTGCACAAATTTATTAAACATGAAGAAAAGGCCACTCATGGGCCATCATACCAAATACTAAAGTCACAGTCATTCAGGATAAAAGGACTTCCATAAGATATTTTGATTTTCCCTGACCCATTTTAATGGCCTGCAGTTCAAAAGGCTAGAAATGATGATTTTAGTATGTAATCACCTCTATCTTTACACTTTGCATAAGCAAAATTTTGGATCTCATTTCCCTTTGGAACTAACCTGTTTACTCCCATTCCAATTAGAAAGTAGGATGTGATGGCAGAACACTTAATCTTCTGATGGTAACCTTCGAAATCATACTGCTATGAGTTCAACTGTGCCTTTCTGATGTTACAAAACAAGCAAAACCAAACAAGTTTTCTTCTACACATCCTGTCAGCTTGTCTCACTAGAAGAAAGTTTCCATCCGTGTCCTGTATCAGTGATCAATGAGACCTTCAATGATTACAAGACACACATAACGTTGCCACAAAGAGAGGAAATAAAGTAACAAAAGGAATGAAAAAAAAACCCTGAAAGGAATCATGCTGAAAATTATGGAGGAAGAGAGATGTAACAGAGTAGGAACTGTTGTCTCATAATTTTTAAGAGATCAGAATAAAGAAAATCAAAAGAAGCAGAAAAGAAAAAAACAAACTACCAAACTTAAAACAAGCCCTCTTCCTGTCCCCCAGGTGAGATAAGTCCCACCAACAAGTTCCAGTCTACCAGTGAAACCTGAAAATATTTTAGAACCAATTATCACACAAATTTCAAGAAGAAGATATAAGAAGATAAATCCCTTCAACCTCATCTGAATTACTTCACTGGAAGGGTGGTAACTGGCTTTATGGATGAGACATAACAGTAGATGTGATACAAGCATTGTCCTTGCCAATATAATAAAATACTGTCCAGATATCATGACCATAAGATGGACACAAAAATGATTGAAATCGGAGAGCAGTTGTTCCTGAGAAGAATTTTTCAACTGCTCTGTCAAACCAGGTTTATATTTCAAATGGATCTCAGAGACATCTGTTTAGATCTGTTTATTTCTGGTATTTTCATAACAATCTTAGTGACTTGAAGGCAGTGCGGTTATAAAATCAACAGACAATACAATGCTGGGAGAAACCAGCAGCACCTCAGAGGACAGGATCTGATTTCTGAATGCTTTTGAAAAATGGGAGATATGGTCAGAAATCAACATGGTGATTCAATAAAGACAAATCCGAAGTGTTACATTTAGAAAACACACATTGTAGACATGAACACAAAATGGACCAGCAATAAAGCATTACACAGGGAATCAACGGATAGAGAAGAATACAAATCAAAAGAGTAAATTTTGTGGTGTCTTCAAAAACACATCTCACTGAAATAGGTTGGCACACACGTGATGTGTATGTGGGTGCGTGTGTGTACGTGTGTATGCGCAAACATGTGAAGAGCTGATAATTACTTTTTTCCATCTCTTACTGTGCTTCATACAGTTTTGGACATCATAATTCTTAGAAAGATATAGGCAGACTATGAAAAGTCTGCAGGAGTCTGACTTACAGGAGTGCTGGGGTATTTCACTCACTGAAGCTTCTCAAGAAAAGGTTTGATCAATGTACTTGGATCCTGCTGCAGGAAAGACCGAAAAGGATGGTAACGGGTGATTTTCCAGGCAATACACTTCTTCACTACCAGTCCACCTACCACAGTACCAGACTGAAGATAAAGGAAGGCTACCTCTGTGCACCTTCAACACCATACACTCTCTCACCTCCTATCTTCAGACTCCCATATTCAAAACTATCACATCAACTTCCTTTGCTACCAGACAGGTGGAGAGGACATTATTACTCTGTGTAGTTGCTTTTAAATTTCTTCAACATGAGCCCGTACTAGATTGAGCACATCTGTGGGTAACTTACCCTGGTTAATCATTCTTTGGCCAAAATTACTGAGCATTTCAAGTAAGAAAAAAAACCCACATCACTGGCCATTTTCGTTTTCATGTTACATGTGTGCCCTTAAAAAGAGCATGAACAGCTTTATATATGAAACGCACAAGCAGTACAGTTAAAGAAATGACATCCTGAATTGCACAACACAAAACCAAAGTGGTTTTAGGCCTCCTTTCCCTGTGCTGGCTTCTTCAGCCATTTCATGGACAGCTCTTAATAATTCCTTACCTTATGGCCTGTAATAACAATTGAAAATTGTTTGCAAAATGAAAGTGGCATGCTAATCAACAGCTCTTCTGCGAATTAAGAGAACAATCTTCGACTTGTCATTTCAGTATAGTGGATCAGAAGACATGGTTCTTCCGTACTGATGAAACCATCCTTGCGAGGATGGAAATAAACAGCTCTGCTTTGCTAGATCCATCAGATCTACTGGATAACACTAGCCAGCAGTGGGAGATATGGAGGTGGGTTGTAAGATAAGGAACAGGCTAGAGGCAAGAAGAGCTGTTATAATTATAGCTGGGAACACAGAATTTGTTAAAGGAAGTCTACTGTATAATTACATTTGAAAATTTAGCAAGATGCCCAGAGGCTGGCTTGCAGCTGTCAGGAACTAGTAACGCTAGAGCTCTGCTCAGGAGGCAACCACTACTGCAGCTAAGCACACCTCCATGTAGTTGAGCCGACTTTGATAAGGCAAAGGAATGACTTCTGCTAAAATTAGTAAGATTACACAACACGTGAGATTACACCTATTCCCAGTAAAAAGTGTTGAGAGATTGGGTATTATTTTAAAGGAAATTAAATGTAAATCTGCTGGTTTTGATCATACGTTAAATATATTTTTTCAATGATTGACAACAGTAGTATTTGGTGAATAGTTTATTTAATAACAGTTAAAATTCTGGGGTTTTTTTAAGATATTAATTCATAATCAAATTAACCTCATCTATAGGTTAATAACAGTTTGCATACAAAGTCATCTGGACCAATCAAATGAAAATGAATGAGTGAAATGCAGAAAAAATGCAAGATTAAAAAGAAATAAAACTGTATATCTGTTTCTTCCTGAGATTTAGAGCTGAAGTGATATTGCTACTGAGACACAAACAGTAAACTACAAATGCGTACCCAAAGTGGTAATCCGCAGACAAACTGATCAAGCACGAAATATGATTAAGCCATTTAGGAAAAAGAGGTAGGATTAAACAATTGAAAAAATTGATCATTTTATATGAAGTTAATGATTCTAATTTAAAAAGTATATTCTGCTAATTCAAATATTAGCAAATTAAGTGCTGAGTATGTTGAAAGTTATCACCAACTGTAAGTATTATCGGTGTTTATTTAAAACACATCTGGATACAGAAATGAGCTAGAATCATAATACAGTCACAAATTTCACCATATTTGGAATTTTGGCAGAATTCAAAATTATGTCATCATATTATCATCACAAGAAAATAAAAGCTCTAGAAGACAAAGCAGAGACTGCAAGCCTAAACCAAAACTTTAGAGTAGAATTATTTCTAAATGCTATGACAGCTGCTTCTTCTATTTCAGACTTAGAGTTCTATAAGAAATTTAAGTATATATGCCTGCTTGGCACTATGGACTGTAAGGAAATAAAACTGAGGGTTATTTCACCTTTAATTAAATGAGCTACTGCTTCCGTTTTGAAAAGGTGAAGAATGAAGAAAGTGCTTAAACCCTCAAATAATGTCTAAGTGCTGAAGTCATAAGCATAGGCAGCACCTCAACTATTCCACATTTGCACCATCAGCCTAAACATATTCTTGTCTGATGCCTCATTATTCTAATCAGCTTAATTATTACAGTTGTCTTTTCTACAGAAAGGTAGAAATATTTTCTAACTATCATAGACTTTGCTCACTTAGCAAAATGTTCCCAACTTAAGACTAATAAAGGGTTCCTTTCTGTGCACCCAGTCTGGCTTTTGCTCCATGTAACAAGACTGCAACAGGACTGCTTTTTCCTATCTACACCATTTCATTTGAGGAGGGAGGAGGAAAAAACTTAAAAATCAGCTACGTTATACAAATTTCTCTCCTCTAATTTTCATTATATGAAGATGGACATTTCAAGGATGACAATTTCAACAAAAAAAGGGGCACCTATTGAACACACCAAGTTTCGGTTTTGTTTTACTTTTACAGATAATTAATCTTTACACTTCAATTTATTCCTTTGCTTGCATTTTGAAAGTAAAATAGTCACTTGAAAAGTTCAAGTATTTGAAAGACATTCAAGTTAAATTTAAGTATCTTTTTTAAAAAGAGAAATTAAAATTAATTTTGAAAGAAACTTCAGGAGCACAATACTGATTTCAGACAGTGACCTACATTTTATTCAAATCTGATTTTTTCAAGACTGTCTAACTTCAAATATTCTAAGCTTTGGTCAATTCTAATTGCACAGATGCTGCAAATGTAAAAGAAAAATGTCAGGCTTCATATTGATTTCCTCTACTTCAAGCATAACAGCTTCCTATGTTGACTTTTGTCATACTCATCTATATTACACTACATAATGCAGCTTTAAAGACTGTGATGATCTCTTCAGGAATATATCCTCAGTCTTTCATCTAAAATATTACTGCACAACAACAAAAGCCTTTTCATTAAATAGTTAACCTTATATATCAACAATTCCACAGAAAAATATAAGCAAGCAAACTACATTAAATTGCTGATAGTTGCTTGTTCTTGCTGTTACTCTGGACAAAGAAAAGCCTTTAAACTTCTTCATATTGATTTTGAAAGAAAAAGAATGTCTTATATGGAATTTTTCTGTAGATTCTAATATGTAAGCACACAAATCTATAAATCTAGGGGGGCACTTTTACCTTTATTTTAATACACATAAAAAAAAAAAACAAACAGAAAAACAAAACAGAAGAAAGAAAAGTCAAAATTACCTTCCTTGCTAGTACATAATGCAAAATAAACACTGCTCACATTTGTAGAAAACACATTCTTCCCAAGATATGAACCTTTTAAGCAAAAAGCTTTGTATGGAAATAAAATTTCCCCATTTATTTTGACAAGTGCTAGTTCCCCAACTGCCAAAAAAAATGCCAAAAAATTAACTCACAAGGATGTACAATACCACACCTTGAATAACAAGTGCTGAAGACCAGTCCCACTAAAGCTCAGAGGCTGTGAAGCAACAAACAACTTGCTGTATCTCTACCAAAACTTGTTTTGGCTCTGTGGATATCTACATATACGTAAGACGCTATCCTGTCTTTTATGTTATACCTATCTTGAAAAAGAGTATTTGCCAGTTTTATATTTTACGTAAGGAGTTATGACTTCTGTTACTTTTATCCCTAGAGGTATCCATAACGCATGATAATTTGTGTTTTCACCATCTCTTATTAGCATACATTACCTATGTATCTATCCACTGAAACCAGCAATTTTCAAAAAAGTTGCACAGCACAACACAATTAGATATATTAAGTCAACATTTTCTACAGTTTTAAGACATATGACCATTTTTATGAGGTTCCAGTTATCCATCCACATGAAGGCATACTTTAACATAATGGTACTTACAATGGCAAGAAAATAGCCTACTGTTTCTAAAATTGCTTTCAAATGTTTTAAATAGTTTGCCTCTATCCTTTTCCTCATAAAAAAGGGGATGTCAAAGAGCATATAAAAATTCCTAAATTAAGGAAAGAAAAACAAGAATGCACATTATATATAAAGTAGTAATAGGCAGAGACAACTTCACTAGGCTGTGACATGTGACATCTGTAGACTATTATCATAATAAATGGAAAAAGTAGGTGAGATTCTGTCAACAGCAAGGTATGAAGAAATGCATCTTCATCAGAATGACAAACTCATCTGCCTTTAACAAACATAGGTCAAACTGAAATGCAAGTATCTATGAGTTAAATATTTTCACTTTATTTAGTCCCCTTTTCTTTTTGATTTTAACAATTTCACTGAAGCATAAGATTTGTATTTATCAGAGATGTATTTATGTAATTTAATTTCCTGTTAGTGAAGATAAATTAAACCTGCTAATAATCAATGGCTAAAAATCCACAAGAAACACCATATTACTTTTTCACACTTTTACGAATCACTTTAACTATGCAAAATAGTAACTTCAGATTGTCAAACAACAGTCTAAAAATACTATACATCAATCTGTGACTCCTATTGGTATACCCCTGCAGGTATCACACAGGTGTTGAAACAGTTTCAGGAGCTGACCAGATGAATGGCAGAACTATTGATCTCCTGGTGATCATACTATGTATTTGATGGTATGCGCGAGCTACAAAAAAATTCTCTCATCTAAGAGGAGGGAAACAGTGACTTTCTGAAGGTAGGTTAGGTTCCCACAACTCATGTTTCTATGGTTCATTTTGCTCCATGCTTTATTTTTCAATTTTGTGTCATCAGATGAGAACAAATCAAAAGAACTATCATAAGAGTCTTATTCTATGGAGTCTGAATATTGTCAGCGCGTGCTTTAAAAGTTAGAACATTGTCTTTTTATTTGTGACAAAAGGCAAGACCTAATGTATATTTAAGTCCTTTCAAAACTAGATATATACCTTCAAAGTAACATTTACCAGATTATAACAATTTTCTGCATGTAAATAAGTAGAAGTTTGAAAGTCACTGAGTGAACAGTTGAATCACAATACAATGATGGGGTTTTTTAAGAGTCACAGATGGAAGAATTCAGGAAAGTAAAAGGAAGAGGCTTTGTTTGTTTTTGATATGAAAAGTTACTTGGAAAAGCAAATTACCCAGAGGTAATGAAATATAAATGTTTGAAAGAAAGATGGTGGAACAAAAGGTGGAATCTCAGTATCACTGTATTCCTAAATATCCGTTTGTTTGATGTCTTGTTAGTTTTGGGGTCTTGCCAACACTGTGCTGATGAAGACAGTCTGCATGATGGTATTTACTTTTAAACCCCTTTCAAGAAATTAATGAGTGATTTGGTCACACATTTTCGGACTTCAGTAGAAGCTGATGGCATTAAGATAGAGAGGTTGATTTGGCAATTGTGTCTATCTCATGTGTACTCTCACTTCATAACTATTGCCTCTTGTAACATATAAATGAGGCTGCTTGAAGTGTAAGGAAGGAAACCACAGAAGTGTTGCAATTTTGATACACTCCAATAAATGCATGACAGTTTAATGCTGATTTAAGGTGATCTAGTAGGAGACTAGCCGAAACAGATATATCATTTTAGTCCTGTCACTACCTTGCTCCAGAAGGTAAGTTTCTGCTGCAAAGCAACTTGTGTGCAACCTCTCCTTCTCCCATTCACTGACAAAAGAGCTTGGAAACACAAACCTGTTCTAAACATCTTCAAGCTTAAGAAGATGGAACATGAAGAAAGATGGAGTAAGACAGATAATATGTCCAGATAAAGATATGTAAGGAAAGTCGAGATTTCATTTTACATGTGTTGAATGGCTAACCCATTTTGTAGGGTTGCAATTTTGTTCTCATACCAATTTTACTGTTTTTAAATCAACTATCAGATGCACCTGGAATGTAAGATAAATATCTTCCTGCTTTTTCTTTAACACAAATCCAAATGAATGCATAAAGACTTGCACAATAATTTATTATAGGAGGATGGGGAGACCTAATGCTGCATGAAGTTGGAGTGGGGATGATGTCAGTGAGCTAGGGCCCAGATTCTACTTTCGATGGTAGGTGTTGACATCCATTCTTCAAAAAGTTGGGCAAGCCACATCCTGCTGGAAGTGGTACAAATGGCACTTCAGAAGTTCTACTTCCCCTTCTGTAGTGTAGCACAGTTGCAATAGAAAAAGTAGATTATAAACGGACTTAATGCAGTGCTCTACCTATCTACTGGACTCAACTAGGGTAAGTGTTTACTGCTCTTCCGCTCAGCAACAAAGAGTAAAAAAGAGAATAAACAAAATACAATAATCCTGGTACATGGTAAGTGGTGAGAGCTGGATGATCACAATTTCATTTCATAACTCTGTGGTTTAGAAATTTGTTCATGCCCCAAACTGAAATAAGAAGAGTATCTACTGAACATTATCATCAATATACATGGCTGCATAACACTTTCTAACTTAGTTACTGAAAGTTTTAACTAAAAGATCCAAGTCTAACTCACTATTCTGTTTGAGCACAATTTCGCATCCTGAATCAGTCCACATAAAGAGTGCCTCACTCCCAGTTGGCACATCTAACATTTGTATGAGGAAGCAGTCCTCTACGCATTCCAAGAACTTGATGAATGACATGTGAGCTGATGTATTGTTCTTCAAACAAATGTCTGGGTAGTTGAAGTCACCCTTAAGAACCAGGTTCTGTTGGCTCAAAGCTTGCTGATGTGACCCAAATATTGCTTCATCGGCCTCATCGTCTTGGTCCGCAAGTCAGTAGCAGATGCCTACTGTAAGACTCCCCTTGCAGACGACCCCTCTGATCCTGACCCAGTGGCACTTGATAGAGCTTCCACAATCACCACAGTTGACTTCTATACATTCAAGGTTCTCCTTAACATAAGAGTGCAACACCTCCACTTCTACCCTGACAGTCTTTATAAAACAGCCAATAGCCATCTATCGCAATCCTCCAGTCATGCGAGTTGTCCCACCACGTTTCAGTTATTCCTAGGATATCACCATTTTCTGACTGGGCGCAGAGCTCCAGTTCCTCTTGTTTGTTCCCCAGGCTGTGTGCATTGGTATACATACACTCGAGGTGGCTGGTCTTCTGGTTCACAGCTTCGGAGACAGCTAAGGAAAATTTGCAGCTGCTCTCGTTGGCTTGGCTCAGTTCATTGCAATGGCATGAGCACTTCCACTTTGGATCCCACCCCCCCGATTCTCCTTCCTCCTTCTTCCTCTCCTTCCCCAAGAGGAAGACAAATAAAACCTATATTTGAATACAGCTGACTTTGGAGAATTGAAAAATAAGAAAAGTCACAATCATTTACTGTTACAGATACAAGAGAAACTAAAATAAGATACAGAAGTTATATTATTGGGATATCGAGTATTTCAATATATTTCATGAGTTTTCATTTTAAAATCCAAATGCAAAAACAGGATCTCAAACTTCATCCACAGAAATCTAGAATTACAAAAATATTACTATTTTATAAATGAAAATATAATCCAATCATTAATGCTAGAAAGCATCAATTTAAGATCACCTACTTTCAGAGAAATAAAACGTGACCAACCATATTTGTTAATTCCTTAATGTAAACTTGTAATTGATACGGTAAACTTGAAGAACCTGGAAATTCAATCACAGTAATCTAAATGACCAGCTAATAGCCAAAAAAATAATAGATCTAGTGCAGATTTTAGTCTGTGGCATGAAGTTGTTGACAATACATTCCTCAATAAAGAAAAATTGAATTATAGCCTTAGGGTGGTTTAATTTGGTACAAATTTTGAATAATGTTATATACATTTCCAAAGCAGATGCTAAGAGACTCTACAAGGACACTCAGCTCAATCAGAAGCCAGATTAAAGTTCCATCTGGAACGAAACTGTTCCACAGCTCTATTACAATTAGCAGAGTCACCAATGTCAAACTCAAAAGTTGGGCGATGTGAAACTCTTTCTCTTCAAAATACAGCTATTAGCCCAGAAACCAAACAAGTAATTCACACATCTTCAACACAGAACTTTTTTAAGCAGTCACAAACTTGTGATTTGTAGCTAGGATGAAAACTCTCATTTGTATTATTATGGTCATGTGAATCACAAAGACTATCCAGACACAACGCTTTTTATATTGCTTCTCACATTGCATGGACATACCATTAAAAATCATGCGTGTTCAAGTAGCTGCAATACTCAAAATATCAGCAGGCTGAAAATAGCACAGAAGCTATTTGCATGAAATAAAATTCAAGACTGATTTCAAATTGCCCTGATCTTTGCCTTCCCAATTCCCAGATTTCTTGTTATGAAACAAAGCATTTTCCCAACATGTCATGCTGAAGAACTGCACCCCAGAGCGATCCATCTTTAGACAATATAAAAAAGGAATTGCCTATGAAACCTAATGACTAAAAGTGGAAGCCTAATTCTTCAGCCAAACATTCAATATAACGGCATTCTTCTAGATTTAAGCAAAAACCAAATTTCAACTCAAGTTTACTAAAAGAAAGCATCCTTTCAAAGAACAATTCGGCAAACAGCAGTGCTGATACATAGTAACAAATACATTCAAAAAAAGAAAACCAAAATATGCCACATGCCTTAACTTTACTATTTTACCATTTAGATAAATAACGCATCATACAAATAAACAAGTCTGAATGCAGAAGTTAGAAAACAAATGCCCACATCTTGCATCTCTTTCCCCTCAAATAAATCCACAATGGATAAGTGGCAACACAGACTTTTAAAAAATTACATCTCATTACACACATTTTCATCAAGAAAAGACTCGGTTAAAGGGCATATTTATGTTTTTCCAGTTGCTGGTTACATTAATCAGCCAGATTTCTACTATGAAATAGTAAGCTGCTAGGTCTGAAAATATCTACAATGTTAATATCCAAATAAGAGCAAAGCGAAGAAAGAGATAACTGTAGCCACAGTCCAGTTAGCAGCCCATACTGTTCTGCAATGAAGTAAAGTTCTTCAAAAAAGAACTTCCAAAAAGAAGAGTAATATTCACAATTTTATATTTAGTACCTTTAATTAGTGTTCAAATACTATCCAATAATCTCCATATTGGAAATTTAATCTTTTAAATCTTTAGAGAGAAAAATTAACAATCTGGAGCAGCAATGCGACTTTGTCCTTAGTCTGACTCAGTTGTTATTTCTGAGAATAGCCCACAAGAGATCTATTGCCAACACCATACAGCAGGATGGAGGCATTTAGAAGAAACAAACAGGAAGGTGTGGTGGAAATCTAGAGAAGCAAGACGTCAAAATTAAGATCAATACAACCCAATCAGTGCCTTCGACAGAACATTGCCTTTTCAAGTCAGCAGTCAACAAGAGTGTCCAAGGCTGCTGGTTACACCAGAAAGGGCCAATGGCATCCACAAACTCCAGTACTGATGAAACCAGAGTGAAATGCTCACCGTATTTCAGTTCCACACATGAACATAGTGGCACAACAAAACAGCCAGCTTCCCTATTAGTTAATGCAGTTTTTCTGAAAGATTAAAAAATAAAATAGCACCCAAAAATTAAAATGTTAATTGGCAGAAAGCAAAACATTATCACTGAAACATGTCTCAAAGCCTGGGCTGGGGCCACATCACAAGCCTAGGGAATCTTTCCAATAGTGTCCAGAAAACTATCAAATTCTTCCTCAAAGAAATATCCATGGTGATAACTGATCATTCATGACAGAGAAATGTTTGGATAACATGGGTCCTGGTAACCATATAACTGCAGTGATATCCTCAAAAGGTTTCTCGAAGAACTATCTTTCTCAATGTTGAGTACATAAAAGCATTATCAAGATCAGCCACATATATAAGGCTTTTGCATCAGTAAGGAACTACTTAGCTCATTTCCACAAGCAGAAATCACCCACACTTCCAATCTTCAGCATGGTTTTTTATGAAGGTCTGGACCACAGTGTAAAGACTTAATCCATGATTTGAGACTCTTGTGGCAGAGTAATGAACTTGCATAGCTCTGGACAGAAATAGTGCAGTAACTGAAGAATTTTTCCTTCCTCATTCAAATATTCAGTAATCTAACAGTGAGTAAACGTAACTAGCAGTAGTTTACCTCTCAGTATCCGATAACCTGTCCCTAAGCAAGTCATGAAATGACTTACTTGACAAAGGCCAACCACAAGATTTTTTAGCTTCAGATCAAACAAGGGCCTGAAAACACTTAGCAGCATCTCTGAATGATCTCTTTGTCAATGAAAAGGAAAAATGTTAGTTTTCACTCTCCTGTATATCTCCACAGCTTTTGACCAATGATGAACTCTCACCTACTTTAAAAGATTTGACACAAGTCCTGGTTACTGAATTAGAGTGATCTGAGTTATTCTGGTGGAATACTCCAGATGATTCCCAAGAGTCCCTTGCCTGTGAAATTTCTAAAGTATCATTTCTTTTTCTGCTCCCTCTCAAGATCTACATGCAGCTGTTCTGAGACTTGGTAAGTGACACGGACATTGGATTAACAGTGTACCAATGCACCTTTCATGCCATCACTCTAAAGCACTTGCAGAAAACCCCCTTATGGACAAACAGCTGGCTAATGTTGAACCCAGTGAAGAGACCAGACAGGTGATGGTCAAAAGAAAACAACTGAAAATGTAATTTAGTAGAATTTTTTACTGAATCAACAATTGGCCGATCTACTCCGTAGCTTAGCAACACTCTTACATTCTTCGTTGATGCTAACCTGGTATTTGGCAGCATCCGCAGAAAAAACACTTATCACCTCTTCTGTTAGCTGGAAAACTCTACTCCATTCTAGCAATGACTAAAAGTTATTCAATTATTCATGTCTTCATCATCACTCAGCTGCAGCATATTTCAAGATCAAGGCATAAAATCCTGGTTTTGAGTTCTCTCTTCTGTGCACTTGCTTGATTTCAGTTTAAATGACTACCCAAAGTTCCACGGAGAAGAAAATTCCCTATGATTAGAAAGGCAAAGCTCTTTCACATGAAGGAAAGAACTTTCCTGCAGGTTGGTCCAAGAACACAAAACAAACATTCCCAGCAGGTAACAACCACCATCATCAAGTCTAACCCTGCATTTCTTGCTCTTGCTAACCTACGCATCAAAATGTTTTCAAAACACAGAAGACTACTCTCTTTTGCAAACACTTCTTCCCTTAAGAGACTAATAGAACACAGCACTTACTGCACTACTGGAGCATTGCCCAAGAACTTGGTGGGGAAGAAAGTGTCCGACCTCAGCAGAGAAGCAAGATACCAGTCCACTTTGGCACTACATTTGTCTGCCAACAGCTGCCATGCTCCTACCACCTTCCCCACTATTAGTAGAGGAAGTTTACCCCTCTTTTTATACCATTCACTTCGCACTGTTGTTCCAAAGGAAGCAAACTCTAAAAAGCTGACAATCACCTTCATACATGAATCACTTTTCACTGGCAAATACCTTTGCTGTGTTTTGTGGATATGTGCTTTAAATGACAAAGATGAGATAAATTTCAAATCTGGTCTAATGTAGAAGACAAAAGGTTTTATTTTATTTATTTTTTTCTATTCAGTTCTTTTATTCTGTGTTCCATAGCTTGTAAGCCAAAATTGTTTTGAACATTTGATTGCACTGTATACAGCATATTCCTCCTACCTCTTATGGCAGAAATATAATAAAGAACTCCAGTAAATTAGATACATATGACCTCCTATGCTTCAATCAAGGTTAGCTATCCTTGGGATTTTTTTCCAGATAAACTCCTACTACAACTCTTAAAATAGTTTCCAATAATTACCCTATAAGTGACGTAAGGCTTACTAACTATAATTTATCACTATTTTCAACAGCAGAAAAAAAAGGATTCAATATTTGGGAATAGCTCCTAAAATTAACTTAATTGGAAAAGAAAGCACACTACTTAGATATTTATAGAAGTGATAAACTGTCTTTAAATCAATATTTTAATCACTGTATGCAGTCTAGTTCAACGAATCAACGCATGTCTTCACCAGCAATCTGGAATTCACGCTCTTTTTTAAGGAAAACAAGGATCATGTTCTTTACTTTATACTTTGCCTTTAGCACACCAAATTACCTTGACCACATCATTCCATTCTGCAATACGCAAAGACAGATCACTAATTATTTGTTGGAGGAAAGCTGTTCTATGTCACACTGTTATGAAAAGAGAAAATACTGTGAAAAATTTCCTTTCATTTCCCTTCCCATTTAAGGAAGTTCAGGTAACTGACTCTATACTTTCTCATCCCCAAGTCAAAAAGCCAAATGCTTTAGGTTAGATATTTCAAAATGTATACATCTTTACATTAAATATTATTCCTTCTGAAATATATTTTAAAATAAAACTGAAATCACAGCAATCCATTTTAGGGCATAAAATTATTTATGAAAATGAATGTAAATAAAAGCAACAAAAAAGAAATCAGTCTTTAGGTGTTTTCTGCTATAATCTCAGAGAAGTGGAGAAAGGGAAAATTAAATGAAGTTAATAAGTGGCATTTCCAAAACAAACAGAAGGAGCTATTTCTTCACAGAGTTAAAAGTCAAGCCATGGAACTCCTTGCCACAGGACATTAAAACTTTACAGAGGTTCAAAAAGTGATCACTTTTTTGGAGGAAAGAGAAAACCTGGTTGGGGAGGGGGGCAGACCACAATACAGCTGAAAGCTGCTAGATAAAAAAAGACACCATTGCTGATTCTCCTTGCCCAAAAGCTTTCAGATCTCCAGAAGGCAGAAAAACATATATGGGAAATAATGTCACAGACTTCTCAAACTTCTCCCTAAATAAGCATCTTTCTTCAGACAAGCTGGAGAAAGGAGACTAGGTTAGAAGTGGGTCTGGCCCAAATCACTGTCGTCGTCATAAGCTAGACTGCTAAAGGTATAAAGAAAAGATGGGTGAAAACCTGGAAATAGTTTGCTCAATGACTTACCTAGCATCTCGGACTGTGACAGTCTCACAGGTGGGTGCTAAACACTATACATGATTTTTCCATGGGTTTTAATGGGGGCAGTTCAATGATTTTCAAAGTTGTAAAAACACTAGGAAAAGCAGGAAAACTTGTTCTCACATTTTAAACTAAGAATAAAAAAATATCTGAAGATAAAATTCACTGGTTTTTTTAAAGCACAGTTCGCAGTTCAGTTTATTATAAGCAATATCTCAAAAGAAATCCATTTTCATTTCAAAAATCTTTTTTTTTTCTTCTTCCCCATTTAACATATATCTAGCATATTTATCCTGTAAGTGAAGTTACCTTTAAAAAATTACATATTGCCATCTTTATGCACTTAATTGAACTGAAATATGAACTGGACACAAATAATGAATTTTAGAAGTCCTAAAAATAAATTAATCAATTTTCCACTTTCATGGGAAACTATAAAAAATTATTATTTTTGTACATGTTAAGATCTGTAATTGCTTTAAAAAATGTGTAAATGTACCAACTGTGTTTAGCAATAAATAAGACTACTACAGCAAAAGTGTATTTATTTGAAAACAAACATTTACTATGGACACCACCTTTCTTTAGGAACGTAAGAAAGCAAAAACCTGATGATTAATATCCATGTAAGTCTAGATATTCAAATCATGAAGTTTTCTGTTACCATCAGATATATCATGCTTAGAGAAACATTCTCTAATAGTAATACAATTATAATAATACAGATTAGCTCCTACAGCCTGTACTTTCTATACTGTCATCGGTGGTTGCAAATAATGGACAGTGATACTATTAAAAAAAGCTTCCAGGAAACTGAGAAAAAAATCCTGCCCCAAAAATACTTAACAAGAACCCCTTGACAGAGCTTAATACGTTTTTCTGGCACATGGTATCTACTTTCTTGACCTTGAACAGATGTATTCATGGAGCTTTCTTAAAGTTCACAGATCTAGAGCTGAAATTCTGCAGACCTCTCTGTACTGAAGTCATCTCAAGGTGACTGTGGTTGGTATTTCCATTTGATTCTTTTCTGACCTACAGGAGCACAACGAAAAAAACAAGTCTCTATCTGAACAAGATTTAGAGCAAGAAAACAAAGCCCTTTTAATTCTGATTTTAGTCAGCATAGTCACTTCTCTGATTTGTCTTGAACTAGTTATCTAGGTCAAAATACCATCAGTTCCTAAGACAAAAATTTCACTTGAAATTCCAAGCTGGGACCCATTAATGGAAAAACAGAAATAAATATACAATGGCTTGAATTTTTTACCTTCCAAGGACTGGCACTGTAGGTTGTACTGATCCAGAATGTTTAGAATTCAATGTTATTTGGATGGATCAGTTTAGGAAGATAATGGAAAAGACAATGAAAAAGTACTGTATACCTGTTAAGTCGTAACATTCAACGTTTACTATCAAGTCTTTCAGCACTGTGTGTAAGATGCATGCTTTCACCAGTAACAAAGACATGAAAGAGAATCTCAACAGCTCTAACCTGACTACTCAATGCACTCTAATTTTTTAAATAAATGCAGTTTTCGATTTTTGCAGTCCCTTCCCCAAGATAAGCAGTAATAGAATACCCTGAGTGCTTGCACAATGAGGAGCTCCTTCCTCTCCATCCTTTAAACAACACACAAAGTTGAACTTTGAGCTCAACTGTCTAAAACTATTTTTTTTTTTTTCTTTTTTCTTGAGATGGCCAATTTAGAAGCTTGTGAGTAATGCACATAGTACATTTTACCACTTTTCAGTTTGGAAAGACAAATATTTTCCATGTAGGCCTGGTTCTTTTGTCTCAGAGAAAAGGGTGGTCGGACTGCAGCTGAATGAGACACTTAACAACACTGCTCTCAGTGAGGTAGCACAAAGGAACAGCTGCCTTCCACTGACCCATCCCAGTTCTTTTTTCCTTCACCATTCTACTTACTTCCAGTCTTTCTCCACCAACAACCTTAATCTTTCCTACATTTTGCTCCCTCTCCTTCTTGAAAATCACTCTGTTGCTCTTTCTAAATATCTTCAGTCCTCCAACTACTTTTCTCTGCTTTGCTCTGTTTATTCAAGTGTTGCATGCTGAGGATCAACAGGGCCTCTGTACATGTAATTGCAATTTTAAACAATGAATTTCTGACTGAAAGCAGTAGAAAAGTTTAAAAAGTGACAAAGTCAACTGATATTCAAGGCAGTCTCCTCTTTCAGCACTAGCTGCAAAACAATCCTCAAAACCAGAGGATGAATACTAGTTTTCCTACCTTAGAAATAGCTGCTATTCAGAAAGATGAAAGCAAGCCAGCCTTTCAAGGGCAGGTTTACAATCACACAGACACGTCACTCCTCATCGTGTTCCTCAGTGGTTCAATCGACCGTACCTGAATGTGCATTATGTCAATAAAATTCTACATATATCACCGATTTTATCTATTGCATGCATGCAATGAAAAGGGAGCTTAAAAAATGGAGGAAAGAGTGACTGAGAAAAGTAATTCTCTTTCCAACCTGAGGAAACTTTAGACAAATTTGCCTTTGATAATCGACTGAACAAGCTGCACTGCAAGCATCAAGGGATGGTGCAGGGATATCTAGCAGGTGCTGCAGTTTATCACAAAACCGTCTAAAATAATTGGAAGTGACAACCAGCACTACCACAAATGATTTATTAGTCTTTCACTCAGCTTTTCAGCTTCCTCAGGGCCAGAATAAATAATTTACCAACTCTGTATCTTCCAATCATTAATTCTTCCCTGTGCATCCAAACTACATTTAACTCTGCTGGGTTCGGTGGAATTAAAAACACAATATGAAGACTTTTTCCCCCCCAAGTATAGTATTATCTGACTTTATCTAAAAGTAAAATTGTCAATCAAAATTTATATCGGTGATAGAAGGATTAGAGCTAGCAACTAAAGTTGAGTTACAAAATATCTGCAGAATAAAATGAAAGTTAAACTGAAGAGATATCAACCATCAAATGCTCCCAGGGGGTCAGGCGTGTTCTCAAGATATAAAGTACTGATAGCGTCTGAAGATATTGATTAGCATTGTTTTTCTGATCCATAAACTAACATTAGTTACTGACAAACATCTTACAAGTCCCACATGGTAAATGCAGGATGAAAACACTGGACAGGAAACATTCAGCAAATAAATGAAAAAGGGGATGAGGGCAAAATGGAAGGATTAAGCATGAATAGAATGCCTTCATAAGAAGGCAATACTTTTTGAGGAAATACATTAAAGATACAAGATTTACTAATGCCCTTGTGTTCATATCACGAAAAGGAATAGAAAAAGAGTATTATACAAGGCAGAATTAGAAACTGGGAGTATAAAATAGCATAAAACCAAAGTACACTTTCAAATTTAAAACAGAATATATAAGGTACCATATTCCTATTAATTATGTAGAGAAAACACAGAGAAAACAAAATCACACCCTAAATCCATTTTTGATGTAAGCTAGTCTTGTCTCATTAAATCAGCATCTATGATTAAAACCAAGATCATTTTTGGTACATAATGTATTGCATTGTTAGAGCAGCATCTGTTTGTTGCACAGCAACACATTTTTCAGCTTTAAGAAACTGTACTTATATAGAAGAAAAAATCCAGACTTTGAAGATATAAAAATATTTTTACTTCCAAAAGCGTTTTGTACTAAAGGGGTTAATAACATTAATGTGCTAATATTTTGCATTCCAAGAAGAGGCTTCAAGCTGTTGGAAACATACAGAAGAAAAATTTCATGGTACTAACGGCTTTCTTTCAGTCCTATGGGACTGAGACAACTCAAACTTTAAGTGCTTAGAAGAAAAGCTCTGTAAAGCTATGAAGGCTAATCAATAGGGCTTTCACCAAATGATAATACAGTCTGAAATGAAATAAATTGGCCGTAACAAAAATGCCTTACCCTTTTTCTCATCATTAATCTCAATATAGAGAAAAATACAGTATGAAATACAAGCCCAAAATAGCTGACGTACAAATATGTTTTCACACTACTTTTAACAATATAAAAATTTTCTCAAATACAGGAAATTTAAGATTATTTATCTGAAATCAATTAATTATCCTTTGAATTCTCAAGCATCAGTTAATCTTTTTAGTAAGACTGTAAAATCTGTATTGCAATTTTAGTGTACAGTAGGGTATTTCCTTTCTTCGTTTAAAACACAGATCATCATCAGCTGCAACCAACCAAGCATAAGCTGAACTCAATTTCCCAAAAATTTTAAGAGAACAACACTGTTATAAGGACTGAGCATTTTTATCACTATGACAAGGGATATTCTAAAACAATCCTGAACTAAAAAAATGCAATATTGTAAATAAAACAAAACTTGGAGAAACTAAATCACGGGCAGAGTATTGACATCTATGCTTTCCTCAGCAGTTGGACCAAAAAAGCCTTTGAAGAACTTAGGCCTTGGTAGACAGAGGGAACATACTTTGGGAAGCCTACCAAAGACAAAAATACACTTGATCCCAGCATCAGATCACTGAGTCAAAAGTCATTTGTCCTCAGATTCAGTTATTTAGATTCATAAAAAAGTACTTACTGTGACCAAATTAAAAAAAAATTTACAAAATATGTTGCCTGCTGGTCATAGAAACCGGACATAGGCTTTACAAATAAAGAGATCCAGGAAGCTGTTTTGTCATATAACTTCTGATGCCAACTTATATTGGAAGCTTTCTTGAACAAGTGCATGGACTATTTGACTTAGGGAAAAATGGATCTGGACACCAATTCCCTTAATAAGAGTTTTGAATGCCAATATACAATGAATTTTTACTGCTATACAGGTTTTCTTATAGGTTGGGGGAAAAAAAAAAAAAAAAAAACCCACAAAAAAACCACCCCAAACCAAATAAAAAAAAAAAAAAAAAAAAACAAACCCACAAAAAAACCACCCCAAACCAAATTAAAAAAAAAAAAAAATCACAAAAACTGTATGTCCAGACTTCACTTCTTGAGTTTGTTCATAACCTTATACAAAAGCATTCCAACAAAGTGATAGCTGGTCACATAAAATAATGGGCTAATATAGAGGTTGAAACAATTTTGGTAAGAAAACAGGATCAATCCTTGATCTTCTTCCAATTAAAATTCAGTTTTAGCTACTGATACAATCAGAAACTTCCCAAATGACCTCTCTCACATACAAATGATTTAGTAATGTTTTAAGTATTTAGACTTACTTAGACTTTGTTCAAAGGTGAAGCAAAAAAGATTAAAAAATGGAGGTGAGAAGTATCAAGCCCAAGGAGGAAAGTAAATCAGCCTTAATTGACCCAGTTAGAAAGTTTCACTGAAATCTTCACTGCCTCTATAAGAATGCAAAGAAAGTGTACAAGGAATTCTCATACAAAGTTCTCAGCGTATAAGAAACTAACTGCAACTCTCCATGCTCCTATCAGTTCTGGGTCTATCTATAGTCAATAATGTTTGTTTATAAAAAATGTCCCTAAGGGAGCACTGGCTAAATTTATAATTGCATTTATGCCAAAAGAAGAATCATGTTGGCAAATGTCAGTTTTGACAAAACATCCTCACCTAAGGCACAGGTTCACAGATTTTCTCGCTCTCAGTCACTCTTGGTGTGATTTTTCATCTCCATCAATCTAGTTTCCTTTCCTCACACTTTTTCATCACAGCTATTCGTACATTCTGACAAAACCTTGAGATGAAGAAGAAAGGAACACTCAGTTTTATCTGCATTCTCCATTCAGTAAATCTGTCATCTTCACTTTACCAAAAGGAAGTGAGGCAGAGGAGGGCCAAGAGTGCACGTGGCAGTGAATTACGAACTGAACTTGTCATCTCCCAATTCTCACAGCAACACTCTGCAAGGTATACAAATCAACAATGCATCATCATTACCATTTTGGCAGAAAGCAAAGGTTAGACCTACAAGACCCTCTAGAGCTTCCTTTTAACCTCAGCTACCGAAGACCTTTTTCTGTCCACCACCACCAAAAAATAGCAACCAAAGCTAACTACATGGTATGCAAGGTAAGCCACAGTTATGAATCCTGCCAGGTACATTTCTGAATAGAAACCTTAAACAAGAAATTTTCAACAGCCTAGAATAAATAAGAGAGACTTTTCTTTAAGAAAATGCTCATGAGAGTTCTTTGCCTTCCAAAACCAATGCTTTGAAATATTTTTAAGCAGAACTATATAACAATGTCTGTAAAAATCCATGCAAGCTAATAAGAATCAGATAACTTCTTGACCTAATTCAGGGTTACAAACCAAAGTCTGGTCACTAGATGTTGAATTGACCTCTCAGTCATCTGAATTGTCGTAAAGGCTTCAAACCACTTGAAGCCTCAGGGCAGCACGGGGGGCAGGGGGAAGGGAAAGAAAACCCCCCAAAACCCTAGAAGCTCACTCCCAGGTGTTTCACCAATGAAAGTCTATCACATCAACTTAAAATACTTGACAAAAATTGTAAAAAATAACCCATTTTCCCCCTCCTCTTGAAGGAGACTTTTGATTATTTGATTTTAGTTTTAGTTTTAACACGCAAGTCACTCAGCTAGTCAGCCCAGTCAAGCCAGCAATGTGCAAAAGTCTGATTTTGAAGAAAAAAATTTTTGTTATCACAGTTCTTAATTGCAGACATTCAGGTCTGTCCTCCTGTAAAGTCTTCTTTTCTTTCTATATATAAGGATCATCCTCAAACACTGAAATGGATGAAATAAATTGAGATGAGATAGGAAGTGACATTACATAAGGGAGTAAAGGAGGTTTATTATTTAGTAGTAGAAACAGGCCTTATTCATGTTGCCCACATCTTGGAGGATGTATAGTTTCATCCCTGAAATAAAACAGCCATTTTGAGTATGTACACCAGCATATGCTATAATCTTTTCAGTATTCTGCACAAAAAAAGTGTTGCACAAACCACTTCATTTTCCTATTTCATACAACAAATAAAAGGCATAGTAAGTGCCGAGTGAAAAATCATGCTCTATGTAAAGAAATTCCCAGACTTATGGAATAACATATTCTTGTAATCAGCATAACAAAGGCAGCATGAGAGAAAGTAACTCAACTTCTAATCACGTTTTAGCTAACAGGTTGGTAGACATAACCATATGGAATAAGCAACGCCTCTTGTAATGAATGAATGGAATGCACTTCAGCTGTGTCTTTGCTGTTCTTAAATTATTAAGATTATGGGCACACTATCTACTTGAGAACAATGTAAGAAAGCTAGAACATTGCAACTTCCAAAGCTCAAATACCATCAAACACAAGGGCTCTAGATTGCTCGAAATGTCCTACTCTAAAATTAAAAAAAAAAAAAATAAAATAAAATCAATAAAATCACTAAACTTCAGTTCTAGTTCTCTTAATATATTTAAAAAATATAATTAAAGGTAAAAAACTGAGTATCAAAAAAGTATGACAAAAATGAAGCCCTGCATCACAGGACTTTTGGCAATTCCTCCATGCGACCTCTTCCTCCTCCAGTCTTCCTTCCATATATTTAATCACCTGTTAGTAGAAATTTTTGTAGAACTGATTGTCAAAAAGAAATAGTGAGGATAATCATGTTTTCACAGAAGCATTGTTAATAATGCATGAGGAAATGAAAAATATTTAGTTGCAATTTTCTAAGCTTTTTAGCAAAATATTCAATAATCTCTTGCTTCATATACAATATCTGGGTAAAAATAAGATCTCCACCCCAAATTCCTTCTACCTCATCAGACCAATGACCAATTCCTAATATCAGAAAAGAAAGTAATTTTTTAACTATTCCATATCTTCTACCCCTTTCCCCTTTTCTTATCTTTAACAATTTAATCTATGAGTGGAACGATCCCTTGGGGAACACTCCCTATAACTCCTCTCACATTTGCAGGTCCTGGTCCTCATGGTGGACTTTAACCATGCCAGTACATCTTGAGGAATAATACAGCATGGAACAAACAATCCAGATGTTTTCTGGAGTGCATTGACAACAACTTCCTGACACAAATTATCAAGGAGCTGTTGAAGGGGAGGCTTTCTGCTGGACCTCATACTTACAAACAAGGAAGAACTGATCAGGGATATAAAAGCTGGAGGCAATCTTAGCTGCAGTGACCATGAGATGGTGGAATTCAGCATCCTGAAAGGAGGGGGGCGAAAACAGCAAAAAGCAGGATCAAAACCCCAGACTTACTGAGACTCTGACCTGTTCAGGGATCTGCCTGGAAGAATCCCATGGCAGGTGGTTGTTAAGAGAAGGGTCCAGGAAAGCTAGTTGACTCTCAAGGATGCCCTCTTCCAAGCTTAAGAATGGTTCATTCCAAAAAGCAGGAAAGCAAGCAAACATGGCAGAAGGCCTGAATGGATGAACAAGGACGAGCTGGGAAAACTCAGACACAAAAATAAAGCATACAGGAGAGGGAAACAGGGACAGGTAACCGAAGAGGAATATAGAAACATCATCTGAACATGCAGGGATGGGGTCAGGAAAGCCAAAGCCCTGCTGGAGTTGAATGTGACAAGGGATTTGAAGGGCATCAGGTAGATCAGCAGCAAAAGGAAGACTAGGGAATGTGTGGGCCTACTGCTGAATAGGAACTTGGTCACAAAGGACAAATAAAAGGCCAATATCCTCACTGCCTTCTTCACCTCAGCCTTTACTAGTGACACCAGCCTTCAGCAATCTCAAGTCCATGTCAGTGTGAAAGTCCAGGGCACAGCAGACTGATCAGGCAGAGCAGGATCAAGTTTGGGAAAATTTAAACAAACTGGACGTACACAAGTCTACGGACCCTAAGGAGATGGACTCACAAGTGCTGAGGAAGCTGGCTAACCTCATTGCAAGGCCACTCACAATACTCTTTGAAAGGGCATGGAAATCACAGCATGGTCCTAAGGACTTGAGGAAACCAAATGTCACTCCTGTCTTGAAGGAGAGCAAGGAGGATCCACGGAACTACACGCTGGTCAACCTCACATCAATAACCAGAAAGAATTACCCCATGTATCACACTACAGGCTGAGACAAGCATCTGGAAAGAAGCTTTGCAGAAAAGGTCACAGGTATCGTAGTGGACACCAAGTTGAACATGAGACAGCAATGTGTCCTCACAGCAGAAAAAAAAAAGCCAAGATCATTAGGAAGAGTATCACCAGGAAGTTGAAGGAGGTGATTATTCCCCTTTAGACAGCACTAGTGAGATGCTTCTGGGGTCCTGTATGCAGTTCTGGGCTCCGCAGTACAAGAGACACATGGATTTATTAGAGTGCATCCAGCAGAGGGCCTGAAAGATGGGTAAGGGTTTGAACCATATGAAACATGAGCAGATGCTGAGAGAGATGGGATTGTTTAGCCTTGAAAAGAGAAGGCTCTTTGGATTTTCTTTACTTCCAGACATTTCTGATAGGAAAGAGTACAGAAGATGCACCCTGACTCTTCTCAATGGATACAAACACAAGAAATCTCATTTAAAACTAAGAAACAACTTCTTTTACCATGAGGATAACCAAAGACTGGAACAGGTTGTCCAGAGCAGTTGTGGAGTCTCCATCTTTGTAGATATTCAAAACTCAACTAGACAATGTCCTGAGGAACTTGCTCTAGCTGGCCCTGCTTTGAAGTGAGCGCTTGGACTAGATGATCTCCAAAGGTGCCTTCTGACCTCAACCATTCTGTGATTCTGTAATTTGATTTATGGGAAACCAGAAATGTTTTTGCTCAAGCTTTTTGTATTTAACAGGTATTTATACATCACTAGTGTTAATTATATAGAAATCAGCAATAAGACTTTACATAGCTGGTTAGTGTAAGTTTTCCCAAATCACTGTATTCACCTTATTTTTAAAAATATATTGTTACATGCATTATTCTTCTAGGTGTTTTTTTTCAGACTCTGAAAGCATGACATGAACAAAACACGACTTGACAGCATGATCTTCATGAAATAGCCACACAAAAATATTTCTTTAAAATCAAAAATACATATATACACATTGACACATACCTTGAATTTACTAGAGCATGAGTTTTGAACACAGAGTATTTCCATATTCATCATTCACGTTTGCACCAGAAGAGTACAAGAACTGGAAAAAATTTCTTTGTAGGGAAAAATTTTGGTAAATGTTGAGAACCAAAGGCTTACAAGACAGATGAACTAATGGAGGTGTATACGAGAAAACTTACAAGATAAAATTTGAATTTCTATACACAGGATGTCAACTAAGCCTTATAAATTATGCATCAATTTTTACCTTACACAACTTTGGAACACTGAAGAAACAATGCATCACAGGGAAATGACTTAAAAAAAGCTCTATCATATTGAGCCAAATAGCTCATTTCTTTCAGACAATGCATGGTGTTTTTCTGCATTAGTTTTTCTGGTGTCTAAGAAAACTGTTTTTAAAATTTTGTTGGACTTTCTGAAGATCAACAAAAGTAGAAATGAGTAAATCTGAGTTAGAAGTAACCAAACATGTTATAATTTGCACTCCTGCTGTTGCAAAATAGATAAACTTCAGAGACAGTAAGTGATTATTACCCTGAGCGTTTAACATACCTGGCAGCAGTATCTTTTAACAGCATATCTAAGCACAGGCTCCGAGTGCTGCTTCATGACTGCCTCCTATCCCCTTCAACTGCCATTTTCTCACTCCTTCCTTGAACTAGCACTGATGTAGACAGATCAGAAAATTAATAAAGATTAAAACTAACATAGCAAAAGAATGATGCAGGCTGCTGCTTGTGCATCCATGCAAAATGGTGAGAACATGTAGCTAGGGAAAAGGGGCTTACCAAAGCTACCTTCTTCAGTTTCTGAAGTGATTCTCCCAATCAATCATCCTTACTATGCTTCAATTTATATTGTAGAACAGTATTTATTCAAACAATAATCAATCTAGTTGTCCCAAAACAAAGATGACTGAAAAAAAAAAATCACTTCATTTTGATCTAGCAAGGGTAAAATGTTCATATTATGCATATCATTTGCATTTTCAGCTAAGGCAAATTCTAGTCACTCAGTAGTAGCCGGAATATTTTATTTTTTTTAAATCACTTGCCCACATAAACAGTTTTGGAGTTGCCAAAGGAATTTTTGAGACTGCAAACCTAAATCAAGGTGTACAATCTCTCCTAAAATACACTATAAAACATTCAAAGAGCCAAGAACCTCTGGTTTGAATGTCTTACAGAAAAAAGAAACAACAGACTTTTTCTTTTTTTTTTAAAAAAGCCTTTCTAAAAGATTTCCCATAATTTCCATTGGCAATGATTGTGAAAGCTGAGCTGCATCTCTCCCCCAAAATGGCAAAACTTATACTTTATTGTTTTGCATTTAACTATTTAGCAATATTGCCTTCCCAAGGTCAGCTTAATCCTATTGATTAAAGTTTACATCATTAATAGCCTTTTATTCTCATCTAGAGCATTTTGCCACATAATTTTTTCATACTGTTAGTTCACAGAGCAAAATATCTCTCTTTTTGTTTCTGCACGTTTCTGAATTCTGCCCTGTCCCAAGGCATCACCAACAGCATCACCTTGATTCTCACAAGTTAAATGAAGGTAATTAACTCAGTTCAAGATCAGGATTCTTTGTCCACAAGAACCACAGGCAGGACTAAACTTTCCTTTGGAAAGTAAATCTAATTTGCCCTTTTTTTATACTGCTGACATATGCCTTAAAGCAAGACAACCAGAATAGTCCTACATTCAACATTAGCCAGTAATTTTAAAAATCACCTCTTTAAATTTACAGAAAGAGTGAGTCAGAAAAGAAAAAGGGAAAAGATCTTTCAAAAACAGCTGTAGCATGTAAAAGAAATTAGCATAAGTGACTGCAGGGAAAATATCGGCAAAAGGCTTGGAAGAAATCTGGCTTGGGTCACTGAAAAGAAAACAGAGGCAGATGCTAGGCTGCCTTGCCCAGGTCACTGCAGGGAGAACAACAGCTGGTTATGTGAGTCTTGCCTGGGACACAGAGTAGGTGCCTGATTCTACTGAACAATTCTTTAATAAATGCTTGATGGTTTTAGTTGGGAGAAAAGCTGAAAACCAGATGAATTTTTTTCTGGGTGGAGCTATGACAAATTAAGCCATTTACTTAGTAACAATACTTGGGTTTATTCTTTTTTTTATGTGTAGTTCTACAACCAAGAAAGAGAGTACAAATATTGAGTGGCTACACAGATCTACATCTGAAATAGAAATAAGAGTTTCTGAAGTGCTCTACCAAGTTATCAATATTTTAACAGCTCTTAAAAGCTGTTTTATAGTAGTGCAGATACTTTCAAGGTCTACATTCACTCCATATTAACTGTAGTATATCTTAAGGCATTTTATTTTCACATTCATATGGAGGTCAGAAGACAGAGTGTCCTCTGATCATCGTATCCGTGATCACTTTTACCTGAGAGTTAAAGAACTCCTTTTTATAACCCACCAAGCAATGTTAGAGTCAACTTAGCTGCTGTTCATCCATCCAAGGCTTTTATTAAAACTTCTACCATCGTAATTTCTAGATTGTGTTACAGAAAACTGAACTTACATTATGGATCCTGGTAAGCAGAAGAGAGTTTTTAAAGTGAATTTTTCCATGATTGCCCAGCTCCCCATTTCATGACTCATGCATTCCTTCCAATCATATTATTCATCACTCCTTTTCATGAAGGCAAGAAATTATAAATGATTACCATCTTGATTTGTCTAAGCACAGAAAAAAATATCTTTAGAATCAATGGACAACTCTACTCAATAGATCAGCTACTCATTCAAAATGTTTCACTGAAAATGCAGAATGTGCCTTCAGATGTGCCCGTAGTTTTACTAAGTGTTTTAAGAATGTATTGCATGCGCATGCATACAATAAAGGCTCTCTCTAAGAAAGAGTCTTAAGAGTAGTACTGTAGATTTTAGGTGCTTAAAGAGAAACAAAAGATATTTTTCTCAGATTGCTACCAAAATGTATTTCTTACTCCCAAGTTACTTTTACGTTCACTCCCAGGTAGTGTAGGTTTTTATTAAGAGCAAAGAGGCACAGCAAAGCAAACAGTACCCTTTATAAATTGTGAATGAGAAGGTTATGAAAATTATCTTCTGAACCAATTAAAAAAAGAGATAGCTTAGACATACCGTGACGAGGAGTTGCACAGTACAGAAACAAAACCAGTTCGGTATAGAAATAGAAAAAGTAAATTTATCTAGTCTAACAATTACAACAATTTCATTTGTTGGCTGCAAATTAGGAGAAATTTCAAAGAAAAGCTTATACATCAAGTTTCTAGACTATTCATACATACCAACTATATCAACGGAAACTATAATTCCAAAGGAATTACTTCTAGTTTACCTGAATCCACCAATGATATGAAATTCATATTAAAGTTTACTGTACAAGAGTTAAGTTTTGCAATATTAATCTAAAAAGCTCCCAACTTTTTTTTAATCAAATGTTTGAATTGATATAAATATGATAAAATGGGACAATCCCAAATGCCCAGAGTCTTTGAAAACTCTGGTCAACTGAAACATGGCAGAAACACACATGAGAAACAATATAAACAACCACACAAAAAGAGAGAATAACAAAGGTCTTTGCATAGATATTTTTGCTGTTTTCACAACCACTATATGGGATGTTTTTAATGTTTGTTGATCCTCTCAGCAGAGTAAGGAACATAAAATCCAGCTATAATCCTATGTTAAATGCAAGAGCCTGGGATAAAGGAAAGAGTCTAAAACTAGTATTTACTAAATATAATGCTGTAAGAGAATACATTCATCAACTTCAGTGCCACTATCAGCTTGTCCTAAGTTATGCTCAAATGTTTACAAGATCAGAATTTCATCTGAAAGGAAAAACATGTTTCAGTAGAGACAAGCCACCACACCAGGCACAGCGTTCTTCACTGAACTTCTTACATCTTCACCATATTGCTGACAAGATGTTAGAGGGTCTTTCTGGTAGGCATCTTAACATATATGGTAAGCTACTACATCTACATGTGGCAGGACTGAAGATGCTGGTGGTATTCCACAAGTGCGCTAACTTCATACAAGTAAGGGGAAGTTATACTAGCAAAATTGATTTTTAGCTTCATTCAGCAATGGAGACAGAATGAAGTGGGAGATGCATGAACAAAACTAAGCTGTTCTGACTACCACTTTTCTAGGAAGTCGCATCTGAGAAAGAAGTGTGTTGCTAGTATGAATAAGCTGTTAAAGCACTCCTGATGTAGACTTGACTGAACTCATTAAAATATATTTCAGAATCATTAAAAACTTTCTGGATTGGAGGTAGGTAAACTCAATGAACTGCCTTTCTGAACTTGCTGGTCATCTTTTCAGTACTACTCTTTTCCTGCAGTTAACATGCATTCAAAAAACCCACAAAGGATTGCTTAAAGTTTATATAATATTCACTACCTTTACTGAAATTTAACTCATTAACGTAGTTCTCACGAGGATTTTTTTTTATTTTATTTTTTTTTACTGCCTGCAGAATAGGAAGCAATTTCTCCCCAGAAAAGCTCATCATGCTATGTGGACAGTTTACATCAGGCAACTTTATGAAAATCATATAGAAGAAAGAAGGAGGGAAGACATTGTAAACCCCAAAAATATTAGATTGTGGTTTACTCTATGAACATCTGACAACCCATGTTTTTCATAAAAATATAAACCACTGAAAATAATGCAAATAGAGCAGAGAAGCGACACGTGTGTAGGTAGTAATAAAGCTGCTTACTGTTAAAAGGTTTTCATAGAACAGGCTGCTGGAGTTCAATATTCAAGTTAAAATTCACAGCTTACTATGTGAAGGTCTGACCATACGACTGTAGTATCTTCTAATGTTTTTTTCAGATAAAAAGTAACATCTATCATACAGTGAAAGATATGTATATAAATATGTCGTAAGGAGGAGGATATTTTAATAATATAATAGGATGATTCCACTCTGCTATAGCTTTCAGATGTCCAATACAAAGGACCCTGTGCTTCTCAAAACCACAGTGTCACTACCAATGTTATATCCGTAAGTTCCTATCATCATACTATTGCTTTCCATGGTTACACTATTTCCTCTCAAATTCACATTGTTCTACAGCTCCTGTCTCCCTATGATATCAGATCCAGAACAACTGCTTACTTCTTTTTGACCATGCTACAGAGTGCAATCCTGGACCTAGTGTGGTAACATTTTGCTGGCTGTACCCTCTTCCTCTTGCAGACATCCTCTTTCTAGATATGCTGCAAAGCTTTTTCTGTGAAATACACACAATTTCTACTAGCTTGAGGGGTTTTGTTGCATTTAGCTGGTCTTACTACAATCCATATTTTATGTGAACTTATATTTTGAATAATGTTTGCATCATTTCTTTTTAAAACATCATGCTTTCATCATTGTCAACTCTGATCAATCCTATATCCTTTAACACGGACTTCGAAAATGCATTGCAAAGCAGCTTCCCTACAAAGCAAAACAGAACTTGAATAGTCGTTTTACAAAGCCAGTGTATGTGTTTGGTTACAAATACTGGAGTATTTCTCTAGTATTTCCTTCAAAGGACTTTTTTAATACTTGTAAAGTTGGATTTGAGAGAGTGCTGATCCCTATTCTGTGAAGCAAGCTAGCGTCATTAGGATGACAAAATCAAGTCTTATTGTGGCAAGAAGAAACATCATTTAGTGTCAACAACACATTGCTATTGATTTGAACTCCTCCTTGCCTCACGGGTGAAATAACAAGCTCCTACACACAGACTCTCTAAGCATACCAATAGAGGAGAGAGGCAAGAAAAATACTAAAAATGGCTGTATTAAAGATACAGCAGGAAATATATGACTCATGAGATGTAAATTCTTTTATCTGTATGGAATAAATTGAAGAAGAGCTTAATATGGCTTCTGCAATTTCTATGGAGTTAGATTAGAACAGAAATACACCTACCAATAATACACCAGATTTAGGCTTCCCAACCAGCATCTCCTAACTGCTCAGCAACCTCTGTGAAACAAGCCAGCTTCGTTTTCATTATCTAATACGTGACTATTCATGTTTTTAAGACAACACCTTATTTTAGCATCCTGGTTGGCCGTTGCAGTGTAAGATGAGGAACTGATTGAGCATACAGCGTAAATTATCCTTTCACATTACTGGCAGCATCTCTGTAAAACAGAGCTAAGAAACAGTCTGTCAAAACGAATAGGTTAATTCTTTTTCTATTTCTGAACAACAGACTGCAATTTTCAGAAAAAAATCCATATCTTTCTTCTTAAAAGATACAAAAAAGAATAAAACCGTAGTTAGTCATGCAACATCAATATAAATACTACTTTGCACATTAATAGTTCTTTTTCTAGAACTTAAAGCTATGCCTTTAAGCAAATTTGTGCACCAAAAAGATGTAGTGAGATGAAATACTCCTTATGTTGTCTAATTGCACCCAAAATTTAAACTAATTTCAAACACTTTTGCAGCACCGAAGTTAGCATGCTAGAATTCCACAGTCCGTCTCTGAAAACATGAACAAAGTAACATACAAGGCATAAAAAAATTATTTCAAGATAACTTCTTTTTTAAAAAATACTGAAGGGTAGGGAACAAAGCTATTTTCATACCAGTTTCAGAAAATGGATGAGGTGTGAAAGAAATCTCTTGTTTCATGTGACCTTTGGCTGTACTTTCACTTGTCATCATTATGAAGTAGCTACTTTCAGTGCCAACACATAAGCTGCGTTATATTACCCTATAACAGTAGTAGCACATCTTTCAGGAAGTGTTTCATACTCTGAGAAAGTGGTGGCAGAGTGCATTGACAGCACTTACCTTTGTAACTGCTTATAATAGGTCTTATTCAACAATAAGACCTCATTTACACAAGGAAGTAAGAGTGATTGTACTAAATTTCATAGATTGTGTCGCATAAACTAGTATGTGTTGAGGAACTCCCCTGGAGTTCTCAGCTTCAGTGAAAACATTCAAATAAGGAGAAATGTAAATTTCAGATTGGAACTCTGCCCCAAATAATAATATTCAGAGCTTTGTTACTGTGCACAGACCAAAAATACTGCATCGTTACAATCTGCAACATACTTGACGTTTCTTAACGTATGTAATTAAGAAAATACTTCTGGAGAGCAAATGAATTTGAAATTCAAGTAAGATTAATAGAACAAATACGACAAATTTATGTTTTATACAATGGTAGCAAGCTGCAGAATAAAAATCACTAGCTATCATTATCTAAAGCTGTTCATCTAACACCGTAGAGAGAAAAACCATTGATACATACTGTACACACATTTTTATCCATGTATATAAATCAAAGGAAACAGCTTCCTTTAAGGCAAGCATATGAAGATACTAAAGCAAGATACAAATTAAATATTCATACATTCAATATTTCAAAATAAGGAATTTGGATATACACATGCATAATTTAAGTTCTATAGTGAAACCTGTCTACAGAGGCCATTTCTACTGTATTTCAACAGCATTGAAACTTGAAATGTACAATGCAGCCTTTTCCACGCTGTGTTAAAACTTTAAAGTATATAGTAATTCATTTCAAGCACTAAACATAGAATAAAGGCCACATAAAGTTATGCGCATGGCACTTTTGCAGAGGAACTGCTGCTCTACCCTATTCGTTACAGCTCTGAAACAGGGCTGTCAGTCACAGCGCTCTCCTGCAAGGTGCCTTCAGACTGCCCACGAGTCGCTCCTTGGGAACTGAGGTCAAATTGGCAACCTCAAGGTAAGAGGCTCATCGGTCCTGAAAAAAAAACCTTCACTCAGAATTGATTCCAGGTCAAATTTTGATCCCAGGCACCTGTTTTGAACTCCATAGAGCTGGTGCTCATACAGGAAGCCTAAAATTGGCCCCTCACACTGTTTTGATACATGCACTCAAGCCTCTTTGGAGAAAAAGATGAGATTTCAGACCTTTGTAATTGACAAGAGAAAGCAACAAAAAACAGGCTTCACAACAATATGTTGTGCACAAGAAATGACTCTTTCTGAACACAGAACCTGAGAGTACTTTAGATACAGTAACACAGAGATGCTAAATTTTCAGAGCTTGTAAAATCCTATGCATGCAAAACCATTGTGGAGGGAAAAAACCCTACTACCCACCTTCCCCCCTTGACACGTATGTTCTTGTGTCTAAAGATACCACCATTCCTCCCCAGGTGTTTAAAACCCTGCTGCTAAAAAGGAACTCTCCATATGAGTTATTAATGTGAATATATTATTTTCTTATTAGAACTTAAATCTATTAGTTCAAATACCAAGAGTCTCATTTAAAAAACATCCATTTTATATGGACAAAAATATCTCAAGTTAACTTTAAGAATAATTAAAGAATACTTAATAAGGGAAAAATAGAACTAGTCTGTTTCTACACGTTTTAAAGTAAACATTTATCTTTGCTCCTTAAAGGTCACTCATTTGATCTTGACAGATCTATGAAATAATAGAAGCAAAAGCTAAATAAGTAGAAAAGTGATATTAAGCAATATAGAGCTAAACAAAATTAGTATCTACATGGTAAATTACTACTTTGAAAACATCTATGGATTCTGCAAAGAATATACTTTTGCCTTAGAGCTAGTACTTTAATTTTCAAGAACCAAGAAAAAAAAAAATCAAAACTAGTCAGTAACAATGCAGCGTCGAAAAGCAATAAACTCAAAATTAAGTTATAAATAATTTAAAGCATGTCATGAAGATGTATTAATAATTCATCAGATAAATAATTTACTAAATAATCAAATAAATAAATAATGAAATACATAAATAAATCAGCAAATAAATAATTCTGCAAAATAACCTAAACAATAAGTCACGAAAACAAATGACAAACCTACAAAACTACAATGATTTTCTAAATTCTGATAGTTTTAAATAAACAAATGTATATAAACTAGATCAATCTTTGGTGGATAGAGAAATATTTTTCACTGCTATTGGTAAATTCCTGATTACACTGCACAAGGATACAATTTTAGATTTTACAAGAGTGCAGTTTTTTCCCTGTAAATTATTAACATGATTGCTACAATACATCCTGCTCTGTATTTTACATGTAATCCCTTTATGTTGCTCATTCCTCCCCCCCACCCCAAAATGAAAATGTCTTTACAACATTCTTAATTCACGTATTTAATTTTTTTCCTGGGTGCAGTACTTACAATACTGCAATAGCCTTCTTGGTGGTTCTCTTACTGTCTTCTGCAAACCTTCAGAAGTTTTGCTGCAGGGGGAAAACAAGTAGAATAACCTTAATTATTACAGATGGTATCTCATTCATTAGCGGATGACAACATTTTATTTGAAAGCACAAGAAAAGCTGTTTTATAATTCTACAAAGCAACTTAATGTGAAACAACCATTACAGTTTGCAGACTACCGAAAGTTTTTAGAAGTCTTTGGTGGAACGAGTTCAAGCAGACTGAGGCCTGTTTCTTGTATTTAAGCTGACACACAATCTGTGCAAACTGGCACTAATTCAGATGTAAAGACAAACCACGAGAAGGACAAAATACTTGGCTGACATCTAATGTTATCCTTGATTTTGGAAGTTCATAGTCCTTGAAAGAATACAGTGAGAACATTTAATAGCCACCATCTAAGTACATTCACAATTTAATTAGAAGACTGTACTCCAAAGCCAACATTGGCATCACAAAGGTCAAAATCCACTCATCTCCTGAATCAGTTTTCATTCTCCATTTATTTTAATGAACAATATTGACAGTCACCATAGTTTTCTTCAAAGTGGCATTCTGTAAATATAGCAGTTAAAGAAATGTGCCAGAAGCATAACCATGTTACTAATTTTTATCCATCCCGTCAAAAAGGTGTATTTGCTTTCTTCTATAACACACATTACAGGAAAGAGTGAGACATGGGTTTGTATTTCTTGATCTCCATGCAAGCCTGTAAAACTGAATGAATACATCAAATCTGAGGTTATATATTGTACATATCTATGTTTTTTTGCTACTTGGTTCAAAGGAAAACAGTACGCAGTGTTATATCTGCTGGTAAGATCTCTAACAGTTGATGGTGTTACTGTATTTCAGCATTTAAAAGTATAAAGGATAATTTACTCTTAAAACTACCTGGGCACATTATATTTAACAAGTCTCAAACTCTCTTTAGGGATTATAATAAGGAAACGCTTTGCTTAATCATAAATTTTATATTTATCTTGGCTAAACACCCTCCTTTGGATAGACTGCCATGTTTTGTCAAGAAAAATCAACACAGTGGAAATGAAGTACTTGTTCTGTTGTGTGGTCATTCAAAAGAGTATGTTGAAGTAATGTAAATGTGCACCAGCGCTGCTGATAATTTCATGCTCTCATACACTCATTTCAATTTGCTTTAAAAAGGACTATTCCTCCTGGCTAAATATAGTCATCATGAAAAAGCATACCTCTCCTTTGAGCTAGTAACACTGCAAGCCCCAAAACACAAGAGTACAAAAAACTTCTATATTTTAAGGATTCTGAAGCATTTTTTTTCCTCACAATATATGTTTCTGAAGTGGGACAAATGAGACTGGCTTTTTCGCTACGGTATTTTTTCTCTTTTAGTGCCCAGATTTCTGTTTGAGAACAATTCATTTCCACACCACATCTGCAAATCCCATCCACCACTAAACAAACCATACATATCCCAAATCCTTCTTTTTTTAAAGTAATGGATCCTTGTAAAAGCAGTATATACCTTCACACATTAAAAGACTTTGAGGATTACTGGGACATAAAACGGCTCAGGAATGATCCTGAGATTCTGGAATCAGACCTTCTCTATGAAGTACCACTTAGTTGTGATAGATCATCATAATTCATCTGTAGCTTGGCAGCCTCTGGTAGCAAACTGATTTTTCACCAGTGGGTTACAGTAAAGCAAAAAAATGTAATTAGTCGCCATTGTCTTAAAAACATTTTTTTTCTTCTCTTTAAAATTTGCATAGTTTTTAATTACTTCCATGTTTAATTTGGACTTCTAATCTACGGTTACAGAACTGACCTCCTCATACAACTCTTTCTGTCTAAGTTAAGAGGGTCATCACTCCCTGCTCAAATAGACATGTAAATCATTTAAAGAAAGGACACCCAACAGCCAATGACCTGGGATACAACCACCTTTCCGTCTCACAATCAAATGCAAGTTCCATCCTACACAAGAGGTAAAGGACAGAACCCAACTTTGATTCCATTCCTCTGTTCTGTCAGCTGGTCCTCTTCCGCCTCAACCCTCATACATAGCATAGGTGCCTTTACTCAACCGATCATGCAAAAGACTGGTCAACAGAAAACTAAAGCAAAAGGCAGTGCCATTCAGGTGTACTTCACTGAGCAAGAATACCAAAAATGGAGTAACTGTGCATTCTGTACTCTGCCCAGATTGAGAAGCTTAATGCTATAGTAAGGAGGCCACCTTGCTGGTACTGAAGTTATTTTGGGTGATAATGCAAGGAACTGAATTGTACCACATACCCAAAAATGAATTCCAGATATTTACAATGGCAAAATTGTAAGTAGGACTCACAGTAAAAAGCATTGAGCAACAAGATCTTCTATTCTCCACCTTTTGATACTGCCACCATCAGAAAGTTTCCTAGTCTGCAGGTACAAATCAGAGCAAAAGAAACTGCATAATACTGATGCTTCCCCTTGGGAACTCATGAACATTAGAAAGAGATTACCATGATTTCAAAATTTAGGACAAGAATTTTTTTTATTATTATTATTTATTTATTTTTAATGTTATGGGGTCGACACAGGAGAAAACAGAAAAGCTGGACAGATATGCTTAACCAAATTATAGGTAATACCAGATACTGACCACTATATTCTGACTAACATTTCAAGGATTCATTGAATTGTTATGAGTTACAGAGAATATTTTGCATTATCAATGGAAAAAAAAAAAAAAAAACAACCCTCACAAAAATCTGCAATGGATTATTATACTCATCAACTTAAACAATGTGTAAAACCTTTCCAGGTCAGAAGTCTCATTCATCTGCCACACTGCCCTCCTTCTATTTATTACAACTGATCTATTAAACTAAAAATTATCTCTTTCATCCACTTCACACAGAAAGATACTTTTGTGACTCCATACAGTACTTCATTAAATTTTTTAATATATCTCATGTTTGGTTTTTTTATCATAAACAGCAAACAAGTACTTGTTATACATATTGTGTAAGTCTAATTGAAAACTGTAGAAGTAACCAGTCTTACAATCAGTTATAGGATAATTTTGAGCACATTCCTTCTAAGAAATTTGAGTATTTCTTGAGCAACTTTTAAACAGCTTCTTCCTACTGTCTCTCAATAAAAAATCAATTTTAAAATATTGAAACATATAGTAAAATGGTAAATCCCAAACTACTGAATCAACTGCTATTGATACAACACATAGCTCACTGGACTGTTACGACCAATGTTTCCTGGTCGATTTTTAGATAAAAACAAGCAGATTACTAGCAAAGGTTTATCTCAAATTCCCACATGTATAGCATGTCACATTAAATATATGCAAATCAACCTCTTTCTCCTCTAGTTTTTTTTGAGCTGACAACTCGTATGACCTGAAGCCATGGTTAACGATTACAATTATTTGACTTTCATATTTATACAATCAGTCATCAGATATGCATGTTAATTGATTTTAACAGATAGTTTTGTATTCTAATGATCAACAGTAAGCATACATTTTACCAACCTCTTGATTTATAAGAAAATAAAACTTACATCAGTTTTCACAATTAACCCTTCATTGTATTGATCTGCAATATTCACTGTGGGCTTCTCCGTAACACATTATCCTGGAAGTACTCCAAACTATGGGATCTTTCTTATGGTAGCAAAATTTGATTTTTCCAATTAAAGACACTCTTCAATTCTGTTTAAAAACCACAATTACTAACCTATTTAAACAACGCATTGTCTTATTAATTAGAAATGATGAAACAACTAATGCTGAAATAAAGGGACTGGGCAAAAAATTAATTTACAGTTATTTCATATTCCCATTTTGCTACTTAAAGTTCTTTTCTCTTTTTCAAAAAGAGCCTTAGTTGTGCACTTCTTGATTCTAATAAGCCCTCAAATGTCATATACGTGACAGAGTACAACCCTTCATTTAGGATCCTTATTTTTCAAGTAACATTCTTAAGGCCAAAGCATTTCTCTGTTGCCACCACAAAATGTATTTCTGAACCAGCTACTTTTTTTTTTTTCCACACGGCTGAAAATTTATTCTTTGAAGTTACATTTTTATTTCAGATGCCCTATTTATTAAAGCATCAAATAGAAAATTACAAATTGCACAGCTTTGGCACATGAAGGATTAACTACTATCTAAGTTTATACAGTGTCATCACCTTACACAATTAACGGTGGTTGGTCTTTGAGGATATTCATATATAAGAGAGCATATATTACATCTTACTCTCAAAAAGATCAGATCATGTCTTATTGCATAGAAAGGCTCTCCCAGTTTAGGCCTTAATTGTTGTTGCACTAAAGGCTTATGGTCCAAATTTGGTGAAGCAAGAGCTGCTGAATTCCTCTCTTGGTACATTTTAATACCGATACAGATATTTTTGCTTCTGTAAAACACAGAATCTTTCCACTTGCTATAAATAACTGAACGAGGTGCTGAGTCTATTCATCTTTTATCCAGGTGAGTATCACACACTCCAAGTTCTGCTACCATTCTCTTTTTGGCTGTCTGCTCCCATTAGTTTCAAGTCAAATTTATCCATTATGAGCTTTTGAGGTACATTCCCCAAAACAAAAAGCAGCACAGAGACATTAGAGCACTCATCTCGGATATATAATGCTGATTCAAGTTCCTATGATGTATCACAGACAGAAGAAACTTAAAACCATGTTACCACAATCATGAACAAGCGCCTCAACCTCTAAAACACTGTTTAATGGACTCTTCTGATTTTTAAAAGATCTTGATTTCACACTGAACATGAGAGAGGTACTGAATATATGAAGGATTATGATGCTTGCTTGTTATTTTTCTTAAACTAAGGTCTAGCATTATGGCAAATACTGATGCAAATAAATTCTCTTCAATTTTTCCCTTACTGGGAAATACCTTCCCGGTGTTCAACAGACCTTGACTTTATCCTGAACATAACAGGAAAGTCTGGGGGTCTGCAGAAAGGGGAAATCCATCCCACCCTCATTACTAACCCAGTTAGCCAAAGCAGGCCTAGTCTGACTCATAAGTACAGCACATTCATTTAATCTAGAATTAATATCAACATCTTCACAAGATGCCCAAACTTACATTAAGGTGGAAACAAAAAAAGAAAATACTGTTTACAACTATTTTCAAAAAGTATGTTAGTTGCTCATCATAAAGATCAATGATTAGAAGTAGAATATGACTAACAATATCCAGTGTATTTATTAAAAACTGAGAGGAAACAAAAAGTAGAAAGCAAGTGGTGACACCTTCTGATGACAACTTTATGTAAAGAATTGCACCTACAAGAAATTCTGCAGTTAAAGGTTAAGTTAAGGCTATGAGTAAAAAGATGACCAATAAAATGCAGTCTGGGAAATGAGAAAGTAGCATAGCTAGAATACATCCAGCTATAAGGCAAACGTTATGAGTGCAGTTACAGCATGCCACCATCCAGACCACTATGGCCAGTTTGGATCACTGAGACTTAAGGGGATCGTGACAGAGGGAACTGGGAAAAAAAAAATCCAGATGCTTAATAAGTGGCTTAGTATCCAACCGTCACTGCATAATCTTAGTCACAAAAATGAAGTTGAGATCTATGAAATACAGAGTATCAATTGCCATCCTGACTCTGCTGCACAGTAAGACGTTCTTTTGCACTATTTTACACATAAATAAACATGGAAATGGATAGTAAGTTTAATACAACTAGGTAGATAAGTTTAACTATCTGTATCCAAAGGTGATTCAATTCGGTTAAAAATCATCAAGGATAAGGGGTTTCCATTGTCCTTGATGGAGAAAGAATAGCCTTTATGATGTTTAGTTAACTCCATACCAAAAAGATTTAACTATTTCATAACTCATTGTATAACCTCAACTAAGAAAAAAAATGTATCATCTATCAGCTGGATCAGTTCCATACAGCAAAGGCATGGAAAGAAAATACCAAAAAAGAACAGGGGGAGGACAAAAGACATAATACTTCTTGTGATGAAAAAGTGATATAAACCCATACATAGGTCATCTAAATGTGATAAAGACCACATTCATAGAACCTCAAAATCATCAGTTTGTGAAATGGAAAACCTTATACAACCTCCAGGATATTTTATTTCTACCAACACCTGTAACATTTGCACTCTCTAAATCTCACTCCATTTTATAGCGATGACTAAATTTCACTGGACTTACTAATAATAATAAGAAAAAGATTAATAAAAATGACAATAGTTTGTGTAAAACTGACCCACTACTCTGATGCTCCCTGTCTATAGCTAAATGGTACACGAATACTGCGTAAGCAGCCAAATGCTGCTTCTGACAAGATGATTCCTTCTGAGACAGCCAGTGTCATTGGGAGAACTATTGCTTGTGGCATCCAGATGGACAAAACACAGAAACTTCACTGCTTAAAAAAAAAAAAAAAAAAAGCTGCACAGCTTCTCTTAGAACAAGTGAGTATTTCAGAGAGAATCATCAAGTTAGTGAATGCAAACCACAGCAGAAAACGGCTGCAAATTTCAACCCTGTTAGTGGATAGATGAATTTAGGGAAGAGGATGTAAGCATCATCAACGTAGGACAAAATTGCTGGGTTTTATTTTAAACATGCTTAAACTCAACGTTTTAACTTAAATATTTAAGAATGATTTTAATCTGTACGTTTTACATCTTTTGCCACCTGAAGCTGGTGATCCAAATGTCTAGAATAGCATATTTGGAATGCTGAGTTATATTAACATCATACTAACTATAGCAGTTCAATTTCAACAAATTTCTCTGGGTTTTTGCATATCACTGAATAAATTACTCTGGAATTAGCTTACTTTTCTTGAAGGCATTATATGAGATTATTTCTTAGTCTCCTCCTCTTTGATTTAGTATACCTCTTAAGATAATTTATTAATGTTTTGGATATCTCATTCATCATCCATTATTACTGGTGTCATAAATTAGAGGAACAAAGCACTGAACTATACACTTTTTCCATATTCATCAATAAAATGGCCACCTCTGTTAGCAAGCACAGTAAAAAAGAAGTTGACTTATCCACTAGAGTGAGACTGGGAGCACTATTCTAACTCAAATTCCCAAACAGATCATTAGATTTATACTATAATATGTTATTAGTGAAGCAGGGCTTCACTTTTATATTTAAAAGAATAGAAACACCTGGTCTGCAAAAGACAAAAGTACGTCAGGAATTGCTACGTCCTGTAAATTACTCAGACGAATTAGGAGGCTGATGAATACCAGTCTTGTATGAAAAAAAAATGGATTAACCATTGAAAATGCTGTAATTTTGCCAGCATACTATACAGTAAAAAGGGGAGGAAAGATTCAACTAACAGAAACTTAAATGGCAGCATTTAAGTCAATGATATTATTTCTCAGAAGACAAATTACCTAAACCAGTGGTAAGTAGGAAAAACAAAGTCCCTTGCCATCACTTTTTTTTTTAGGACACCCTAAACACAAAGGACATTGGAAAATAGAATTGTGAAGATTTCAGAAGATTTTCAAGATAATGATCATTAATGGAATCCTATCAGTAATAAGTTACATAGCAGTATACTATGATATATAAAATACCTGAAGGAAGACAGAATTAATGTTATTATGAGAACATTAACTACTGACTTAACAAGATCATTATGTCTGCATTAAATTATATGTTTGAATTAAGTCTGAATATCCAGAAATTCACTTTTTGTTATTTTAGGCAAAGACTCAGTTTATATATTTTGTACACATTCACTGCTTATTCCTTTAAATAAAACTAAATCTCTCATTAAGGCAAATTAATATTTTACATGATATAACAGTACTACACTCACTTCTTTTCTAACTGTTACATGAAAAAGTTTGAGTCAGGTTTAGCAATTCGTTAATGGAATCAGATACAGAAGAATTTAAGTTCTTATAATAAAACAAAAGGACTCCACATGTTAGATTTAAATTGGGTAAAAGGTTTCAGATTAGCAACTGTGTATTTAATTTCTACGTTGGGAAGAAATAACTGTTATTTTTTTTCTTCTTTAGGCATTACAGATTAGGTATTTTGGGCTCCAATGTGAGCTGAAAACAACAATAACTTTTTCCAACTAAATAAAAACTCTTTTCATTGTGCCACCTCTAAATCAGGACCCTCATTATTTTCCATATAGAAGGTTCACAATCTATAGTAATAGATGATTAACAAAACATACTTGTACCAATGCTTTTTAAAGCTAATTCAACTAAACACATATACACAGATGCATTTTTCCCTTTATTATGTTTAAAATTATTAATTAAACTGTTTGATAACCAAAGATGACAGTTTCCTATAGTTACAATTACCAGTGGAATGGAAATTGAAATACGTGAGCTACAGCTTTTGTTAGCCTCCAGTTTGATCAGTGCTTGGCGATGATCATGATACCTGTTACTCAATCCATAAAGGCAGCTTGCAATCAAAAAGAAACTAAAAATAGGTAGCATGCACTCCTAAGGTGCATGTCATCTGAGGATTGACACAAAGTGGAGAAACCAATCCCTCCTCTGCCTGAGAGCAGCTATTTGCCCTCTCACTCTTAGCTCTGCTTCACTTTGTGAAAAACTGTGCATCGTCAGGGAAACACACAGATTTACTCTTTGTCAATGACAATATCCATCCACCATGTAGGTCCCCTGAACTCCATTTGTAGCCTCAGGTAATTTCTATAGCAGGAAACTTTATTAGGCAGGAGACTATAAGCATGTCACACCCAAAATTTCCAGCAGCAGTCAATGGGGTAACAGGTACAAAATAACTCTCTGGTGCAAAACAGACTTTATTTAGCTTAGTCTCCCATGAGTGATGGGAGTGCTCCAGCAACTGAGGTAGCAGCCAAAAAAATAAAGTGTTGGCAATGGCACCAACATTCCATCATGCAAGAGTTTTGTTGACTTAGTGTTTCCAAACCATCTGAGATTTTTTTCCTTCCTGGTCTTTTTGTTCACTGAGTGGAAAACTTCTGTCTGCATGGAATTGTTCAAAGAACCTAAAATCAAGGAACATGCACTGCTGGTTTACCTAAGACCAACTCCAATATATTAATCTTGGGATGCACAGAAGGTTTATCTTTTCCTCAACCTAAAGAGATTACTTTCTTTCTTAAAACTTCACCATAAAACTCCAGTGGAGGGTATCCAGAACTACCAAATCTTCATTATTTTCCAGGTAAATAAGCAGGTAACTTGTTCTCTAGTCTGAAAACATAATTTCACTTGTTAACAACAGATTTCAACATGAATTAATGACTTGAAGTACTGAAAAATCATGGAAATAATGCTTTAGTTTACCACATATGGAATTTGGAATGCAAGAGGCAAATTTCCTCAAATAATTATGCCAACATAACTTCCCTTTAACTCTTGTTACCTAATTATCATAACTTTCAGACCTGCTGAAAATGTCATCAATGAACAATAAATTGCATGGTGAATATACACCATCCATTGAGGAGTAAATGAACATTTATGTGGTTAGAACACAGAATAAAAATGAAAAAAAAAATCAATGGAATCATTATTTTTTTTTTACTTATTTTTATTAAAGGTTCTGCAAGACACAAAGTCCTCTCATCTTTTTAACGTTAGAGATCCAGAAGGCTTCAGATGTTTATGTACCTGCTAAATAGGATCAAAGCCCCTCAATGCTGATTCTTACCGTGGCTTTAAGGGACAACGCTGTTATGTTCTTTAATCACAGACATTACATGAAATTTAAACCTTCGCTTCTCAGCAACTTCCTATCCTCTAAAACCTGCTGAATACCTATTCACAGACAGATACACATTTTTAAGCCCCATGTCTTAGAACATTCATTCATATAGTTGATTGGAAGCATATGTGGACCTGCAATTACCTAACACTTTTATCAGTGGGGAAAAAAAGGCCAAGCAGGACACTTGAAATCCAGTGACTAAAGTAGTGGTTAAATGCAGGAGGAGAAGTGAGGAGATGGTACTCTGAAGCAAGCAGACAGGTAGCACCAAAAGGCAGAAGCTGATACCATCAGGACCGAACACAAACCCAACCATATGGAGCTTTAATACTCATTTCTCTGACACAATTATTACCACTAGTAAAGAAGTTTACTACAGCTACATGATTTAACAACTGTTAAACCAATACTGTTAAATTCAGAATCCACTAGAAACATACTACAAATTGTCTCAAAGAAATAGGGCTTGTTTACTCCTCATTACAGTGTCAGCGAGTCAAAGAGCTGATCTTAAACAACAAAAGCCTGACAGAAGAAAACGCCGCCAGCTCTGTCAGACTCCTGGAAGAGAAAGTCAAGGCTCAAATGATTGTGTTGATCTTTGACTGAAACTGTAAAACAAGTCAGTTTCTTCAAAGCCAAACATAACACTGCAGCCAACAATAAGGAATGGTTTCTTTTTTTCCACACAGTGCATTTTTTGATGTCATAAGCTCTGGATATTTTTAATCACACTAAAAAGACATTAGGGAGGCAAACGTATACGACCCAGGCCCATAAGCAACCACAGGACTGGTTTTCCTGACTAATCTTATTTTTCCTGCTGTCACCTAAATTCCAATATCAAGACTTCTTATTAATAGGTACTTTGAGGTTTTAACCAGCTTTTAACCAAGTTTTCTTTTCTTTCACTATCTAAATCTGAACAATGGTTCAGATCTGTTCACTGACTAAACTCCAAAGTATCCATATTTTATTAGTCACATGGAAATTGGATTGCTACCCACAACACTTCAAGATAAAACACTTTTCAATGACACTTAGCAGAATCTAAAATTCATCTTGTTCAACGACTAACGGCCTAAAGATACATTATTTCATGCTCTTAATTAAAATAAAGGTAATTAAACATATCATATTTTCTGTTCAGAAGTTATCCTTAGTTATCCTTCCTGAACTCCTGATTCTCAGCATCACCTCTAATGCCCTGCATAATCCTGCCCATCCTTACTTCATAAACAACTGTAATGAACAAAAAGGCCTACATTCACTAAATCCCTTTCAGTGTAATTTTACTGTGCATTTCTAAGATTTCTGCTGTTGGCCATTAAAAATCAGATTCCTCAATGTCTACTTTTTAATTTTAGATATGACTTTATTGAAATAAAAATTTAACCCATGCCAAGTAAACTAATTTTAACATCCTGCAGACACCATAACCACTACAGAAGAGTAACAGCAGAAATAAACAGTTAAGGACTAGAAACAGAGTCAGAAACAATGGATAGACAATAGCTTAACTGGCTGGTGCACACCCTCTTTTTCCCATCTCTCACCTCCAATGAATTTATTCTTGATTATAACTATCTTGGTCAGTTCAACTTTGTTTAGCTGCAGTTCTTTCCATCACTGAAGTGAACAGTGAAGTCACTCAGGATTTACAAGTACAGACCAATTTTTTCTTCCTGGAACAAATCTTATGCATGTAGAAGCCCAGGACTTCAACATTTGACTTCATGAACTAAGTGCTTACTCAGCAGGCATCCAGAAAGCAATGCATTATTTCACTTAGCCATACCAGCACTTTATTATCCATTTTACGTAAGAATTCATAATGATAACAAGTGTATTGTTTGACATGCAGCAAAAACATATGGGCAACTTACAGATATTTCCTCTGACCCTTGTCAGATCAATTAATTTCCATAACAGAGACAAATGCCTTCACAACAGCAAAGCAAGACTTCAGAAATCCTCTCAAATGCTAGAAAAAGCCAAAGAATATATGCTGTGAGGAAGTGAACTAAGTTTAAAAAATAAACTGCATTGAAGTGATTCTCTATCCTAAAGTTGTTTTCAGTAACGTACAGCATCACACACAATACGTCACAGTAAACCAATTTCATGAAATCATACGCTTGCCAGAAAGAGATGGCATAGGCTATCTATCTTGAGTGCTTACCATTACAAATATCCATTTCATTTTAACCTTAAATTTACAGACACAATGCAAGTAATACTTACTACAAAAAGAAAATACCCTAACTAATGAAATCAGATAAAGCCCAAAACCTAAATATGAAGCAAAGTCAACCATGAACAGCAGGAATAATGCCCATGTAAGTTTTATATCCTGTACTTCCCAATCTTCTGTATTTTTACTGATGCAAAATATATCAACTTAGAAAAAGTATCCTAAAGTTCTTTAACATTTTTTATTAGGAGGGATTACCTTCAGGATCAAAAGAGGTGCACTATGAATACAAATTTCACATGATCTTAAACGTAAAAAGAAATCTGCTGCATCTCTATCTTCTAGCCACATGACAAGATAACATGAAGATTACATCATTCAAGGATTACCAAGATAGTTGTGCATTTAATTATTAGTCTGGGTTATTGTTAGCCTTAGTTATTTATTCACCCTCCTTTATTCCACATGCTGAACTAGGCTTCGAACAAAAATCCTCAATTCATTGACTGTATACCTGATCCAGTGACTGAGCTGTAGAACTCAAACTAAGATACCAGGTAAAAGTTCTTAATAAATGCAAGCCTAATTTGCTTTTACTTGTGTGTCTTTCAAAACTTCGTTGTGCTCTCATGGTCCAAGTCTAAGAATGAACCATTTCACAACCTGCTATACAAGACCAGCTGCCATAACATTGTCTTTATCCATAAATCAGTCACTGAGGGTAGCAATGCCTAACAAGTAGACTTTAGTGCGGTAAATACAGTCCACCTGTAGTCTAGGACCGTAGGAAGCCTGATGGGCTAAGGCAGCACTAACAGCATGGGAGAAGAAAGCCCAAATCATGAGCTATCACAGAACAGCTTGCCCCAGCTTTTTTCACATGTATGCACATGTCAACAATATTATAGGAACGGCAGCTGTTTTCTGGCCAGAATGCTTCAGACAGCTTCTTAGGATCAAGATTCATTGAAAGCGAAGACAGAATTTTCTTATAATACTATGCACATACATAAGGTTTATGTATCCAATTTAGAACTCTGTAATGCCTATATGTATACACAGCACCTTTTACACTGACTAAATACTGAAAATGTCCCCATACCTACTATTGCTTTATGAAAGATGTAAAATAAAGAAAAAAAGAAAACAAACAAACAAAAAAACCTTAAACCACAAACTAAACCAGGTGGTACTTGGAAACATATTTCATGGACTGTCATAAGCAAGATAGACTGGGTGACACAAGCATATACGTCAACATCTACCACAGCTGGATGGTCAAAGATGCATGACACCATGTACAAGTATTTCAATTAATGGATAAGAAGAGTTTTTCTTAATCAGTAATGCATTATCAATTTCCCTTATACAAGCCTTACTGAACATGAAAAAGTGTGAGTATCAGATGTATAAAGAGAAAAATCAAAGCAAAAAAATAATTCAGCTTTGGGCAGAACATGATCAGAGGACATGCAGTGACAGGACAAGCGATAATGGCTTTAAGCTGAAAGAGGGTAGATTTAGATTAGATATTAGGAAGAAATTCTTCACTGTGAGGGTGGTGAGGCACTGGAACAGGTTGCCCAGAGAAGTTGTAGATGCTCCATCCCTGGAAGTGTTTAAGGCCAGGTTGGATGGGGCTTTGGGCAACCTGGTCTAGTGGAGGGTGTCCCTGCCCATGGCAGGAGGGTTGGAACTAGATGCCCTTTAAGGTCCCTTCCAACCCAAACCATTCTACGATTCTATGACATTCAGCCAAACAAAATGAAGATGATTGTTCTAAGTCATGTAGAGGTCATTATCTAAGACTTCCATTGCACTTTGTTAACAGACTGGGACTGAATTCAGATGTAGCCACTCACATCTAGTACAGCATTGGTTTTTATTTGCTTATTTTTGGCGACAAACTGTTCCTTTTACATTCCCTGCCAAATGTCACTTGGCAGGATTTGAAGTGTACAAGAGGGCAGACACCGAGCAGCCCTGCATGGTTACCAGCTACTCCTCACTATTTCTGCAGAACGGCATTTCAAATGAAGGTTTAAGCGGGCAGAGGGAAACACAAGTCCAGCTTTAATCTCACCTCATCACTGTCATTCCCTCCAGTCCTAGAGCAGACAGATCGCTGCCATTCCATCATCAAGGTGCAGCTGAGTCACCAACAAGGGGCAGCTATTCCAGACTTGACGTCCTATCTTTTCTATTAGAGAGGTCAAAAAGTAATTCTCCTCAAGAGCCCAGGTCAGCTGAGGACACAGGGACTTTGGGGGTTTGAGGTTTTTTTCTTTCATCATAGTATTAATAAAATAACTAGTCTTTCAAGAACCATTGTAACTTATACATGCCCATGGATCCAGAAATGCCCGGCAATGTCTGGTGCAGTCAGATGATCCATGACCAACTGCCATAGACAACAGAGCTTACAGCAGGGTTTTGAACTTTGAGCTCCGGCTCTAAGACAGTCCACTTCAGAAACACTAAAGAGGCTTGGTGGCAGAGCTAGAACTCTGAGAGAACATATCAAAGCAAACGTTCGGTATGGGAGAGCTTCTCCCTCTGTCTTTCACCTATGCAAGATGACAGATGTCAATTAAATGTTTTTTCATTTGTTTATATGTACATGCGATTAGAAAGTCTGCTTGCATTTCAATTTCATTTCACTGTCTGTCATTCTTTACCTGTGTCTTCAAGCCACTATATCATAATGGTGGTACAGACTTTGTTTGAGAGGAAATGACAGTAAAACTTATGCTTCAGAAAAGGCAAATGTCATATGGAATTAAAAATACTTTGAAACATTCTGTAAAGATAGTGAAAGTCCAGAAATATATCTCAAATTACAGGGAAGAGGTTGGCATATCAGAAGGGACTATATGGAAAGCCATAGTATCCAGTGGATGCTATAAACAGACATAGCAATAAACCCACTACTAGCTGCTGCAACAGAATTCTGGAATTGACACTTGTTTCGGTTCCTTCAAAACTAAGCAAAATGAACAAGAATAAAATTGGCATGGCCATAACGTTTCACCAAGCAAAATTCTTAACTGTAGACAGGAATTAGTCTCAAGTGAAATGGCAGTTAATTTCTTGCTGTCAGTTCAGGATACTTTTCAATGATGAAATCATTGCAAACTGTAACTCAGGACTTTGAAAGATAAATTCTCTCATGTTGAAAAAAAGAAACTGTGACCCAACCTTCACTTACTCTGAAGTTAACTTGAATAATAATTTTAGAAATTGCCTGGCCAGGGTAAGAAACATTAGCTGAAATACAATACTAGCAATTTAGAGACTTGCTTGCAACTCAAGTCTCTTTTTTTTTTTTTTCCCCCCAGAGGAGAATGTACAGACTGTATACTAAGCACATCAGAAAGAGTGCCAGCTTAATGTAATGTATTACTACAGATATCTTCCTTTCTAAACCAAACTGAATATTTGAGAAAATTGAGAAATCCTCGACCACTTCTTCTCTCTCAGTATCAAATACATCTTTGTCACCATTTTTACCACTCAGGTTCAAAATGAGGAGGTGAGCATCATCATCTTTTCAGACGTCATCTGAAAAGTTGTTCTTAAGATCTATACATCTGAGAGTCAACCTGCCTACACATCTAAAATTCTCATTTTACCCACTTACCCATGCAATCCAACTCTTCTCCAAACCTATGCAGTTGCACAGTGCGCAACCTCTAAAATGCTCATCTCACTGGTTGCCAAAGTCTTCAATGACTATAAAGACAGTCATCTTTAATGATCAAGCCTCATCAGCAATTTTGCATTATTCTTTTTGTTTGCATCTTTATCATTGCATACCATTTTACAGTAACAGATGACAACCTTAGTGAAAACTCTTGTAAAAGTCTATGGCTTCCATTATTCCCACAAACGTAGTTAGTCAATACAATCTGCTTCAATATCTGAAACTGTATCTTTGTTGGTAGGGTATTTGTTCTTCCTTGCCACATTTCTTTTCTAGTGAGCAGTCGTGGTGCTTCGCTGCCTACTGTGGTTAACTCACAACACTACCTTACAATTATTTCTGTTGCAGCTGGACCTAGTCATGGCTTGAAAACACAGAAGCATAGGAGCTTGACATGCACAAAAATCAGACAAACAACAAGTTGAAACATACACTGTAAAAAACAAAACAAAAAATAATAACAGCCAGCAAGGGTTCAAGACACACGCTCTGCTTTGTTGGGTTTGATTTTATTCCATTTTTCCGGAAGGCGGAATCTTAGAAATACACTAGGTTCTTTCATGCTCAGGAAAGTCCAGGGCTGCAAGCATTAGGGCAGAGTGAGACTGCAGAGAAACAGGTAAGAGCTATCTAAAAGAAGAAAAAAAAAAAAAAAAAAAAAAAAAAAAAAAAAAAAAAAAAAAAGAAGCGCTATTCAATGCCTATTAATAAGCTTTAGATTGAAAGTCTTCCTCTTAAACCAACTAGTTTAAGCCCTAGTCACCTACTTCCTATCTTCCTATCCAGCCATTCTTCTTTCTCAAGCTCGTACGTCTTGAGCTAGATTGATCCATTACTTCTGGAAGGGGATGGTGCAAGTCTGAAGCTTCTGAGCATAATAGAAAGTGGGAGATTACCCTCAGTTTTACAGAAAGCTACCCTGAAACACTGGCAAAAGACTATCTGTTTTAAGAGGTGTCTAACATGCTCATGGACTAAATGACAAATAACAGCAGCTCTAGAAAATAAAGCATTCCAGTCAATGTACAAAAATTATAGCACAAGTCTATCGACATACTTTTATCTCAAACTGGGTAAGCTGTTACGAGGAGTGAAATCATGTTCACTAAGCCCACTGCTTTTTATCTGCCTTCTCAGATAAAATTACTCACAGTGGAAATTGTAACCATGACTGATCATATGCTACTACTGCAAATTAAGGTAAAAACCTAGTCTCGCCCAAGAGCTATGAAACAGCAACAGTATGCTCTAATTTCTGCAGTATGTCAGTTTTGAATACTGACTTATAGGTGGAACTACATATTTTTCTTCTAATATACAAGAACTTTGACAGTTTCTCTAAAATCCCTAAAGACTAGAACAAAAATGTGTAACATACTAAAAACAAATGAGGACTTACTCCAGTCACTCAGGCTGTAGAGTGCACGAGTGCTATTAAAGTAGCAAAGTATCTCAGCTGGATTTGCAACAGCTGATAGTGCCACTTGTTCATTCTGAATGCGTACCTCAATCCATCCCAATCGTGCACAACACGAGCTATGTCCAGTGATAGCAGCTGCTACTGTCCTTCGCTCCTCCCCACTCAGCTTCGTAAGGACCAAACCTTGCGATAAATGGATTCTGCATTTGTGGGTAAAGGTAGCATGACTACACCAAGTATATGTCTGACATCATCATCAGATAAGGTTATTAAAAATTAATATTAACTTGTATCTGTCCAATATACATTTTTGTTTCTTCTCAGGTAAAGAATCCCTCTCACTTCACCCTAAGAACGTATTTAAGGCTCAAGACAAAAGTCATAAAAGACAAAAGACTAGGCAGCTTTTCCATCTCTGCAAACTGAAGTTTGACATTTTGTCTTGAAGGTGTGTCAAATCGACAAACCACTTCACTGATTAAAGGTGGGAAACAAAAGAAACCAGCAAACTGCTCAGGTCCATAGACAGTTCTGAAAAATTTGTAGTATGAAAGGGGCCACAAGCAGCTAATAATCAGCTGGAAATGGAGAAGGTACATCCTGCTGTATACATATCTCATTCCATCTATCCCTTAAACCTCTCTTGCAGTCAAGCCTCAACTGTCACCTTGCATCTGCATCAAGCAATCTTCAAATCAAGACTCATGGGCAGGTTAATAAATAGTTAGGACCACTGCACAAATCCAAAAGCTGAAGTAGCTTTCTACTAGGTGAAACTCACCCTGACTACAGAAGAGAACATTGTGAAAAAGGGATACTAAAGTTCCAAGTGTTAAATATTTATACTGCCTTACACTATTTTTCAGAAATGCTATATAGGAACGAATTTTTAATTTGAAAAGAGAACTGCCCCAAATTAACTTATTTAAAGTAATACACAAAGTACCAATATAAAATTTCAAAGGGCATTTCATGATGATGTAAGTACTTCTGCAGAAAATCACAAAGTAAATTCACAAATAAAAAGGTGAGGTTTACCTTCACTCACAAAATGTTCTCAGTTCTTATAAGCCACTGCCCTCTTTGAAAAGCTCATTTGAAAAAAATTCAACAAAACCTAACTGTAATGTGCACACTCCATCAATCTAGAATGCTTGCTTTTCTATTCTTTTTTTTTTTTTTTCTGGTTTTCAAGACATTGACTGAAGATTGAACACTTTAAATGTTTTTTGTGCACAATGAACATATACCAGTGATGTGTTCAGAAGAAATTGTGATTGAGACACAAGTTTCCTCTGATTACAGGAAGTCAGAAACTTCCTGCTTGTTGCACTTTCCTCTACTTGCGCTCATCCACTCTTCTCTCATCCAGCTACAAAAATTAAATTTACAGGAGTCCAAACTTCTGCATACTGCAAAAGAAAAGACTCTTTTCAATATTACCTGCTACATATTTTCATGAAGCAGTAAAACTGGCAGGGCACAACCAGTATAAGCTTTATCTATAAATGTGAATCTACAATGAAAACCAAAGGAGGTGAAATCTTTGGCCTGCTAGCCTTGACTACTTAATGCACTGTATCTAAGATTATGGAATATAACAAACTTTTAATAGGTATCATCACAAAACAGCACTAGGTTGAGTTTTCAGTCTACAAAAAAATACACACATACATATAAAAGAATTGCCCTGCTACGTATTTAAATTCATTAACTTTTCCCCAAAATGTGTATATTTATTAGCACCATAGGCATACGTGTAAATGATGTAAATTAAAAATGAGTCAGGCCTAAAGGAGGAAACACTATGCTATTGACTCATGAGTAACTGAAAGACAAGCAAGGCTCCCACATATTTTTTAAATATGTGGTTCCAATAGAAATAACAGGCTGTACATGCTGCAGGTGTTCTGAAAGTACAGATAAGTTTTACAGGAAGCAGGACATGCAAAACAAGCATATGTGTATCAGCTGAGAGCCACTCTTCTCACTAAGAAATTAATACTCCTTTATCCTCCCCAGCACAATTATCAAATAACCGAGTAGATTTACAATAAGAGAATTATACTAAATGTTTACTTGTATTTGTCTCCTTATATCTACTCTTTCACTCTATTTCCCAAATTTCTTTTACATAGTCTACTATTTAACATGTTTAAATTACTGTTTATTTTTCCTGTTTAACAAACTCATGTAAATTGTGTTATTTATTAAATATTTTACAGTGTGCTCCTGTATTAGCTGTGATACTATAAAATCTGGGTTCTAACTGGAGCTTCCCCTTTGAGTTGTTGTTTGGCCTTGAGTAAGTCACTTCCCTCCCACTGAAAATTATTAATGCTATTTTCATTTATAGATGAAAAGCTCTACAAAACCACTAAATGTTAATCACGAATGCTCCAGATAAAGTTTAGTCTAGAAGGCACAAGAAATCAAAGTATCACCTTGACACTGGATCCTTTTACTCAGATTTACAGGGCAGCAAGCATGCTGATATGAGAACGAACACGAAACAAACAGGAAACATACCATTACTTGCTTAAAAGTCTCTAATTTTAAAAGAGGTCAAACTTACATCTGAAAGGCCAGTGGGAACACTGACAAACCCTTTAAAAGCAGAGATGATAGAAAAAGTAATCAAGGCTTAAGAAAATAATCTTAATTTTGAAAGAGAATCTGTTGGGGAAGATCAGAAAATACATAAGCAGTTTTCAACTCTGCAACACATCAAGCTTCAATCAGTAAAATACAGGCAGATCTTCATCCAGATATAGATGTTGCCTTCTTGTGAATAATGACAGGAGGGAAAACAAGGTTGGAGGAAAGAGTGTGTATATCCACATCATAGAGGATGCAGGAATCACTGGTCACATCCACCAGTGTTCATGGAAAATTTCAGGACCCAGAATACAGTCATATTCATCAACACCATCTGAGATTAATGATGTTAAAAAATATAAGTAAATGGGCAGCATGCTGGCAAATCAAATTTGTTGTTGACACATCTAAAGCACAGTAGGTAAGAAATAATCATCAGTGCTGCTCAAGTAATTACTGAACTTTAAGCTACTCTTAACAATTCAGAACAGAGCGCCGAGCGTGACAGTAGGAAGGTAGATTATAAATACATTGTAAAATTTGTAAAAAGATTACATATTTCCAGGGATAATGAAAACACCCACCTATATGAAATTTACGTATCAGCAACAAAAATACTAGGAGGAAGAATACTCAGGATCAGCACTGTAAACCCTTATAAACTGAGAAGAATTTGAGGAGCTGCTTTGTATGGCAATTATTCCGTAATTCGGAATTTTTTTGTAACTTCCTTTGAAACATCTGCTATTGGCCACTGTAAGTGACAAAATAATGACTCAGATGACAATTCATCTGATGCCAGGTACAATTCTTACACTAACATCAGAGTGAAATCTAAATGCCAAAACCACACTTCTACAGTTCTAGATTCTTAAAAACTTTCAACAAGTTCTATACTTTTTCAAAATTCAAGTCTATTCTCAATACATGTCACATAGCTATACTACTTCCCAACAGGGAAGAGAAAAGGCCAAAAGTCCATTTATGTAAAAGACAGAGATTAAATAAAAATACCACTTATTATCAAGCAGCCACAATCCAAGTTTCAAGAAACATCATTCAGAAATTCATTACCTGATAGTTCAGAACCAAAGGATATACTGACCATATGTAGGTTTAAGGGTTAAATAAGACAACCCACTCAGAAGGTGATGTCATTTGAGGTCTTTTACAGACCATCAGCTCAAAGGCAAGAACAGGAGGTTTGGGGTTTTTTTTTGTAAGCCTATATTTGTAATGTGTTGAAAGAAAACTGTCAAACTGAAGTGTCCTTTTGCTAAAGGAAACCTAACATCTCAGGATCTTAAGCAGCCAACAGTAAAAAGATCCCTTTTTTAATATTATTAGCAACAGTTTTCTAACAACAGTCACCATGACTGACACACAGAAATTATCATATATCTCATTCTAATGGCTAAAATGAGTAAGTCACTGGACTAGAAATTACCGATCATGATCAGATTACATAGCTAGATAGATATTACTGACATCTGTGTAAACATATGATGCGCATACACGCTCATAGTCCTGAGGTCTCAAAATTTCTGAAGCTGAAAAGAGTTATGAACAAAATTGATTACGAAGAAAAATCTTAGACAGAAAAATATGAAAATGGAAACTTCTTTAAGAGGCCTTTTATGAACGGTCAAGCAATTCTACAGCTAACAAAGAGGACAATTTTGGCTCCAGCTCATACTAATTGTTCAAAACCTGATGTTTTTGAAAAGGAGGAAATGTAAGGAGAAAAAAAAAAAAAGCAGGATCAACAATGGACAGAAAGGGAGGCTGGATCAACATCAACGTAAGTTAGAGTTACAGAGCGTAGAGAGACATAAAACATCCACATGACACAAACAAGAGTGTTAGTAACAAACACCACCTCAACAACAGCACAGGCCCACAACTACACAGAGGTGGCACAAGTGTTAAAAATCATAAGGAAAGATCAAAAATAGTCAATAAATACTTCCATTCTATAGTTGGAAAGATTCAAAATGGTATAATTGTATCACATTATATTGATTTTCTTTCCAACTCATTTGTTAAACAGATGTTCCAGATCAGATGTTAAAAAACATTGTGAGACAAACATTTTAAATCAGCACACTTGTTAAACTTATCCAAGAGTCCCAGAGTAGTCAGCCCAGCAAATCTATGATCTGTTGATGCTCTTTTAAAACTATGTATTTTAAAATCTGTGCCTATCTTTAAATACTAAGGACTGCCACCATGCAGAGGAGTGAAAACACAGTGTCAAAGGGACAAATCACGTTTTAAGGCAGTCTGATATGATAGCGAATTCAGACGAGATAACAAGAACCAGTGAAAGACAGATGCATTCAAATGTATTCAAACAGTAATTGCATGCCTTATTTTTAAATAGTGGAAAAGATGAATCACTGAAACAAGTCATCCAGAGAAGTAAACGGTAGATTCTCAGTATCTTGATCCACTTAAAAAAAAAAAAAAAAGACAGCCAACTAGAAGTTCAGAAAAAAACCCATTGAGACAAAAAATTATGCTGTAATACATTTAAGGTGAAATGCCCATGTATTAAGATAGATTTGATCCCCACTCTAATGCACCAGTATGTGACGCAGTACTAAATGTAAGTCAACTTAAACAAGCACATGAACTTTTCACATACACACAACTTGAAGATTAGTAGTATGGTAATAATGTTCTTTAACAAATCTAAAATAATGATTTGCCAGCCCATTAACAGAACAAAAAGCTCCTAAAATTAAGTAGTACAGAAGGAAAATTTTGGGTTTTTTTTAAATAGAACACAGAATACCATGATCATTTCTTTTCTGCATTCAGTTCAACATCAATGACACGTGAGTCTTCGTATTATTTTCAAATTATTTCCAGCCAAACTTCAGGTTATGTTATGATTCAGAGCTTTTGGGAAATCTACATCTAACCATTAACAGAGGCAAAATTCCCACTTCTATTCTGTTTGGTAATTCATCAACCTTTATCCAAAATATGCCAAATGTTGAATGTTCATCTCCAAGGTCTGGATGCAGTTTGACTAACTGCTTCAGCTCGGCTCTTGTCTCTTATTTCAACTCTCAGATTAGAAACACGGTCAACCATTTCTCTTCAAAGACTTTCACACATAGATTCCCGTAAGATTCAGAGTAATTGTGCTTTTTTTCTGTTCAATATCAATAAAAAGAATATGATTATCAGATTACAATGCTATCCAATATGACAAGGACCTCAAACTGCACCATCTTCAAGTTGTTTTTTGTTTTGTTTTTTTTTTTTAAAGTATTTGATCACAGAAGCTGTGACATCAGGAAAAAAATGGACATTTGGATAGCTGATAAAAACATTTTAAAGTAAAAAACAGACCACAGTAGCAAACTTCCTATGAACTGGAAATGGTAGCGACTATGCCCCTTCTTTTGGGGGTCAAAAATAAAGAGCTTAAGCCTCACTAACGTAACAACCAAACACAGGCAAACAACTCCTTCTATCTATCCCATTTAACAGCCCTCTTCCTCTGAGAGCACAACTCAGCCAAAGATCTGTGTTTTTACAGGCTACAGACTGAACTGGTTTGGGCACTTTCCTGGGCAAGAAACACACAAAACCTATAGCTTATTTACTACAGAGCGGTGTAGAGTCTAAGTCAAACAGTTTAGATAGCGTACCACATTTGCACTCTACAGCTATCACCGGCTCCTGATCCAAAATGCTCTTACACGTGCTAATCAACAAAGCCTCAAATGGACTAGGAGCTGATTATCTTAGAAACTGTCTATCCTCCACAATTCTCAACAACAGCTGTTGTCAATTACTGCAGCATACCTAGCAGTTTAAGATAAAACTCCTAAGGATGGAGCACAAAGTAAACTTTCTAAGACTTCGTCAACAGAATTTCTTTCAGGGCAAAGTGTAAAACAGTTCTTTCCATAGCCCTTCCCCAGTGAAAAATGAAGTTATAATAGCAACAACCACCCAGAGACAGCAAATATGATCATTAGCATAAATCACAGGCAGGTAGAGAATGTGTAACACATTTCCACCAAATCATGTTTTTCTTGTACATTAATATGAGGTACCAAAGTCCAAAAGATGCAAGTGCAAACAAAAGAGAGAAGAACTACGTTTGAGTAAAGCCAACACTGTAATGCAAAGGAGGAAAAAAGGGAGAGGATTTTTTTCACCTGCATTTCTCAAAGGTAAGTATCACTCTCACAGGTGGCACAGTATTTTAAGAAAAGCTCTGATTTCTGTGTGATGAGTGAGTTTTGCTAATATTGCAGCAGAAACTGGAAACTTTGTAAAAAATCAAGTTTGTGGCTTTCCTCAGATTTCTGAGAAGGTGAAATGAAGTGAAACATCAGTTTAACTAATCATTAAACAAAGCTACCAATACAAGCCTTATTTAGTCGCCTTTCCGTTCACAAGGCTGGAGAACAGACCCTTGTCTTCATCCTACTAACAAAAGGATGCCATGAATATCTTTTGAAATGTTCTGCTTTCATAGAAGATTACCATATCTGTAGTATCTAAATTATGAAGCCATCATAAAATCTAATGGGGAAAAAAATGCACCTTCCTCCCAGAATATACTTATACGTAAAAATGGTAATTGTTCACGCTCTCATACTTTGTCATGAACTGAAGTTCATCGTGGAGGTTCACAGTTCATACAAGGGTAAGCTCCTGTTGTTAGCTCAGCAGCAGTGTTACCCATTTTAAGTAAAAAAATACACAAAACCTTTAAAAACTCAGTAATTTCTTTGGAGTAGGCTGTGTCTAGTTCTGTGTTTACCTGACAGACTGAATGTATTACAACAAAACCTTAAGTGTAACAACTCCAGTAATTGCTACTATTGTATATATTCATACAACTTTTAGGATAACAACATTTAGGCCATACGTGGCCATGTGTCAGTAAAAAAGAAGTGTGGCAAGTGGTAATTTACAATTGTGTTAACTCAGACAATTATTACAGTTACCAAAAAAAGGACTGGTTTCAAGAATAGAAATCATTATCATCCACAAACAATGTATTTTGCTTATTGCCCAGTTTTACATCTTATGGTATTTTAACCTGTAAGCTGAAAACGTAACAGTGGATGATGATTCAGACAGAGGTGGAATCTAGGGCTAATTTAACTTAATGTTTCATGATCCTCAAATTCTTAAAAATATTTTCAATAATCAGCCCACTCTTATTTGGAATACATTTTGGAAGCTGTAGTTTTCGTGGAGGTATTACAGTAAGTAGCTGAACTAGTGTGTGGCAAGTAACAGAACCGTCAAATAACAACTTTAATGAAGTTTCATTGGTCTGAAAATAAAAACTTCTCTTATGTGGTGCTTTTTAACCAAGTTTCAGAGTACTTTGTAAGGGAAGGCAAGCTGGATTACTGAGAGTAAAGTAGTGCCTGGATGCTGTAGAGCCGAGCGGCAGAACTAGAAGAGTATTCTTGTCTCCCGAGTTCCATTCCAGTACATTTTGGAACCTGACTGTTTCACATATATACCACTTTCATGCGTATAAAACACTAAAGCAATATTATGCCAATATGATGGAACAACTATTTCTTAAAAGCAGACCATGAACTCTCCAGGATGCGTAATACCATAGGATGTGTAGCTAAACTAAACTACTGATGGGTATGGTACAGCAATCTAGAGAGTATAAAACTCCCAAACAGCTAAAATGTGCTAATTGCAGTCCTTGCACTGAAATCCAGACCTGTAAACCACTTGAACTACTGCATCCTAAAGAAAAACAGGTGTGACATTAAACATCTACCACTGATGGCAATAAACTGACAGCTAGCACAGACTGAGTCAGATAGGTGAGAACAGGGAAGAAGAGAGGCTCTGGGGCAGGAAAAGTGGAGGGAAACCAAGCTGCTTCTAAAAACTCTTTTTCAAGGCCTGGAGGGGAAAAAAAAAAAAAAACCCCAAACCGAAACAAACAAAAAAAATCACGAAGATCTTGGCTCCCTCTTCAGCCACCAGAATCACCAATAACAATTAAAAAAAATCCAGAGGGGGCAACCTCGTGACAAATCTGCCTTCTCCTCCCTCCCTGCTTTCACCTCCCAGAAACGAGTCTCTGGCTCCAGAGATCCCTGCCGGGGAGCGCCCTGCCCTCAGCACGCCCCGGGCCGAGCACCGGGCCGCCGCCCGCTCCGGCGGGCAGCCCCGCGGGAAGGAGCGTCAGGAGGCCGAGGAGCGGCGGCGGCAGCCCGGTGCGCGCAGGCCTCACCGCCCCGGCCGACCCCGCTGCTGCCCACTGACGGCCAGGGGCG
>VXBL01005539.1:1435758-1459561 GCA_013400195.1 Aramus guarauna
CACCACCACCACACCCCCCGCTCCCTCCGCGCAGGCGCCGACCGGAGCGCGAGGCCGCGGCCGTCCGCACGGCCCGCGCCGTCGCGCGTGCTCCTTGCGCCCGCCGTCGCCGTTGGGCGGGAGCGGGGCTGTGGGGCGCCCGGTGGAGGCGGGCGGGGGCGGCCAGCTCGGGCCGGCAAGGAGGAGGAGGAGGGGGAAGGAGGAAGGGGAAGGGCGGGGATGGGGCTTTCCTCGTCCCAGGCTGTGGCGCAGCTCCGCAGCCGCCTGCTCCTCGGGAGCCCCGGCAGAAGGGCGCTGGGATTTTTTGAAATCGGGAGGGTTTCCGTTTGTTCGGGGCCTTTTGCCCTCAGAGGAAGCGTATGCAGAGTGTAGTTACCAGGCACGCAAGGCAGGGGTAAGGGGAGAAGCAGCTTAAAATGAGGTAATTTAACGTGAATCCAATACGTTGCTCCCTGGAAGCGACTGCCTGGGTTCAGACCACTTGGGAAAGTTCTTCGTGGGGCGAGGAAATAGGTGATGGCGTAAAAATGAACCGTGTCTGCTGGGCCCAGGCTGAGCGGGCCCTTCCCGGCTGGAGCCCTGGGAGGGCCGGCGGTGCGTGCCCGTGTCCCTTGGCTTCCTTCCTAAGAAATGGAGTAAACTCTCTAAGCATGTTTCTTTACAGACTGGCGGCAGCTCACCTAAAACACAACACTTGAATTTGCAAGGGAGATTTCTGTTGCTGGCATGTGTTTGAGATCAGCTTTATCAAAAAGATTGTCTTGCTTAAGTTTGGAGAAATCTGGTAAATCATCCATTTGCTGGGTGTTGGACCTTTCTTCATTACAAATCCTTAAGAAATGTGAACTATTGTAGAGGACCGTGAAGTATTGGAGAGCTCATTTTACTTGCAAAAAAACCGCAATGTGTACATTTATGTGAGTGTTTCAAGGTGAAGCACTGTGTGTGCTAGGTTGCTCTTTGTGACAATTGTATAATTTCTAATTATGCCTGATAATGCACTGGGTATCCAAACTTTTCTTTGGGGACTCCAGTACAAGACAGGACAAACTAGAGACATAGTCCATCATCCATACTAGCCCAAGCAGAATTATTATTTGAACCCAAGTCTTGGAAAAATGATCCTAAAACTGGCACTGTTTAGACTATTAGATGGTGCTTTAGGGCAACATAGGAAGAAAGATGATCAATCTGAGATAAACGTAGAAATTTGAAACAGGAATAAAACATAGCAAGTTTAGTAATAATTACATGATGAACATATTGTATCTAATCTCTGAAGACATTTCTTACAGTTTTCTTGATTCCCAGAGAGGAACTATTTTGCTTTGCAGGCCATTTCAGGGCAAGATAATCAGCCCGTATATGTGGGTTTGCCAAAGATACTTAGAGAGGAAGTCTTAACTCCATGCCAGTCTACAGATGTTTTTGATTCCCAGATGTTTGATTAAGAAAAGAGAGACCAGAGTAGGTTCCGGCCTGCTGATGATAGTGTTTTACAGCAATGCGTTTAAATTTCTTGCAACAACAGAATGTTTAAAGTAGAAAGAGCCATTCAAAATTGAATGTTAGTAGATTTAAAAGAAAAAAACCACAGGGAAAAAAAAACAACAAACCAGGCATGAGAATTTCCTTGCGTGTCCATATATCCGTTAATTTCAATCAGATCATTTCATTTTCTGTTTGAAATCATGATTTTCTGTTTGTCTCTCCTTCCATTTATTTTGTGTTAGAGCAGATCTTGATATTAAAAAAAGCCAAGCAGTCAAGCATAGAATTCTTGTGTAGTAATACCATGTTTTGAATACTTTGAACAGCTCAGTTATGAAATGATAATTTTGTTCAGTACAGGGCACAGCATTTGATTTAGAAATCATACAGCCATCTACAGTCAGTCTGCGTATATCACAGTGACCTGTCCACTATAAGTACATGGAAATGCATATTTTCTGCTTTTGGAATACAGTATATTGTAGATAAGAACACATGGAAAAGTAGCAGGTGTTTGGGAGATGAGATCGCAATGTAAAGAATTACAGCACATTCTGTGTTGAAGATATAGGTGTATAGACAGGATTCATTAGGTACAAATTTTACTGAATGTATCAAAACCTTTTTTCTACAAACCTGTAGATTTGTGCTACTGTTAAAAAAAAAAAAAGTATGCACCTGCCTTTGGCACATACTCCCACTGTGTACTCAAATCAGGCAATTGCGAGTTGTCTAAATAACTACGAAAGTAATTATATGAGCATAGGATATCTAATTGTGTGTGCACTTAGGGGATGTCTTAAAAGATTTGGCCCTCTCAGTATTCTCCATATGAAAATTTTCCCATGGAAAATAAAAGCGAGAACAAAAGCCAGCAGGAAAAACAACAGCAGAATCTGCCAAAAGTAGTTTATTCTTGTTTCATTGGCAATCAATTGTTAGGCTCATAGTTAACACTTAAAATGCCAATTTAAGCATGAATGGAGGTTCCACCCCAAAATTAAAACATTGTAAGGGGATGAATCCCTTTTATCTTCACAACAATAAATGGAAAAATAAATTCCAAATATTACTATTTTCTGTATTTACAAGATTAGGAGGGGTTAAGAACAAACTGCTTAGACTTTCTCAGTTCAAAATATCTCTTACTGCAGAGTCACAAGTAAAGGTGTGTAAGCTTAGTATATGTGTATATGTATATGTGAAGAAAATAACATTTGTAGTTACATATTCCTAATTTCTTAGATGTTGACTGAAATAATCTTAGGGTTAGAAATATTATGAAAAATTTACTTGGCTGCGCATCGGAAATGTTAAAAATCTTGGGTTATATTTAGTTACATTGTTAGTTACATTGTTCATTTAAATGGTTTGTCTGTAATCTAACTAAGTTTTCTACAAACTCTTAACTCCTCAAATATAAGTGGTATCTGTAGCAGAAAATGCGTAATGTTGCTTGCACACCTGTGATGGTAGAAGCCAATATAAGAGTAAGAAAAGTGGAAAATACTGACTTTCTGTATTCATTCCTTCCAGGTCTCACCTGGTAAAGTATCTAGAAATACATTCTAGTTTCCAGTCCTTGGCGGGGGCATGTTCAATTTGGTTATCAACTATATAAAGCTGTTACATGCATATGAACTAGTTAGCAGGATTTGATATATTTCTAAAGAGTATAGTATAGATTTGCCAGTTCAATAAAATATAAAGTAAAAAATCATGACTTTTTGGCTTAGTTAGCTCATGCATGCAAACAATTTAAAAAACTGTGGAAATGTTTATTATTTATGTGAATCATATACACGTGCATATACATATCTGATTGTGTGCATACACAAATAAATAATTATACATACCCACATCAGTTGTATTTTAAATTACAACAGTATCTTGTTTGGATTTCACATTTGATCCGTAACCCAGGAAATTTTGCAATGTCAGGAATCTGAAAAAAATTTCAAGAAACTTTTAATGACTGCAGCTTCTCCCGTGAGTCAAAAGAATTTCTGCTTCTGTATCAACTGTATTCCCATAAACTAAGAAATACTTGTAGAGTACTTCTAGCATTTCTAGACCCTATAATGAGATGCGTTCTATACCAACCCATTAAGAACAAATTTATATTGATTTTAAACTTGAGAAATTTTCTTCCAGTAGCATCTGCTTGACACCATTGTCAGCTAGCAGTTTACATTGTAAATTTTCGTTTACTCACTCTCAAGTTCTGGTTTGGTACATTATTTTAAAATATTTACCAATCATAAGAAAAAAATAATTACAAGGTTTTTTCTGTTCTTACCAGTCTCTATCTAAGCCTTTGTGTGGAAAAAAGTAAAAAAAAAAAAAAAAAGTTTTGCTTCTGAATTACAATATGGCTTAGCCATAGACATTCACAGTTTAATTGATGTGAGTCTTAAATAATTCTAAAATTCTTGGGTTTAGTGGAGTTTAGGTAACCTGTCAGTGAACCTGTATGTCAAGTGATAGGATTCAGTGTAATTCTGTTACTACTTACACTTCCCAAATACCAAAATACAGTGTCTTCTTCCAGCAGAAAGCCAAACATTTCATGCTTTCTTAGTAAAATATATAGCTTGGCAGTAATGTTCACGATGATGAGATTCATCATATAAGTGTCACAAAGGGACCCTGCTTAATGCATTCTGGAAATTTTTAAAGGAATCAAACAGAGGAGTGAGCAAGAGGAGTAGAGACTGATGAACTACTGATGGAAATGCACTCCAGACTAGCTCAACAAAAATTTCCTGTAGGTGAGACTTCCTCTGAAAGGTGTAAGGAAACCAACTTTCTCATCTTGAAACGCATGGTGCATCAGCAGAGTTATATCAGCATAATCCGATGTACCGTGTGGTTGTTAGATCAGTACCCAGAAAGGTAGAGAATTTGGTTAGAGCAGAGCAAGGTTATACAGAGATTTAATGCAGAAGGGCAAAAAAGAAAAGAAACTGGATATCAGGAAAAGTTCCTGCTAAGAGTATCCAAAAATACACCGTGACTCACTGTGAATGTGAGTGTCCAGGGCAGCATTTTTGCATGTGGTGCCTTTGCTCCCAACTCAGGCAAGACCATCCATTGACACTTAAGTTCCACTGTTTTCAGCAGAGCTTAAGTGCTTTCCTGAATCGAGGCTAATTAAGTGCATCACATATAAATACTTGTGTGCATAAATTGTTTACTGGATTGGGGCTTTAGGGCTTGTCTAAACAGAGACACTCAGGAAAATTAATCCAAATTAACTAAAGGTATAAATTTAAAGTGGATTAGTTAAACCACATTAAACCCCAGTGTGGACTGGGGTTTAATGTGGTTTAACTAATCCACTTTAAATTCACTGTTTTAATTACTTTGGATTAACTTTCCTGAGTGTCCCTGTTTAAGCAAACCCTTAGTGTATTGAATAAAGTCCCCAAATGAGTCAAAATTAAAATAGACCCCAAACTAAATAAATAGCAATTCTGCATTGGCAAGGGATAAAATCTTTAATTTTTACAATTCCAGTGGCTGCGTACCACCAATGTGCTGAGGAACAGCAGCAATGACATCAAATTGCAGTCAGTGAACATGACAATGGAACTAAGCCGTGAAACTCCAAGCTGTGTGGGAAAGGCTGGTCTGAGAAAAAAATCAGAATAAAAAACGAATTCTCAAATCAATCTTGTGTACTTCAGCAATATTAAACTGCAATTTAAAAATAAAGATCAGATTTATTTCCACTTAAGCTGGCAAGACCAGTGAAGGTACTGTGGTTGCCAATACAGTCTGTGATGGCTAGCAAGGAAGCCAAAACTGGCAAGAGAAGTAAGATAAGCCTTATTTATGTAAATAAGAAACCATTTGTATTTAATAATAAGCTATTACTTCTGATTAGCCATTTAAATACAATATATAAATAAAGCACTCAAATAGCAGTTGATATTATTATTATTTTGATAAATGAACATTTGTGTTCTTTAGAAAACTCCAATCTCATTCCCAGGGTAGCATTTGCTTAGAGTTCCACTGGAAGTGGTGGGACTTCGTTAGGCGTCGAGTTGGGGGCCAGCACAGCAGCCAGACTCCTCAGGTGCATTAAAAACGTAACGAGAGAAAAACATGGGATTGCAAGCTATAGAAGTTAACTGACTGCGGATTGATTTTTTTTTTTTTTTTAGTAAATAAATAAATAAATAAATAAAAACCATTGATAACTCCTCAATTTGGCATGAAATATCAGACATTCATGGCCAGACACCCAGCTGGTGTAAGTGGGCAGATGGTCCTATCTTTACTTAGAAATGATAAGTTTGGGGAAAATTTTGTTTGATTTTTTCTTTTTTTTTTACTTTAAGCAAAATCTGTTCCTCTGCTGAAAGTGACAATTCTTTAGATAAAAATATTATTGCAAAAGGTTAGTCTTTTTGTATTTAAGTTGTGCAATTCAATTTTGATATTTAAAACTTGAAACTTGCTATGAGGCTAATACTGTCTAGTTACACTGCTGAAAGTGCCTGCATCTTGACTGCTTTCCAGCCCCGCTTGGATATACATGCATGAGGCTGATGTCATAGCTGTACTTCCACAAAATAAAAAAGTGCCTATGATTAAAAGAGCCTTTACCCCTTGTAGTAATATCTGTGTAGTGCTTGGTAACCAGTGGTCCTCACTGAAAGGGCAATTTTAAAGAATTCTCTCCATTGTCCATTTATTTAAAAATACTGCAAGGCAGTTTAAAAGTGACAGGGATGGTGCGGTTCTGGTAGGCTTCCCTTTGCTGCACCCGCTCCCTGCAGAGCAGCACGGCCTTCCTCCGTGGCGTGACAGGTCTTCTCTCTGGCTGCTGACTGTCGTGGTTTTACCCCAGCCGCCAGCTGAGCACCACGCAGCCGCTCACTCACTCCCCCCATCAGGATGGGGGAGAGAACTGGAAAAGTTAAAGTGAGAAAACTCGTGGGTTGAGATAAAGACAGGTTAATAGGTAAAGCAAAAGCCGTGCATGCAAGAAAAGCAAAGCAAGGAATTCATTCACCACTTCCCATGGGCAGGCAGGTGTTCAGCCTTCCCCAGGAAAGCAGGGCTCCATCATCCGTAAGGGTTACTTGGGAAGACAAACGCCATCACTCCAAATGCCGCCACCCCCCCTCTTCCTCTTCCCCAAGCTCCTTATAAACTGAGCATGACGTCATATGGTTTGGAATATCCCTTTGGTCAGTTTGGGTCACCTGTCCTGTCTGTGTCTCCTCCCAACTCCTTGTGCACCCCCAGCCATCCCGCTGGCGGGGCAGTGGGAGAAGCAGGAAAGGCCTTGGCTCTGTGTGAGCACTGCTCAGCAATAGGTCCGTATAACAACAACATCTCTGTATTATCAATGCTGTTTCCAGCACAAATCCAAAACATAGCCCCATACTAGCTACTATGAAGAAAATTAACCCTCTCAGCTGAAACCAGAACACTGACACTTGAGAAAGGGAAGGGACTAAAGCTAGCGAAGTGAAGAAAGAAGCAAAGCTAGAAGATGGGGAAGGAAGGCAACCACACTGAAGGCAGGACGGGTGGGAGAGAGTCAGGGTAGAGCGCTTGGCCAGTCTCCAAAACTGAGAACAGAAGAGTAGCAAATGTAAAGTTTGAGTAAGTTTACCTCAGACAGCTTTTTTAATCTTGTTCTGCTGTCCAGCTGCTTCAGTAATTTTTCTTCCTCTGCAGTTTGCTTTTTTCCTCATTCCCTTTCCACATACAACTTTATGCTATTTTTTCTAAAAATAACACCAAATCTTAAAGCTGTTGTTCTTAAACACTGATGCGCTGCGCCAATAATTGTTTTATACTGTCCTTTCACTAGCCTAGAACATCATTACGAATGTTCCCAGCTGTTCAGTTCTTGGTGCAGAGGATTCCTTCAGCTTGCATTGATCAGAATAACTGGCTGTGCACGCTGTTGCTAGTGTGCACGTAGACTATAGGTGGAAGTTAGGAGCAAGGGTATGGAAAAAAAAAGTAAAAGACAGTATCATCTTCACTTTGATTTTTATATTTCCAGAATTTATTTAATGAAATAAGATCCCAATGTACAGGTGAAAAAGCACACACTGGCTTTCGTTTATGCTGAAAATGTCTGTTCCCCCGGTAAGCAGAAAATGGTAGTTCTGATCCATGCCCTATTTTGGAGAGCTCTAATTTAGTGCCTGAAGGCATTTGAGGGCAAGAGCACCTCTTTCATTACACTGACTCCCACTTGTTTTTTACAACAATTAAGTGTAAGCCCTACAGCAGCACAACTGTTAAGATTTTTATGGCTCTTAAAAGGGACACTGGCAATTTGAAATGAGTGGAATATCCTACACTGAGTAGTACCAGTTGTTTCTGGCACTCTTTTTTTTCCATCTTGCAGCATTAAAAATTTGTTTTAAATTTTCTTTTTTCCTGATATGGTGTTTGTGTGGGCCAGGCAACAGTCAAGTAATTGCCTGGTGGCTCTGCAAAATGTACACGGGATCCTCTGTGCTTAAGCACAATCTTTTCTTCTCTGGTGATCTGATGTAGCAGCATGCCTCTTCACCAGAGGGTTGTCCTAGAAAAAGAAGGAACTCCCTCTCTAAGGTGTTTTCAAAATAATATTACTTTTTATTGCCACAATTTTCATTCTAGGATTTCACAAAAGCTTTAAATGTGTCAACAAATATTCAGATTAGCCCTAAAAATATTTGTCAGTCATAGAGCAAAGTATGGGATGGATGAATTTAGAAGTTCACAACCACAAAGTCAATCAAAAACAAAGAGCGCTTCTGCTGAATTTATCATATCCGTTAACCTCATTATGATAGTGATTGTCTGGGGTGCATTTTAGTGTAATAACTGGTGAGAGATTGGGAAGGGATGAAGCAACTGTTTCTTCTAGAACACTTTATGCAGTGCTGCCAGGGGAAGATCATCTTATTTCTGTTTTCTCTGTAATTCTTTTATCCCCTTTGAGTGAACCGAGGCAACTGGCCCTATTCCTCTGCAAATAAACTTTTGTAGCGTTTGAGCAGGCCAGCAGAAGACAGTGGAAAAAATTCACTTTGCCACTGTGAAGACAACTAAAGATAACTACCATTATTCGTCTCTATACTTCTGCTGGTTTTGAACAGCTTTTCATTTTTTCTGTTGGTGTTAGGTGGGAGTGTAAGTAAGTGCTATGTTGGAAAATTCATGTAGGAGTGAAACTACAGGGAAAATCTAAGGGCATTTATCCACACATAGTGGGGCAGGGCACAAACAAGGAACAAACTGGAAAATATCAACTGATTAGACTTTTTTTTTTTAATTGGCTCTAAATTGTAACAATTTCCAAGTAGTATAAATGGCTTCCTACAACAAGGAGGCTGGAACTGGGGAGGGAATGACAATAGATGTTGTATGCTTTGACTTTAGCAAAGCCTTTGGTACAGACTCCCGTAATGTTTTTAGCACCAACACTTATTTGTATTTTTTCCAGCACTTGTGAGACTGTATCTGGAGTATTGTGTCTAGTTTTGGGCTCCCTAGTGCAGGAAGAGCATTGACGTGTTGGAGGCAGTCCAGTGGAGGCCACCATGCTGGTCAGGGGGCTGGAGAACATGATGGACAAGGAGAGGCTGAGAGAGCTGGGCCTGTTCAGCTTAAAAAGAGATCTTATTGCTCTCTGTAATAATCTGATCAGAGGATACAGAGAAGACAGAAACAAACTCTTGAAGATGCACAGCAATAGTAAGGGAGGCAACAGACACAAGTTGGAGTGTGGGAAATTCCCATTAGATTTTTTTTTTTTTTTCTGTTATATTGGTCAGATATTGGAAGAGATTCCTCGAAGAGGATCTCCATTCTTTGAGGTATTCAAGACTGAGCTGGACAGGGCCATGAGCAACTTGATCTAATTAGACCTGAGTCAGTGGCTGGACAAGTCAGCGTCCAGGGGTCCCTTCCAACCTAAGTTATTCTATGATTCTATGAAATTGAACATCTCTCTTCTTTGGACATTTGTAATGTGTTCTACAAGTGGTAGAAAAGTTTGGGTGTCTTGTAGAAGGTGTTGAAGAAATTAAAAATCTCTCTAAATATTAGTACCTGCAGAAATTACATTCCAAACTTCTTTCAATCTCTTGCAAAGGATCGGGCTGTCCACCATTGAATTTGATAAATGAATTTAAAAGCCAGATTCTCTTCCCAAATCTAAACTATATAGAGCTTATGAAGATCTAGAATTCTAAATACAATTAAGTTTTCGTTGCTTCCTTTTCTTTATTCTTTACAAGATGACTGTCTGAAGACTTGCAAACATCTGCAGTGAAGAACAGAAAAGGAAAGGCAGATGACTTCTGTTAATCTTCAAAATTTAGGAAAGTGAATGATCTTCTATGAATTTGTAGGGAACCTCTGTAATTTCAGAGGCAGGAACACTGATCTCTAACACCATCTCTGCACAAGAAGAGTGCTGTAACTTTAGCAAGGTATATTTTATCTCAAGAGTTCGTTAAGCTAGGATTTTGATCAGTATTTATGAGGACAAGCCCAAACCTGTCCTCCAATTTTCTAGTCTCAGCAGGGACTGGGAAAAGGAAAATGGCTTTCCACTATCATTGTGTCCTCTAAAATCTGAAGTCAGCTAAGACATCTAAAGAATACACCTTCTCTTTCAATTAGTTTTCTCTTTCCTTTAACCCTTTTCTTCCCTCCTTCTAACTGAAATCCCAGTGTGGTGTAGATTCCTTCTTCCCTGGAGAGCTTTGATGTGACAGAATTCTTTCACGAAGAAATTTTTGCATGTATAGTCCTTGTAAAAACCTCATTCTTTTCTCAGCTTTTAGGTAGCTAGTCTCTTGATTCATGTAACATTGTCAGTCATTTGCCCATCATCACAAAATCTTCCAAATTGTACAGAACATAAATTTGTACTGTAAAAAGATGCCTAAGCAAATGAAACAGATCCCTTGAGCACATACATATTCTTTTATTTACCAAAAAAATATTTCTAATATGTTTAATTTGTTACAAAAGCACAGAGAACACTAGCCTATTTTTTGCTTTGCTGTTCCTTTCTGAAACACACTAATTCATTGAACCCATTTTAAATGAAAATGTTCTTGAGATCACAGGAAGTCAAACTGTTAAACATTTTAAAAATATCTCTCAGTAGGAAAAGTCTTGCTGTGTCCTTTGTTAAATACTGACTTCAAACCATGATTTCTGCATTGAGTTTTATTAGCAGTCAGTAAGCAAATTTGAAGGGCCTGATCCTGCATTGCTGACACCATGCTGGATGAGGCAGAAATAAAACAGCACACTGGAAATTAGATAAAGGCCAAGTCTGCAACTGTTATTGAAATCCAATAACTCAAACTGCAGTCTTACCAGCAGTTAATAGTCCCGGTGGTGCTAAATAATCATAAAGCTTGAGGGTATCTACTGTTGTGCCAGCACACCAATGAGATGCAACCATCCCTGCCCCAAGAGCTGTTAAACAAAAGCCACTCCTCCATCAAAGAGCAAGTTTTCTTGAGGGGGGACTGATACCTGTGTAAAGAATTGGTTAATGTCTTCTATGACCTTTTGTAATTCCGTTCTCTGTCTTCACCAGCTCGACACAAAACCCTTGGAAGGGACAATCAACTTCTCTTGCAAAAAATGCAAGTGTCAATCTGTAACGTTAGCAACTGAAGCCAGATAGTTCAAAGGCACCACACAAAGGACTTCTTTTTAACTAGACAAGTGTAAATATAGCCCTTTTAGTTATGACCCATCTCCAGACAATGTATGTTCCTATCCTAATCTTGAACACTATTGCTTTTGACTTCCCCAGGCACAAGCTTTTTTCATGTTACTTCAAAGTAAAATGAAAACAAGAAAGAAAGAACTTGAAGGTTTTTAACTTCCTACAATGTGCTCAATTGTCCTTGGCTATCAATTTCATCACGAGCAGAAGAACATGGGTCAGTTGGAGTGAGTTGTGTACAAGACCAGAAGTCATGCAGAGACCAAGTGTCCTGTCTTTTCAGCATAAATCTTTCTACAGGATGAAACAAAACTTCTTCAAGTAGCATCAGGGTGAGATAGGTGAGTTAAAAGGAAGAGACCTGAACATCCATGCTCCTGCATTGTCACTCTGTTCCTGAACGGCAAATGCTAAATGGAAGAAGAACTTTTTCACCAAGTCTATTCTTTCTAGCAAAACAGAGTAAGTGGGAACAATATGAAAATAACCAAATGCAGTTTGTCTTTGTCGGACTAACATTCTTTGCCTGTGATATCAAGCAAATTCTAAGAATTTGCGGAAGACATGAATAAAACTGAATCTTCACTTGCTGAGGTCACCACAAGTTCGGCTACTAAGTTCAGCCAGAGGTGGTTTTACTCATGAAAAAGGACAAATTCTTTGGGAGAACTCTGAGGAGGGTATCCCATCTAATAAATGTTTCTTTGAAACAAAAGTTGAGTTTGAAGACTTAATTCAGTGACACCTTTCACCCTCAAGAGCTGCCTTCTTACGACACTATTTCAAACAAATCTGTACGGCCCTGCCAGTCATGCTGCTCATACAGTCTTTCAGTAGCTACTGCAGCTACCAGTTACAGGAGAAGAAAATATTTCAGACACAGCGACTAGTAATGTCAAATACCTTGTTTGTCTTCTATGGTAGGAGTCTTTTTTTATGGAATCCGTCCGATCTCCATGATTATTTTTTCACTACCTTGCTTATCCTGCTGACTAAACATTTTGTTATTGTCACAAATGAGAAAAAAAGGGTGACAGCTGAACAAGCACAAAGACCTTTTCTTCCATTTCAAAACAGGAATTATTTCAGTAATGTAATAGGGACTATTTACCTCCATTCAAAAGAAAATGTAAAGGTCTGTGGCATGAAGAGGCCAAGTGCTTTAAATACAGCATTAAAAAAAATCTGATGGACAGCCGCCTTTGCCAGGTGTCACTAGGTCTGACTGTTCCCAGCGTCTTTTGGACCACAGCCAGCCACTTTATCCAATGGTAAGGAAAAGATAGATAAGGCTCAAGTTTTTAATTTTCGGTCCCAAAATTTGGATATCATCTTCAGAAGTTTCAGATTTATGTAGTCTCATAATACGCTCTGGAGATATCATGTACCTAATTCTTCTTGTTCATTATCACCCCTTGTTTTGTATAAATTGCTGTTATGTTGAGATTTCTTTTCCCCTTTTATTAAGGCAGTTAACCATTTACCAGTTTTATATGAATTATCATAGAAAAATTTATTTGTTCTATAAAAATAATTGGCTTCTTTAACAGCAATATTATTCAATACTGCCTTAATCTGTAGCAATTCTACATAAGCTTTTTACTATGGGATTTTTGATGTTCTAATTTTTTATTGTTAGCTTTGCTAATAGCTCCAATTTTTCTTGCCTTTGGCATTTCCTAATTTCATGACATACACCTAAAATCCAGCTTCTAAAAGTCACTTTGAAAGCCTTCAGTACACTATGATATGAAGCAGAGACCAAATTAAAATTTATATATTCCTTGATTTTCGTTTTAATGGCTATTAGAAATTCTTTATCCTTAAGTAATAGAGTATTGAATCTCCAATGCAAACCATTTTTATTCTCCTCTCTTCGAATTATCTCTATTATTTCACTGGTATATGATTAGATAAAAGGAATCCATGCACTTTAATTCTCAATTTACTCCCAACCAGGTTTTTGTCTCTGCAAAGAATGCCTTGTCTCATATAAGACTGATTTTCCACAGAAAAGGAGTCTGAACTTACTTCATTGAGGTCAATAGAGCTACTCACAGGTTCAGAAAATAAAGCTGCTTACCGTCATGTTTGTAAATTTGAGCTTGCAGTCATTTATTTCCTTCATTTTTTGAACTACAAAGTATCCAGCTTCCATTCAACTTTCAGCTGAACTTAAGTCATTTTTCTTGCTGATTTTCTATTACATATGCGTAGGACAAACTGATGGGAAGATTCTGTCACCTTTTTTATCTTGAAATGCAAGCAGCACAGCTCCTCCAGAAGTATTTCTGAATGTACACCGCAGTAATACAGCTTAGTCTCATGATCACAGCAAGCTCCTCAGATAGTTGGAGTTCTTCACTGTATCTCCAAATGAAGGACATTAATACTGGAATTTATTCTCTGCTTTTAAAAGAAATTTTGTGCTTGTTAGCTGTTATATATATTTTAAAGAGATGAAATGAGAATCCACTCTATTGTTGTATGAAATAGATTTATGCAACGAGTGCTGCTGATAATCAATTGTAGACGAGTAAGATGCTTTTCCCTTCGTACAGAGCTCCTTTCTGAAATTTAGCTGAGGCAAAATGTAAACTATATTGTATTTTCTCATTTCATTTGGTATTTTTACCAAACAGTTTTGCTGTTTGAATTATTAGCATAGTCACTTTGTTCTGTTATTCTTTTGATGGCACAATTAGGTTTGTAATATGTATTCAGATTATTACAAATATCAAAGCAGTGTGAGATGAACGTGGACAAATAAGCTGTGTATGATAAAAATATAAGCAGTCTTAGGAGTAAGGCATTTTTTATTTCAAAGGCTGCTTAGTAATATAGGACTTGGTCATTCTGATTTAAGTTTCACATTTAAAGGTAAACTAACAAAGTGTTTATTTTAATCAACCTGTCCTGTGTAATCTGGTGGAAAAATAAATATCAGTAAAAAGGCTATCAGTCTGACAAAATGACTTACCTTAAATGTTAATTTGAAAAAAAAAAGCACTTGTTTCACTGTCGTTGGTTTGATTGAACTGATGTTTCTCAGAGCAACTGAAAAGGAAGCTTTCCCAATATGTTTCAAGGGTTTTTTTTGTCTTTTGGATTGCTTGTTGGGGTTTTTTGGGGGGATTGGTGGTTTGTTTGGTTTTTTTTCTTTCTTGCTGTGGTGTTTACTGCCTCTCAACAGCATCTTTTTGCCTGAAAGACAATAGTTATAACAATATGATGCAGGTATTTTTCCACAGAGAGCTGCCTGTTTCTTGGGGATAGTTTTAAAATTTCTAGGATAAATCCTGAACTGACATAAATCTATACAGCTAGATTTCTTGGCTTAAGTATTCATACCAATTTAGAATTGGCACCTTCGGTTGTATCGCCCTCTGAAAAATTGGTGTTCCCTGTTAGTTCCCAGTAGCCGTTGTTGATAGAGAAGGAAGGGAACCTTTATGGGTGTTTGCTGTAGGGGTGCAGAGCTGTGTAGGGCTGCTTTGGGATCTGATAAGGCTTCTAGCCCTTTTGTGCTTTGTACAGTATTTAAGTCTCCTGTCTCAGGAGTTTTCATCCAGACTATAATGCATGTAGGAATTTAGAAAATGCACCCACATAGACATGAGTTAAAGGAAACTAAACTCTGCACAAATTAATAAACTGCTATCAGCTTCTGCAGTTGTATTATTCAGCCGTATTATTACATGCAGCCTAAGAGCTCTGCTTGTAGGACAGGATCGCTTTATGTTGGATAGAGTCAAAATAAGATGGAGCACAAAAATAGAAGATAAAGAAAATTGCCATGAAATTGCGATCAGGTGCTTGGGTCGGTTGAGTGGCGGTATGTGCAGGTTCCTACGTGCTCATTCGTTTTGGACAAAGACGCATTAAAGGAATGGAAATAGTCTTATTGACTTCGGTGGAATCTGGATCGGTCCCTCTGTGAGTAAAGCTAAGTGTGAGGAAAGACTCCTGTAAAGTTTTTAAAGCCACAGCCCTTTTGTTTTCTCTTTTGTCTGGAATCAATGTAAAGTACTAGTATGTGTAAAAAATAAAGCGAATGAACAGTGACAGAGGCGGCAATAAAATGTTCACTGTCACTGCTACACCTGAAAACACACCCAATTGTTGTAGTAGCATAGGGTGACTACCCTTTAGTGAACAGAGCAAGCATATATAGTGTAGATTGTTCCATCCTTAAAAGTACATTTATTTGAGCTTGTCTCTTTGTGGCTAGGTGCTATTCCATATTCTGTCTTCAGCTGTTAAGTGCTGGTGCACTGTGTCTGTGATTTATTGTTCTCATAATCGGTAATACGTCTCTTATGTATATGCTTTCTTTTTCTTAGCTATTGTCTCCAATGGTCATATTAAAAAATCTTTTCATGGTTTTGTGGCTTGTACAGCAAGTCTGAATTTTACTTTTTTTATACTCAAAATGTTTCCCTCTGCAATTTGTTTAAAACTTGAGATTAAACTGCATGAGATGTAGAATGACACTTAAAAAACCATAACATCCATTGGAATGACTTGAATTCAGTGAGTGGAGAGAGGAAGAGGAAAGCTAATATACTGGCATGGGTCTCCCATGCTTGTTGAAGGCCACTACAGACAAGGTTTACACCAGCTGCCCCTGATCCTTACCTCTGTGGGCAGCATCTCTTTACACATTTAACCATTAATACGTCTTTTTTTTTTTTTTTTCCAGTGGTGTGTGTTGACCATGTTTGAGTAGTATCTGCTGCCTCATTTGCTTAGCATAACAAACTCCATGTTCTACATCTGACTGCTGTGTTGTGGTTAAGTGGTCACACAGGGTTAACTGGGTGATCTATAGCGTGGAGCCACAGTCTGCCTGTTTTGGCTTCCCGAGCTGTTAGAGAGTTTTCCCCCAGCTTAGTAAAACAGCAAGTGTCTGGTGAACAGGGTTTGTCTCTTCACAAAATATGGTCATATGCAATTGGCTGTAGATTAGGCGCCCAGAAGACATAAGTTCAGATGCTTTTACTGCACACAGATAAATGCTGCCCTTTCGTTACTGAAGCTTCCTTGCTCACTGCAACACCAATTGATTTCTGTTGGCAGAACAAACTGACCTAGGGGTGATGGGGATATCGGGTGCTTTTTTGCGCTGCTCTATTTGAGAAGAGTTTTTTGGTGCGTCTTTCCATTCTCTTCCTTTTTACACTACGGGGGACGATATGGCTCAGTGTGTTCATTGCCTGCTTGACTTCCCTCTGTTCTATGTACTGTGGTGTGTAATTAACAGGCAACGTGCCTTTTATACAACGGAAAAGCAATAGGTGGACTACATGGCAATTTTCTAGGATGCAACTGTGTTTCCAGAGCTGTGCACATTGCTGCTGACACCTTTACAAATATAATAGTATGAATTTAACACACTGACAGAAATGCAAGGAAAAGGCAAAACCATGCTGGCTTCTTCAGTGCTAGAAAAACAACAAATTAAAATGTTTGGCAAACAGAGGACAAAATTCATAGGGAAAAGACTTGTACTTCCAAGCTTCTCAGGGTACATCAAGCAATAAAGATTAAGAATTTATTACAGCTTTGTGTTCTCATTGTTATTTTTATCCTTCTGTCGTCTTCTCCACCTCACTCCATTAAGCTTGCTAGTAGAAGAGACTACATTTTATAAAGTTATCAATAAAAAGTGCTCCATGCACAAGGAATGGTAACAGAATGTTCCTTTAGTGTCCAAAACATGTTGTATAATTAGACAAAATTCCACTGAGTTACTGTGAACTTTAATAAGGTCTTCAAATAGCGTGCTAAAAAAGTTTCCATGAGAATGGTCAAGTTATTATGAGCTGCAGTGTTTAAAGGGCAAATTTGAAATTCTCTGAGTAGTTATATAGATTCAAATTTTATGAATAATGATTTTATCACTCATGAAAATGAGCAATACCTAGTGTGATGTGTGCTAAGCATTAGGTAGCAAGTGTTACAAGTTGCCACATTTGGCAGTATGAAACCATACTCTTGCATGACCTTGCTGGACCACAGGTAGCAAAGTTTCTGCCCATTTTTAAGCAGAGCAAAATACCCACTGGAAATGGAGGATCAGACCAATCCATTTATCTGTATCATGGGATCAATGAGCTGGGAAACCATCCCTCCTGCCAAATAGATGGCATTAGTACAACTGTGTGTAGATAACAGAGAAAGACTCCCTAAAAGATACAGCTCTTTTCAAGTAAACCATAATAGATTCATAGCTTTTTTCTTGACTCATATGAGTAGTTTGACTGATTACTTGCATGAGGGAGATGGCCTGGGTTTGGCCCAATTAGTAGATGTTGTTTCTTAAAATTCCAACAATAACATTCCTACACATTATTCTACAGAGCTCTTGCCTGAGGGCCCAATCTTGTCATCCTTCCACACACAGCATTTCCATTGAAGTCTGGATCAAGAAAATTATAAACCATACAGCATAAAAAGATATACTTGGTTTATTTGGCACTGGAAAGCTCTATGTACAGGCCTTTGGGTGCCATTCTGTGATTATCACCGAGGCAAAATGGGAAGCAGGGGAAGGTTAATGTGTGAGTATTATGAAAATTATAATAAAGAGTATATAGTTCTGGTTAGAGTCAACCAGCATTGACCTGTAAATATTGGAATGCACCCTCAAAAATGAAACTATTCTTTGAAGATTAGTACTGATTCTTTTCTCATGACTTCATCCTCGCCTCTTTCAGGCTGGCCAAGTAGTGTGGATGGCCAAGTAGCAGTGGATGCCAACTGCACTTTGCAAGAAAGAACCGTGATAGTGGTTCTTTCATAAATGCCCTCAGCAATGATTTCCCACACTTTTGTCACCTTTGAATTGCATTTTCGGAATACGCTCCAGATGAAGCTGCCCTGAAAACCTTTAGCTAAACTGTGACTACATGCTGTATCTAGATGAAGAAGAGGTGGTTCTTGACCTACAAGCCTTAAATGCTTCTGGATGATCTGAGACATTTTCTTTCCCTACCTGAGCTTGTCTGAGAGGTTCATCTTTGCTATGAACATACTTGCAGGGATGTATCACTTTGCCTTCCCCAAGGCCACATTCAGAAATTGTCAGGTTCAAATGCAACATGATTATTTCTTCCAGTCTTTTCTTGGAGTGTCAGTATGTGGCCTGAGAAAAAGGACAGATGAAGTTGAAGCATGAGAAATTACTTCATAACACTTTTGACTTATTTCTAAGAGGACCAAGAAAACTTTAGGCATATAAATATACTAAAAAACCTTACAAGTGTCTAAATAGTCAGTTTGGGTTTTCCGATTCTCTCAGTGGTTTCTGAATTTCCTTTTCAGTTTCATTCTCATTATCTCTTCTATTTTATTTTTATTTTACATGTTAAGAAAAAATGTATGGCAAACAATGCCTCGAGCGTTGCAGCACGGTTAGGAACCAGGTTTCTAAATGCCCCAGTTAATATAATGTATAATGTTGCATTCAGCAGCAACTCATCTGATTGAAATAATTTGACTGGAATTAAACTATTGCTACTAAAATTTATGTAAAACTAATGAAAAATTTATTGGTTTATAAAATCCTTGCTTTTATCCAGGACTAACAATTCCTATGCAACGCTAGTGATCCTCCCACAAACAGTTGAGAGGAAATAAAATATAAGGGAGTTCATCAGTTCATATTCCCTGAGATCCTCACAGTTACTCTTCTTTGTGATCCAGTCTTTTAACTTTTTCATGACTTTAATCTTAAAAAATAGATTTTTAATTAAATTCAGAGCTATTATTCCCCTTTAGGGGAGGTGGGAAAAACAAATGCAACTCTGATGCAGGACCTCTGAGCATAACACTTTCCTTCTCTTTACAGTTCATTTTGGCATTTTTATATATCTTCTGCTAATAAAATGTAATGATTTTCATCTTTTACTTTGACATCTGAGTCTGTATCTTTTATCTGTTGTTTACAGTGTTTCAGCCCATAAATAAATCATATGACAAAATAAATTACTTAATCTTGTGTTTTATTTGGAAACACATTAAATCCTAGCTTTGGTGGGAAAAAATCACTTTACACCTTACAATTGCTTATATACTTTTATGACTTTTGTGTCACGTTCAAATACTATCAAGGTGTCATATCAATACCAATTGTTCACAAGAGCCACATTTTAAACCTTTCAAGTTGCCTGATAGAGTTTGATGGGAATACTTTGAAATGAAAGTACATCTGTCTTTAGCAAATGGCATTTTCAGTTCTGAGTGTTTTTTTTTTTTTAATATGATGTTATAGTGTGTTACAAAAGCAATATTAATCCCCAGAACTTTCTTCAAATCAGTATACATATGATTATAATGAAGTCCGTTTATCCTGTCCCCTGTATCCAAGGCTGTTTGTTGTCAGCATCTGGGTTTTTATCCACTATAAATTCACTTATCCTGCACATTCCCAAAGTTGTTCTTTTGTATTTTTGGCATCTGTGTAACTGGTAAAATAAATGGTACTGCACTGAATTTCAGGCTGTATTTTTATTTTCAAACTCTTTTAGACACATTTTACTTCAACAATAAGGAATAAATGATAAATATTTTCTCCCCTGTTGTTAAAGAAAAAAAGTTTATAACCTCAGTGCATTTATCAAGCTTGTACCTGGTCAAAGAAAATTAAATCAAATTCTAAATAGTTGCTTGCATATCTCTTCTAGAAGCTTCTTTCCTTCACAAATGCTTCCCACAAAACTATCTTTCACATAGAGAGTGTGCCCTCTTTTCTTAGGTTAATTGCTGAAATATGATGTGGTTTGGTTTCATTCTTAGTAATTTCCGGATTCTATTCCAGGACATTTGGGATAGAGCCCAAGAGCTTAGCATGTTTTCCTTTTTTCATGGTAAAATTGTGCAAATATGCATTAGAGTGTGAAAACAAACAGTCTAATACATTTTTGCAAAGCTCTTTATGTTTACTGTTTATTGCAGATACCAGATCCTAATTAAAATGCGCTAACAAAAGCCAAGATACAAAGAACAAAGATATAACGAAGCCTCATCTTTTAAAAATATTTGTGATTAATCCCGGAGGACACTGTGTCATACGTCATTATTATAAAATTCAAGAAAGTTAACTACATCTTTGGAAAGGATATAGTGCCAAGCACTGTATCCAATCCATAGAAAAATAATCATATCACGGTCGTGTTTTCTAAGGAATAATCTTTTCAGATCCTATAATGGCATCCAGCTACAGCCCCTCTTGTTTGTGGTTCCTTGTGCTTCTCAGTGAAAACTTCCTGAATAGGTTTTTAAACATCTTCAAATGTGCTTCCTCTTACTAATTTTTGCCTGTAAGTAGATCTTTGTATTTAGTAAAAAGAGGTGATTTAAATTTGATCCCAGAAGACATTCTTAAACAAGAAATTAACTTAATAAGCTTGTTATTTTAACTGTGTAGAAACGAGTTGTTGCTTGATTTTAAAAAAATCTTCTGTTCAAGCAAAGATTAAGCCTTTAGAGATCATATTTTGTATTCACTTCAGGTGAAATAAACTTGTGGTCCAGTAACTGATGGCTGCAACAAGGTAGAATTGCTGTGGTCCTGTTACGCTTCGGCACTGGAGATTAGAGCATTCATGCAAAGTAATTCTGTTTTCCTGTACACTGCGGTACCCCGCTTCATGAAGCATAGAAACCGGGAACATGCATGGATTAGGTATATTAACAAACAGTAACTGATCAATCTGTTCACAAACTGTGAATTCACTGACCAGAAATTAAAGTGGATGTCGGCCATGCAACACTCTGCGGTGGTGTCGTAGCATTTGAACAACTGTGTACCGAATAACCGGCGCCTTCCTCTCTCCCTGGTACCCATGTTACTTCTTCCCATGTAAGTAAAGCACTGAGGCTTTGGGAAAGAGACTTGTCCTCTACATATGCCAAGCGATGAATGCCTGTAAGAGGCGATGAACTGAGCACATGCTGAAAGATTCCCCTCCATCTGGTGGAAGGCAGAGGGCAGTGCTGGTGGTGAGAGATGCTTCCCTATGTTTAGGGAAAGGATGTTACACCACCGGCTTGTATTTTCCTGAAAAAGAGCAGAGGGAAAGACACAGAGGTCAGCACTGGGAAATGAGCTTTGTAGGAAAGACTTGATTCACTACTGGTGAATCAGAGGCCAGCACCAGAACGCTCTGTGGAGATCTGCTTGGGCTCGGTTAGGCCAGTTGCCCAGTCACTGTCCAAATGCTTTCATGTGAATTTATCTTTCTTCAGAAAATTCAAACGTTACTGGGACTTAATTCTGCTGCTCAGGATAACAGAGATCACACGGGAAGGCCTTCTGGATCTTCTCTGTGGCTGGGTGCTTCTCAGATTTTACACTTCCTACTTTTCATTCCAGACCTTTTCACTTTCAACATTTTCAAAACATCTCAGGCACTATTGTTCTTTTCCCATCTATGTATCAAATTCTTCAGTTACATGGATTGTTCCTTTCAGACAGCAGCAGGTATCAATTAATACAAAGTTATTTTGGAATCCTGAAGAAGTTGTACCACACTTTCTGCCTGGTTTGTGTTTGGATTGTTTCATAAATTAAAACATGCTCAACCTCCTGAAAACAGGAATCTAACTTAAGTAGACACATCTTCCTTCCTCATTCTGCTTTGTTTTAGTAAGTAGCCAATATCCCATTATTTGGCTACATAAAGTATATATTTGAGGAAATTTCATTTGTGTTTTTGTTGTTTCCATAATCTCAGTCAAACTCCTTCGGTGCTGCGTGGAGAGGGCTACGCTGAAAGGCCAACACCGTCCAGTCTCTCCAGGTTCCCCCAAGGACCACAAGAGAGACGGGCTCTCTGGGGTCAGGGAACTGCTGAATTAACTCCCTAGGGAAGTGGGTTTATATCCATTAACTATAAAGGCAGTTTAGGGAAATTTGACTCGTTGGGTTAAAAGTGGCCCTTGAGAATATTCTCTCAGTTACATCAGTATACGGGAAAGCTTACTTGTGCTTCAGTTAAGAAACTTGCAAAATGTGTACAACATGAATGAAATAATCTTCTCTAATGTAAAAATTAATTTGCTGAAAGGGGGAGTGTGAATGAGAAGTATTTGCTGATGGGTTGACTGGCAGATTAGCGTGAAGCTCCTCAACTGAAATTATGGAGAGATTAAAAAGATATTTAGAAAATAAAGATTTTTCAGCTTTACTTCGTCAGTACCGTAACATCCTTGTGATCCAATCAGCTGCTCAGTGGCCAGGGCAGCTCCAGGCACCCTGCTGCTAGGGATTCTCTTTTATTTGAAATACTATCCCTCTAGTACCGGTTCCTGCAAACTGAGCTGCTGCTATTGTCATTCGTGTATCTCAAAGGCATGGATCAGCAGCCTGAGCCTATCCCTGGCCTTGCAGAAGACATTTCCCCTTTTAATGCAGTGTAATTTGTCAAATAAACTCTGTATTGTGTCTTCCTGTAATGAGGGTGTGTAGGGTGTGCTCTTTTCCTATCCCGGACACATCCTTCTCTGTGTGGTTTGTTGTGAAAGGAGAACAGGTACAACTGGCCACCTGAAATAAAACAAAGGTTTTAATTCTTTATTGGTCACCAGGTGCAACTGAATTCACAATATGAAAAAAAGAGAGATTAATTTTTTCTCTGTGCAAGAAAGCCTCAGATGTGATTATTTTTTTTTCTCCTTTTTAGTCTATCCAAAACTTCTGGAAGTAAAAGAGATACAGACATGCATAATTTCTTTTTCTTTGATGAAAATAGTTGGGAAAAAGAAGGAGCGAGGGCATTTAAATTCCAGGATAGATGTAAAGACTTCATACCTCCTCCTTCTCACTCTATCTTCCCACTTCCCATTTACAGGTACACTTTGGACCTGAAGAATTAACACCTTTATTTTTTTGCTACTGAATTTTGTCTTCTTTCTGAACATGGTGGCTACTCACCCGAAGATTGGACATAAATGGGAGGTGGCTATTTGACACAGTATGTAGCTATGCCACGGTGCAGAGCTGTATTGTTATATGTGAAATGCAGGCTACCATTCTATCAGTGGAAGACACGCTGTGCTCTGCTAATGGCTCCTGAGAACAACTGTTATTTGGCAAAATGAGTAAGTACAGTGGATGCTACTCATGTGGTATGAAACACCGAGCGACAAATTCCATCAAAAGAAGTCAGCACCTTGTAAGAGTGTAAAACCCTGGTAAGAGCTTGGCATTCAAGTGCCATTGAATAGTCTGTTGATGGGAACACATTAACAGTTTAATTTGGACCTGATAAAATCTTACAAGTTTGTGCTTTAGTCTTCTCTTGTATGTGCCCTTTTTGATCTTGCTAATAAAAATAAGAAAAGAAAACTGTAAAGAGAAAAGTACCTTACAAAAGTACGTGCTTGGACTGACTCAGGCACAATTAAGCTAGAACACGCCAGTCTTAACCTGCTGAGCTGTGTGTGGGTGTAACAGCATGAACAGAATTTGACACTCTCTACTGCCCGATACCACTGAAATATCTATGCAGAGTGATAAGCAGATAACAGATTGTCAGCCTTTTAGCTGAATTTCCTATTTTTGTTGGTATAAATCAGACTCTT